>OU015762.1:482109-544757 GCA_907173295.1 Fagus sylvatica
TGGTTATCTTTCTATTTGGATAATGATAATTTTTTTTTTTTTGATGGTTACCTTTTAAAATTTGGTTTTTTTAAACGTTGAATGTGGGTGATTCTCAAAAAAAATAATAATAATAATAATAAAACATTGAGTGTGGGTTTTTAATTTTAGTTCAACGTGGGGAGTTTTAAAAAAAACTTGGTGAATTTTTTTTTCCTTGTAATCTTTTTAAATTTGATTTTTAAAAAATTGTCTTTCTCTTTGAAATGTGGGAAGCAAAATAGAAAGTGTAGGTGCTTTTTTATTGCTAGTAATAGATTTATCCCAAAAAATTAGGATTTACTCTAAATGTTGCTTTCCTTAATCCTTAATTAACCCATATATAAGATGTAGTTTTTTGTTTAGTGTAGTTTCAAATATGTAAATATATATTTTTTATAAGGATATTTTTTACTGTACATTAAAGTGGACATGAGGGTATGAATGTTGCGTACTAGTATTAGATTAGATAATATATACATTAATATATGAGGTTACTTAAAAAGCCCAAACCCATTGCCCAAATATAATGTATTAATATTTGAGGTTACAAAAAAAGCCAAACCCAATGTCATATAATAACCCATAATATATATATTAATATTAGCTGATGTTGAAAAAAGTCCAAACCCATTATCATATAATAACCCATAATATATATATATATATATATATATATATAGCTGCTGTTGAAAAAAGCCCAAACCCATTATCATATCATATAATAACCCATATATAAAGATACATTAATATTATTCAAAGCCCAAACCCATTATCATATAATAATAACCCATAATATATATATATATATTATATATTAGCTGCTGTTGAAAAAAGCCCAAACCCATTATCATATCATATAATAACCCATATATAAAGATACATTAATATTATTCAAAGCCCAAACCCATTAATTCACTTAAACCAAACCAAATTTACTTTAAAGAAAAGAAACCAAAAAAGACAAAAAACTGGGCGGGTCCAAAAAGAAACCAAAAAAGACAAAAAAATGGGCGGGTCCAACGTGGGAAATTTGGTGGGAAACTTTGTCCCCAAAACGGCGTCGTGTGGGCTTTGATAAGGAAAGTGGTCCCAAAACGGTGCCGTGTAGGGCCTTTGGGGGGAAATATTAATCTCCAAAAACGGCGTCGTGTGGGCTTCTGGGGATTAAGTGGTCCCCAAAACGGTGCCGTGCTGGGCTTCTGGGGATTAAGTGGTCCCCAAAACGGCGTGCGTGCTGGGCTTCTGGGGATTAAGTGGTCCCCAAACGGCGTCGTGTTGGGCTTCTGGGGATTAAGTGGTCCCCAAACGGCGTCGTTTTTACACACCTGCATGTCAGAAGCTTCTGAAGCATAACTCTCTTCTGTCTCTTCGAAACTGAAGTGTAACTGTTACTAAAACTTTGAAACTCTCTATCTGACAGTCTCCCTCTCCCTCCTCCACGGTTTCCTTTTGCAAACATCCCCAAGATTCCAACAAAGGCCACTCCTCTCAAACACTCAAAATAATCAAGACATCGTCACCCATTCCCTTGCACCCGTAGACATAACAGCACAAAGAACTGAGAAACTTCCTACCAAAGAGAAAGGTGAGTTTACATGTCCATTTTATTCTGTGCTTTTTAATGTTTTTGAGTTGATAGTATGATTGGACTAAGTGTAGACAATGTTTGGGTATTCTGGACAATTGTTCGGGTTTGTGGAGAAAATTAGGGTTTTCTGTACAATGTTGGTCTTTATTTGTTGGTTTTCTGTGATTGGGACATGCATTTCAATTATCAATTGTGTAACTATCAAAAGAAATACTTTTAGAATATCTCTAAGCCAAAGGCACACATCGACATTATTTAATGTTGAAATGTAGTTCTTTACAAGTGCAAATTGCAACCAAATCATCAGTCTTGGCAATTCATGTAAAACTGTCGTTCACACTAGAATTTTAATTAATGTGAGAATATCTTGCATTTCCACATTCTGAAGCAACAAAAAAGTGGAAGATAGATTTTCAGATTCAGTTCTAATGAATAAAATTTTGAAATCCTAGTCTCAACTAGCTTCAGAACAAGATATGCACAACCCTTTTAGTCATACAAACAAAATGGGTACAGAGATTCCAATTGGTTGGAGTCCCAGGTTTCATATTTTTTGACAGCCTGACCATAGACACTGGAAATCACTGTTAACCACTAGAAGAGCTTCAAATAAAGTCAATTATTGTGTTATTTGGCAACACTCTGAGGAACCTATTTGGTTTCTAACATCTGCTTAACAGCAAGTTATTCTCAGTTGATAACCTAACTTCTGTATTTAATTTCTTTTGGTTCTCATGTGTTTTCATATTATCCTGGTGACTACTGTGTACAGGTGCAATACAAAACAAAATGATTACTTATGAGTATCATGACCAAAATTACTTATTGATTTTATTATCATATTCACCTCTATAAAAGAACCATAATTTGAACATATTAATTTTAGTTAAGTCTATCTTTCATATTTGACAAGTGTTATAGCTTTATGGAGGGCAGCACACACATTACATGCCTTGCCTTCTAATAAATTTGAAGGATGACCATCACCTTTTCAGTTATTTGTACTTACTAGCACAGTCTCAAAATCCTAAGCTTCACTTGGTACAAGTGGTATCAGAGCTGATAGTTTAGGTGGTTATATCATGAGCATTTTGGCATTTTTTACCTTGGGACCTGAAGTATGAGGGGAGATAGGCTACAGGAGCTTTGAGTGTAATTAGGTAGGACGTATCAAAGGTTTTTGTTGAAACATCTACTAGATACAAAAGCTAGAAATTTATATAACCAAGTCAAACCCAATCTTAGCCTAGCACTATTGTAGCAATTCTTGAGGATTAGGATGGGATGCATCAGAATGCTTTAATATATTTCACTAATCAATGTGGTATATTAAAGTATGAGGAATGCTTTATAGTACACTCCAATACTTGGGCATAACAAGGAACTTTAGCATTTATAATTGTAGCCTGTTGTGTGATCTTCTTCTCTTTCCATCTCTATGTGTGTGTTTCACTCCCCATTGAGGAAGTGGGTGAATTTGTTTTCAAGCTTCTAAGTTTACAACTTAGGCTGTTATGAGTTGTGAGAGAACAAATTAATAAGAGAAGTTAGGCTCCAACATAGGCTAAGTGAGTGGAAGAAAAGGCCTCCCTAGCTATAGGCCAGGTTAAGAGGGCTAGAATCTAAAAATTAAAGGTGTAAAGCAAGTGGATGCAACATGCATTCAGTGAATTTGACAATAACCTGATAAAATGGCAGCTTGAAACTTCGAGAAGCCAATGCAACCTCCATTAATGTCTTCCACCTATCATATGTAGGTTCTACATGCAGTAATGTTTGTCATTTACCTGTCCAGCCATGTGTGCCAAGTACTTGTATAGTAAATATAGTACTAGTGATGACTGATATTGTTTTTTATTTTTTTATTTTTTTTTGTGTGTGTGTGGTCATAGGTTGACTTGAATGTGACAAATATGTTTGGAATGGCCACAAGTTTAAACTGTGATTAAAATGTGGACAATGTTAGGGTTTTCTGGACAATTTAAGGGTATTCTGGACAATTTTCACATTTTCTGTATAATAGTGCTTCAATTGGCATACATTTTATACAGCATCCTTGTCTTGGCATTACTACTAGGGTAAAGATGATTAGAGTGCCAAAAACAGAAAGAATAAGAATTTGTTACATGTACAACACATGAAACTTGTTACTACATAATGGAATAGTGTGAATCCTACAATAAATCTATTGGTATCTTTGTGTGACATGCTGGCTTCAAGACATAGTGTCTTTGGATGAGCTTATTCTTGTTAGCATCTATCCTCTATATCTTCTTGTTTCTTTTAAAGTGAATGATTTTATGAGATATTCTAATTCTATGGATTTCCATTTTGCATGTGGCCAAGGCAATGGCGAGTATTGAAGCTGCACCTCGTATTCGCCATCAGTGCAGTGTTACCAAATTGATGGAGGTTAACAACACCTTAGCTGAAGAATGCAAGAGCCAGCTGCAAACCACTCCATTTGGGTGGTTGCTGAATCTCCACTGCAACATCGAGGCAAGTGGACGGATCCTTGAAGTGATGGCTACAAGGTGGAATGCCGATGCACGTGCATTCCAAGTGGGTGATAGGCTCATACCTTTCACCCTATATGACATTGCCCTCATATTGGGGTTGCCTGTGAGGGGAGAGCCAATTGATTTGAACCAAGCTCATTCTGGGGGGTCTATGGTGGAGAAATTGTTAGATAGGCATTTGAAGACAACTTCACCAGACCGAAATAAATTGGTGACATTGCTCACCAAAACTTCCATACAAGTCCCAAATAGGGTTAGGTTGTACATTGCCCTAGTCTTTAGTTATTTTTTGTTTCCCACCACCTCCAAAAAAGTCAACCCAAGCCTCCTACCATTGCTTGATGATAGAGCCAACCTAGGTACATATGCATGGGGGAAGGCAGTGTATGACTTCTTGGTTAGTGGTTTAAGCCGCGCAGCTTCATCGATGCAAGCGAAAAAAGGTAGAGGCAACTTGCACATTCAAGGTTGCACTGCCTTGCTTCAGGTAAAATTTTTTTTATCCTCATTGTTTACTCCACAACCATTCTAAATTTTGTTTTATTCTTAAACTTGCCATTGATGTCATGATTTTTGCAGATATGGGCATGCGAGCACTTGGGGGTTGGTTCGAAGAATGCTGAAATTAACCAACCTTTCCCAAGATTTTTAGCATGGACGCACCAAAGAATGTATACTAAGAAGGCAAGCGAGGCCTTTAGTAAGAGTGCCAATGTAAGTATCTTACACTAAAGTTGCATACTAGTTTAATAAACATGTTAATATCTTATAAAGATCTTATATGTTAGTATTTTAGCGTTCTAATTCATATATCTTGTTGTTTGCAGGTGCTGTCCGTGCTTGTAGCAATGCCGTGGGAGCAAGACTTCAACGTGGTAGAAGAAGCCATGGAGACCTTGCAAGAATCCCATGGCAGCTCGCACCCAATCATAGGTGAGGGCTGATGGGGCTGGACCAAGCTCAATTCCTCAAACGCCGTCCAATGAATTGCAGCTAGAGCTCCAAGCTGAGAGGGCTGAACGGGAAGCTCTAGCACGACAAGTTCGGCGCTTAAAGGACGAGCTTGACCATGTGAAGGGTTTGGTGGCCGCGGTCCTAGAGAATAGCCCCACTATTCAACAAAACCAGGCCGCAACCTCACAAAACCAGCCCCCACCCTCACCCTCACAAAACCAGCCCCAACCCTCACCAAACCAGCCCCAACCCTCACCCTCACCAAACCAGCCCCAACCCTCACCAAACGAGCCCCAACCCTCACCAAACCAGCCCCAACCCTCACCCTCACCAAACCAGCCCCAACCCTCACCAAACCAGCCCCAACCCTCACCAAACCAGCCCCCACCCTCACCCTCACAAAACCAGCCCCCACCCTCACCAAACCAGCCCCCACCCTCACCCTCACAAAGCCAGCCCCCACCCTTACCCTCACACAGCCAGCCCCCACCCTCACAAAGCCAGCTGCCCATTCAAGCCCCCATTGTGGACTTGCCAAGTTCACCGTCCAAGGCTGCCAAGAGAGGCAAAGCTGCCAAGAGAGGCAAAGCTGCCAAAAAGAAGGCCAAGGTGGCGGTGGTGGACGTGGCAAGCTCACCATCAAAGCAAGACAATGCAGGGGAGGCAGCTGCAGCTATGGTGGATTTGGTGAGTTCACCATCAAAGGGGGCTACTAGTGTGACGTATGCAAGGGCGAAAACACGAGCCCACAAGAAGAATCTAATGATAGTGGCCCCCCATTCGGAACCAGTTATAAATGAGGTACGTGTGTTGTGTAATGATAAACTTAATTTATGTACTCCATATGAAAATCACATATGAAACACTATGAATGACATATGAAAATCACATGTGAACTAACTTTATGTACTCCATATGTTGTTGCTTTATGTTTGGGTTCATATGTCATTTAACTTTATGTTGGGTTAAATGCTCATGCTTACTTTATGTTGGGTTAAATGCTCATGCTTTAACTATTTTTTTGATTAAAAATCACATATGAAATAACTTAATGTACTCCATGTTGAAAAATCATGAGCAGTGGGTGGATGCTCATTTCCTATACCAGCCAACAGCTGCTGATGAGGCTGTCTTGGCTGATTTTAGGAAGAAATGGGGGGGCTCCGAAAAAAGGCGGGGCACTAGGAAAAGGTTTGTAACAATCTCTTCTTTCAATTATGTAATGATTTATGAAGTGATTATCAATATTACCTCATACTGGTTTATAACACGTTTAAAATTTTCTAGGCCCAACGAGGTTGATAGCAATGAGATGGCAATCTCGACCGACACATATGACCTCACGGGTCGAGAGGTGTCATCATTGTTAGCTGATCAAGCTCAGGACGATGGTTCTAGGTGGATATCCACCGCGGTAATTACATATTCATTTTGCATTTTAGATCCTTTATTTATTGCATATTTGAGACATGAGTTTTACAATTCCACATCGTTTACTAAGCAAGTGTGACACACGCAGGTGGTGGACGCTTTTAGGGATGTCCTTATGCGAAAACTCACCCAAACCGGCCATCCTCCACCGTACATCAACTTCGTAATAAGCGTCCATGGCGGGGTAAAATAACAAAATTTCAACCTTGGCCAATACTTGTTCATACTTTTACACTATGCATGATGTCAATACAGTGAGCTCTTTCAACAAATAACTAACTATGATTTATGCAGACTACGATCTTGGGTATGGCTCCATCAACCTCAACACAAAGAGGGAAAAGAACAAGAAAGGGTAAACAACCCATCCAAGATGACCAGCCTCAACCAGAAGCCGTGTTCCGCCCTAGTTGGGTACGCTCAATGCCGACAAATTGCAACCGGGTAATTATAGAGACCTCCAACTTTCATTTTGTCAAAAACTGTTGTTACATATCTATTTTCATGTGTATGACCTACCCTTTCGTGTTTCTTAATGCAGATTTTTGCCCCAGCATGGCACAATGGCCATTTTGTTATGATGGTTGTAGATTGTCTACAAAAAGTTTTCTATTTTTTTGATTCTTTGCCTACTGCAGCCCGTAGAGCTTTGGCACCAACATTGGTAAACACTTGTTTTTCATTTCAGTTTTCTTGCTAACCCAGTATTATATCCCACTGATACTACTTTTTGCTGCTTGCATCATAGAGAAAAGCTTTGGAGCAGATATGCATAGGAGAACTTGAAGCATACGGATGTCCATACATGGCTCCTACAATACAAGGATGACATACCAACCCAAGATAAATATGCGTAAGTACCAATATCTATCATGACCTCAAATGTAATTGTTGCTATGTTGGTTCTGGGTTCACTTCAATGTTATTACCATTTACCAGAAAATGTGGACAATAATGTCCAAACTTAAAGATAATTGTCCACACTTTCTATGGATGTTATGGATGTTACATAGGTTGTTGGTACATGTTGGTTTCTATGGATGTTATGAAAAATAGTTACAAAAAAATATAAATAGCTTGTTGGATGTTATGGTACATGTTGGTTTCTATGGATGTTATGGTACATGTTGGTTTCTATGGTACATGTTGGTGTCAATTGAGAAACAGTACAAGAATCCAAAAACAGTCCTAAATAGCTTCATTTCAGAACATGGAACATGAAAACAGTTTTAGGGTGTACCTGCATCTTCATGATATCTTGTTTACTCATCCTTTCTGAGAGAGAGAGAGAGATAAATTTAATCAAAAAAGAAAGGAAATGGGTCTTTAGGGCTGAACCTGTAAGCTGAGAATAGTGAGACTTAAGAGGTGGGATAAGAGAGAGAGAGAGAGTGAGAGAGTTCAAGGGCAGTTGGTGAGCATTAAAACACTTATCTTTAAGCTTTGTCTTTCTGTTTCATGGTGTTTCATGGTTTTTTGAACTTTATTTTAACATGTTAGTTGCTCAAGCTACAAGAAATATCTTATAGTATATATAAACAATTGGAAATGGTTTTGCTGGACATTACTTTTTGGCTTAAAGTGGTTCATAGCCTAACTTGGCAATAAGGAAAGACATAATTTCCATAAATTATGTTGATCAATGTTGATTTTTATGTACTTTTGCCTCAATTTTTCCAGTTCCGACTGTGGCATTTTTATGTTGACATTCATGGAATCCTTGATTTTTTCAAACAAGATAGTCCAGTTCAAAGAGGTATGATTTCCACACCTTCATTTCATGATGCATTAATGCATTCATTTTAAGTCAAAACAACTAACCAATAATTTCTAAATCTCTTTTATGTTTTGTAGGCTGATTGCCCAAGAATAAGGGAACGCATTCTCCTAGAATTGTATTACACTTCCTTGCTGCCCAAAGCTGTACAAAGCTGAAACTGTGCTTGCGGCTGCCCAATTCTTTACCGGCATATAGTTGTTATGTTTTGACACATTTGTTATTTTTGTATTTACGTTTATACTTTTTGTATTTAAAACTCTATTCTTCCTATACTTGAGATTCTATTAAAGGTAGTGAACAGAAACAATATCTTTTTTTTTTTTTTTGTAAATGGAGTAAATAAATAAATGAAATGGTGGAATTGGTTGGATATTTTAGGTTACCCATGAGTTTCTTTTATATTTAATGTTACCAGGAGCAACCTATTGCCATTGGAATCTTCACATTACTTGTTGTGAAAGATATAAAAAAAGGATGTCTAAAAATGTTTCCCAAATTGTGGTGAAACTACATATGTTCAAACAAATACCCAGGAGCAAACTATTGCCATGTCTACATTGGAAATAATAAAATTTGGTTTTTTTTATTTTGAAGTGATTTTGGTTGGTTGAGATAGAAAATGACAAAATTGTTACAAAGATGCTAAGAAACATGTTTAATAGATGCCAAGAAACATGACCAATTCATATGAACATGTTTAAACGTTCATACAATTTTCTGGAAAATGTGGACAAAAACATGAAATTATGGACAAAAACATGACATTGTGGACAAAAATTTCGAATCTACTTATGAACATTTAAAGTGAACCTCATACAATTTTCTGGAAAATGTGGACAAAAACATGAAATTATGGACAAAAATATGAAATTGTGGACAAAAATTTCGAGTCTACTTATGAACATTTAAGTGAACCCAGAAATGTTCATACAATTTTCTGGAAAATGTGGACAAAAACATGAAATTGTGGACAAACATTTCGAGTCTACTTATGAACATTCAAGTGAACTCAGAAAGTGTATTTCATGTTTTTGTCCATAATTTCATTTTTTTTGTCCATAATTTCATGTTTTTGTCCACATTTTCCAGAAAATTGTATGAACATTTCTGGGTTCACTTAAGTGTTCATAAGTAGACTCGAAATTTTTGTCCACAATGTCATGTTTTTGTCCATAATTCCATGTTTTTGTCCACATTTTCCAGAAAATTACATGAACATTTAAACATGTTCATACGAATTGGTCATGTTTCTTGCCATCTATTAAACATGTTTCTTGGCATTTTTGTAACAATTTTATTAATTTTTATCTCAACCAACCAAAATCACTTCAAAATCAAAAAACCAAACTTTATTATTTCCAATCTCAACCAAAATCAACCAAACCCTCAAAAAAATATTGAACCCGACCAAACCTCCAAACTTTATTATTTCCAATCTCAACCAAAATCAACCAAACCCTCAAAAAAATATTGAACCCGACCAACCTTTAACTTTTATTATTTCAAACCCTAACAAAATCATCCAAACCCTCATAAATACAATCAAACCCCAACTTCAAACATCAAAACTTCGTTATTCCCAAACCCAAATAAAACCCAAATCAGATCTCAAATCAACACTTTCAAACCCCAAATCTTTCAAACGTCAAACTGAAATAGAGAACCCAAATCTTAAAATCCAAATCAGATCACGTCAAATCAACACTTTCAAACCCCAAATCTTTCAAACTTCAAACTTCAATACATGAAAAACCTTCGGGGGAGAGAGATCCATGGCTTCATGAGGACAGATCGGGGAGAGGAGGAGCAGAAAATTCGGGAGGAGAGAGCAGAGCAGAGCAGAGCAATCGGGAGGAGAGAGAAAATTTCAGAAAAAATGAGGAAAAAGGGGTGTTTGGTTACACGGATAGTGGAACTTGGAATAGCAAACCGGGGATAGCGGGTTTGTCTTTTAGTGGGGGTGTGAAACAGTGTCTTTCACACAGGGTGTGAAAGAAACATTTCCGTTTCCTAAAACAATACTCGCACACTTTATAAGACATAATATGATCTTATCTGGAAATTAAATCTTTTGGCTTGACATAAAGAGAAAAGCCAAGATCGACAAGCTGTGAGCCACATCTCCCTTTCCCATCACACATTCAATGCCGACAATAGCTTGTCCATGATTAATTTCCACACTTTTATTATTTTATTTCATACACTTTACTAATCAGCTAGCATGAGTTGTTGTCTTTGTTCATTTTTATAACTGAGCTTAACTATTTTTTTATATTTAGGCATGTAACATTGGTGACATTTAAAATTGAGTAATTTTATTGTTGTGAGTAATTAAAAATTTGATTGAATATCCATACTAGTTAACATATTCTTCTTGATCATATTATCACATTTTGTTATATTTAAAAAATCTCATTAAATTATATATATTGAGATTTAATATCATCTTCTTAAAGATCATGTGCAAAAGATGGGTATGTTGTACTTGAATTTGTTAAATACATCAATAAGCTAACATACTCATGAAACTTCTCCAAGAGAATCATTCCTAGACAATTCATAAAAAATTCGGTATGTGTAAAGAAATCCGATTAAATTAATTCTCTTGGGAAAGATTTTATGTTTATCCATTTGATTTTGAACACTAGATTGTTTGCCCAGTTATATGTATGTATGTATATGTCCATGCATGAAAGGTGAAATAAGCTCATCATTAACGAACATGATTTTATTAGAAAATGAGGCTACTACATTTTTTTAAGAATTGGGTGAGAGCCAATTATTTCATCTCAACCAGTAGCTTCTCGTACTGCTTTAAAATTAGATATTATGTGCAAAAAGGGGGGACATTGAACTGAAATATGTATGGCAAGATACGTTGACATCAAATAAGCTTAAATTTATTATACTTCCATTTGATTCAACTGTGTTAAATCTATATACCTTAAAGAATTGAATATAAAATGAATTTATCCATATCATGTTTATAAATTTGTTCATTTTATATCTATCTAGTTATATTGTTTGAACATTAGATTATATGCTCAGTCTTATGTATGTTTGCATATATGTTCATGCATAAAATGTGAAATAAAGCTAATCATTAAAACAAACTTGAGTTTATTCAAAGGAAAAGTCACCACATTTCCCACTACATTTTTTTTAGGAGATTGGGCAAGAAGCCAATTCTTTCACCTCAACAAGTAGCTTCTCATATTGCTTCTGAAGCTTAGCAGTGGTCTTGCTCTGCTCTGTGGACCGGGCTACTAAATCATTAGCATAAGAATCCACGAGTTTCTTCAGCCTTTTATTTTCCTCCTTAAGAAGCCAATTCTTTCTTCTTGTTCTCCTTAAGCAACCGTTGCAGAATGATAACTTGGGAACGCAGCGCTTGAACTTAATGATTTCTAACTTGATTTCTAACATGATTTTTAACTTATTCGGAAAAATCATTGCCTCAGGAATCGATGTGTCGACAAGATCTCTTTTTAAAAAAGTAGATATCAATTCCTGAATTATCGGTGTCTTTGGCATGAGAGAGTGGATAAGCCAGACACGTAGCGAAATAAATGGATTAAATCTGAAGTGTTCATTCACCTGTGTGACACATAGTGCAATCTGAACCATTCATTCACTCGCATGTCTTTCCTATAAATTCGCTTCTCTTCTCCATTGCATATCGCACCTCTCAGATATTTCTCTCTCATCAAATTCTTCAGATTAAACTCTAAAAGGATGCAGCGTCATAAAAAGATTCATAAAATCAAAAACTTAATCTTCTCAGATAGAAGCAAGATTATTATTGATTAAGTTTCCACGAAGCAAGATTATTATTGATCATGCTTCTTAGGTGAAGTACCTCTCTCATACACCAAGTCGATGGGAAGATCTCTGGCATACACTCTTAATATATCTTCCTCATCCAAATCGCTGGAAAAATCCCTGTCATACACTCTTGATACTCCTGCAACTTTGTATGAGAGAAGAGAGAGAGTACCTCATATATGGGAATCCACCCATATCCTTTCCGGATTGCTTAATTAATCTTCATTTTAGGCACACGGCAAGGGAAATCATATCCTTTCATAAAGAACCTCCAACCGATCCTCCAAAGACTCCTTAGCCACTAGCATGGAAAACCTTACAATCATGTTGCTAGTTTGGCACAAACCTTGGAAGACATCAATGAGCACTTAAGGAACAATGACATGTAAATGTACTTGTTTTCATTTTTATTTTTTTCTATGATGTCAAGGGGGAGAAATATATGATATTTTGGTATTTATTATCAAGGGGGAGAAATATATGAGATCTTGGTTCTTATTTGTTTATGCTATTTGTTGTTAGTTGTTATTGTTTATGCTAACAACATGTGAATTCTCATATCTTGCAATGATTGGTCATAATGCTTATATATATAGATTGCTTGATTGTTCTTAATGACTAATTGATCTATGCATGAAGATAGGGGGAGATTTAATAATCTCTATTTCAAATATATGCATTATCTTAGGGGGAGCTTTTCAAGAAAAGCTTCAAAATCATTATTCTTGTAAAAATATCATATCATATGTGTCATCATCAAAAAGGGGGAGATTGTTAGCCTCAAGGTTTCAATACCTATTAATTGGCTAATTAATCCAAGAACGTTTATGTAATTTTGATGATAACCATAATTCTAAGTTATTCATAAATGATATTTTCATATGAACTAATGATTTATGTTTAAAGCATAATGTTGACTAGTGATTTAATTGGACCGACGTGGTCAATCAAATATCAAGCAAATGCAAAATCGACAAAATGCAAATTCATTGAAGATCAAGTCATCAAGACTCAAGTCAAAGGAATCAAGCTCAAGAATCATGTTCCAAGACATATGAGAAGTAAGAGTTAGGTTTTGTAAAGTTTATTAAGATTTGATCTTTAAGGCTCAACTTTAAAAACCAACTCAAAATTCAAAAGCTAACTAATGGAGCACTAGACATTACTAATTGAGCACTAGACATGGAGCAATAAAAAATTTATCTTATCATTGTCAAAAAAAAAAAAAAAAATGATATTTTGGCTATAAATACTACTCTTTCTAAGTTCTAAAAATCAGAATAGAAGAGAGAACAAGAGCATACAAGAGAAATCCATAGAGAAAGAAAAGAAAACATCTTTTACATCAATCCATCATTTCTCAAGCTCATATTTTCAAATCATTCAAAATCCTTGATTGAAAATCAAATTCTTCCAAATACTTCTTGAGCCATATTGATCAAATCTTTGATATACTATTAGAGTGAGCAAATTGTGTACTACTACTCTTTGAGAGAGCATTATTGTGTACAACAAATTATTTGTTGAAACGGTTTGATCTTCACCCGAAAGAAGATTGTGGTTACTCTTCACCGTGTAAGGAAGATTTGTAACGGTTAATCTTCACCCATAAGGAGATTGTGAGTGGTTACTTTTCACCATGTAAGGAAGATTTGTAAACGGTTTGATCTTCACCCGAAAAAAGATTGTAGTTACTCTTCCGTGTAAGGAAATATTTGATTGCATCTGATTGTGTGCAACTGATTTTTTATTTTATTTTTTCTTGGGTGAAAATCTAAGAGAATGTGTCATATAATAATTTTGTATAATTCATGTTATTAACACTTTAGTGATATATCATATATATGGTGGCCGATAAACATCAAAGGAAACCAAAAGTTTTACCGTTCAACTAAGTTCCTTTATTTGGGAGCAAAAATGCAGAAGGGAAAAGGAAAAAGAATGCTCCAATTTTTTATTCTTTTGATTGTTGTACGCCGACAAAGAGCACACGAGAACAAAATTGTACTACCGACTACGGAAGGCTGAAACAAAAATAGTACTCTCTGGGCCATGGGCATTATTTGACCGATTAACGCATTATAAGTCCATGGACCACAAGTCTAGCCATGGCCACATCAATATTACTTCTAAATGGACATTTTAAGTTTACAGGAAGAGCATGAATGTGACAGATGAAAAATCAATTTTTTATATATTGAGTTTAGGCAAATTAATTGGAAAAATATTTTATCCTTCTACAAACAAATTTTGAGTGCAAATCTCACCTATACAAACCACGAGTATACCAAAACTTATTGTAATTAAGGTTTTTATTTTTATTAATTATTGTAATTAAGTTATACCAATTGTAATAATATTAGCGGCAAATTGCACTTTTTTCCCTTTAACTATTAAGTCATCTCAATTCCCCCTTTTATCTATAAAATTGAGTGATATCCCCCCTTATGTATTGAAAATATGCAAATCGCCCCCACTGTCTAATTTTATGTTAAATCCAAGCCAAAATAATGAAATATTTTTATAGTATATTAATATATAACAATAGATTTTGAGTATTATGACTAGAAATGGACAAAATACATAAAAACAATTTCATTAGTTTTGTTGGAATTTAACATAAAATTAAACAATGGAGGCTATTTACATATTTTCAATACATAAAGGGGGACATTGCTCGGTTTTATAGATAAAAGGGGGAATTGAGATGGACGCAATAGTTAAAGGGGGGTGCAATTTCCTCTAATATTAGTGTACACCACGTATATGATCAAAAACCTTGTAGCTAAGTAACATTATTTATTTTGTTTTATAAAGAGAATCAGGTTCAAATCTCATTTCTTATTAGTGTAATTATCAAATATATATATATAAACAAGTAACAAAGAACTGTAATGATATGAATATGATATGAGCTAAATATCATAAAGTTCCTTTATTATTGGGAAAAAAAAAAAATCTCTAAAAGCTCTTCTTTTTATTTTTTAAATTACAAATTACACTCCTCTAAGTCCTTGGTCAAAGTTCAATTCAAAATTTTGAATTTCAATTTAGTACCAAGTAAATTTCTTTCAATTAACTCCTTAACTTTTTATTTTTTTCGCATCTTTTTTTTATTATTTTAGACTAAAGTCAACTTTTGGCCCCCTAACTTAGGGGGTGTTTTCATTTTGGCCCCCTAACTTCAAAAATTTTCATTTTAGCCCCCTAACTCTTTTTAGTTTTCAAATTGCACATTCCGTTAAACTCCGTTAGAAACCCTCCGTTAAGTGCCCAGTTGGACAGATCATATCATACAACGTCACAAATTTTGACACGTCATAAAAAAAAAAATTACACAACAAAGCAGTAAAACAAAGCTATTTCACCAAACTTTAACCCACACTTTTCACTTTTCACTCTATTCAGTATTCACGATACCTGCTACCTCCTTTGATTTTTTTTTTTTCCATTGATACCTCCTGCTGCTGCCGCGATCACCACCTCGCCAACAACTTGAAGAGGAGGTGGCGAGATTGAAGTTGTTGATATTTCTTTGCCTTCCTTAATATCTTTGCCTTCCTCAATAAAAATACATTTAGTCCAGCTAAAGTCTTCTTCTTCTTCTTCTTCTTCTCTCTCTCTCTCTCTGTGTGTGTCTATCTTTGTGTGCTTTCCTTCACGCCTTAAGCCTTATTGTTAGTATTTCTTGGCTCACACAAAACCCATTTTTGTGTGTCATTCAATCCACAGTGCTTCTTTTCTTCGGTTTGAATTTTTCTCATCCAAGTTTTGCTATTTTTGGCTCTACACCTTTCTCAGATTTCTGGGTTTCTCTGATCTGATCAGTTTGAATTCAGTCAGGGATTTCTCAAACCGTAATTGGATTTTCTCTATCATAAGCACTTTCCCTATAATATGCCGGGTCTCCTACAAAGTGTTCTGTTATAGCAACAACTAAAGTATTAACAACATCTTGAATTTGTAAACCATTTTCATCTACTATGGAAATTCCATTTTAAGTTCTTTTTTAGGCATTTGTTAACCAATTTCTATCAGTATCTATTAAAGTATTATCCCACCAACCTTTTAATTGACCAGTAAAACCTGAAATAATTATATTTGCAATTTGGTGATTAGTTTTATTATTACTTTTGTAAACATTTGAAACCATAAGCATTTCATGTAATTCATTTAAAATTTCATACTGTGACATGCCATCAATATTGCATTCATATAAAGATTTAGCATTATAAGAATTTCTAACAATTAACTCTCTTTCTTCAAATTATAAATCTAAGGGAGTTGGTCTAGGATAAAAATTTCTTGTAATTGAAACATTTCCAGGGTATCTTGTTCTTGCAATATGACTTCTTAAAGGCTTGGTGTGAAAATCTCTTTCATTTGCAATTCTATTAATATTTAAATCTTTAAATTGATCTTGTAGATTTTCAATGTATTCTTCAATTTTTGGCTTATCTTGTTTTATTTTATCTATGGTATTAATTCTTTTGAATTGATTAGTTTGTTCCTTAGTTTGTGAGGAGGAAGCAATATTTGTTATATCTAAAGTTTGGAGTCTTTTAGAGATTTCTTCTAATAAATCAGTATTATCTTTTTTAAAAGAAACACGTAATTTTGGGGGTATTTCATGTGGTGTGAACAAAGGTTTTTCAATATCTAATTTTGTAGTCGGTTTTATGGGATCAATTTTGTTTTCTATTCTGTCAAGTTTGGTACCTATGATTTTTAGATATGTATTTGAGTAATTGTTTTGTTCAATAATTTTTTCAAAGTTTTTGGTTTCATCACTTAAACTTACATTTTTCATGGGGGAGGCAAGTAGTTGTTGGTTTCTATGATTTATGATTATGGATTCATATGGGGGAAATTCTTCATGTACAATTTCTTTACTTTCAACTTTTAACCAATTTTTTGTAATTCTATTGATAGTTTGTATTTGTTTTTTAGCTAAGTCAATATTGTCGGTAACTTGTTGGTTCGTATTGTTTGCATTCAATGGTCTAGTGTTATGATTCATATGCCTAGTGGTAGGAATTTCATGTGCATGGGTTATAGTCAATGATGGAGTGTTAGAAATTTCATGTGCATGGTTTGTAGTCATAGCTTTTGTGATAATAGTATTTGGACTAGCTTTTGTATTGTAGTCAATAGTCTATGTGTAGCTTCCTTTTGTAGCAAAAAATTTGTGTTTCTATCGGCTAAAATTTTTGGCTTATAATACTTATCAAACCATTCAAAGAAGTTGACTTCAGTTTGTATATCATTCATAAAATCATAATATTTCTTTCTTATATGAGCTTGTAAAAATTCTGAAAAAGTTGCAAAAAATTCTTTTATTCTATTTTCATATTTTGGGGACGATAAAATCTTTTCTTAATCTTTCTTTGTTTAATTCAAAAGGTTTTGTAATCATATTAATTTGTGGATCATACATATGAGGAGGGAAATATCCCATGTCAGAATTTGTTGGGGAATTAGGCTTTTTTGGAGGAATTTGTGAGGATGAGGGAATTTGAGAAGACGTAGAGTAAAAAGTGGGGGGAACTTGTGAAGATGTGGAGTAAAAAAGGGTATTTATTACGTTACCTTTGATTATTCCATCTAAATTTGGGTTAGTATAATTTGAGTTAGTACTTGGTTTCCTATAATTGTTTAGATCTAGTTTTTGTGATCTATCTTCTTCTTCAATAAATCTTAGATTATTTAATCTATCTATATTATGTCTTAAATCATCATCTATTCTTGAATTTTCTGGCAATTTGAGTCTATTAAAATCACATTTTGGTTGTGACACTATTTTTTCTTTGTGAGGGTTACTATATCTAGAGGAGTAAAAACTTGTGTATTTTCTAAAAGGCTAGAAATTTATGTTAACAGAACTATCTGGTTGCTAATCTATGTAATCTATGCCATCTTCTAAAGTATTTTGAACAAGAGTTGATTGGGTAACATTTCTTAGTAGCAATTGATTGGATAACTTTACATCATTCCAATTAATTTGTGTGGGGACTCTAGTATGGGAATCACTTGTACTAACTTATAATAATAAAGTCTTGTCTTTTGGACTTTCCATCAAAGCTTGAGGTTGTAAAGTAGTTTTCATCAATTTATAGTAAATTCTATAAACAATTACTGAAGGTTGTGCACCTTCTAACATATTATAAGCTACAAATAAAATAAAATTAACAATAATAAAATTTACAATAATTTTAGGAAGATGATATTTTTCATAACTATTGACATCACAAGTTATAGTTGATGTATAAAAAAATTAATGTTAATAATAAATCTGATTAAAAATAATATTACTCTAATTAATATATCATAATTATAAATATAAATAAATAAATAAAAACTTGTTATAAATGTGTTATGCCCAGTGCCTACGTTACTCTACAATTTTGCAATTTATCCAAAGAAACTAAGGATATTTATTCATAAAAGTGACACCATCTGAAAGTTTTACAATAATATAATGCGGTAAAAATGAATTGTCAGAGCATTCTCATCCCACTGAGTATACCAGTTTTTTAGCAAAAAATAAAGAGCACTGTTCACCAAATGTGCTAAAATAACACCCACATCCGGTCATGTGTTATTGCTCAAATTTTTACAAGAGGCTACAGTAGTCAGTAAAGATACCGACTACTGTTGGTTGTGTAAATTTATTTTCTCTCATTTTTTTATTCGTTCTCTCTCCCTCACAACTCCTCTTCTCAGACTCATTTCTCTCTCCCTCACAACTCCGGCAAGCGGCAACCTTGTGCTCCCGCAGTCAACTTCGTCGGCGTTTCTTCTTGTTCAAGTCTTGGTCGTCGCTCTCCTCCACCGTCTTCTCCAAGAAGTCCATGGGTTTGGGTTTGGGTTTTGTGGCGGCTGTCTTGGTTTTGAAGATGGGTTTGGGTTTGGGTTTTGTGGCGGCTGGGGCGGCGAAGGAGCTAGTGGTGGTGGTTTTGTGGCGGCTGGGTTTTAGTGATGGTTTGTGGGTTTGGCTGTGGGTTTGTGGGTTGTGGCCGTGGGTGATGGGTGGTTTGGGTTTGCAGTGGGTTTCGGGTTTGATGTTGGGTTTGGATTGTGGTGGTTTCAGTGGCGGTAGCTTTGATTTTGTGGTGTTTTTAGTGGAGGGTTTGATTTTGTCTGCGGTGGTTCAATTCACTGTATGTGGTTGGGATGTTTGGTTTTGTTTTGCCGCGTGAAGTATGGTGGGAAAGTGGAAAAAAAAAAAAATAAAAAACTAATTGTTTTATAATATTTTAATAGGGTATAGTGTAAAATAAAGAGTGGGATGTGAGGTATGTTATAAATGTTGAGAGGTAAAGTAAATAAAGTAAGTTTTGAAGAGATAAAGTAGTTAAAAAATAAAAAGCCGGATGTGAATGTTCTTACGGACCAATAAAACATATTTGAAAGTCCCAATAGAAATAGCGACACATGGCAGTTGATTTTACTCAAACCTGTCTTAATTTGCTGTATGGATTGGACCCTACAATCTGTCAATGCTGATATTTGTAGCCTTGTCCTGCGTGTGAAGAGCAGTATGGTGATGCTTTTGGCAAAGTGGGGTATCGTTTGCATTCCAGCTGTTTGTAAGTAGTCGGTAGAAAAAGGACAAAGGGTATGTCTCTTGGAGTAGGCCCTTGGTTGGAAACTTGTATATTATATTCCTTTCTTATTCCGGTACAGTGCTTATGATACATTAATCTACTACATTTATAGTTTCTGAATATTTTTACAAAACTTTTATTGAAAGATCCCGTGTATATAAGTTTGATGTGACTTGAGAGTGTTGATTTTGCACATTTTTCTCTTTATTAAAAACTTGAGAAAGTAAGATAAAAAAAAAAAAACTTGAGAAAGTAGTGGCGTGGGGTCTTGGATTTCAAACCACAACCAAATTCTATTACACTAGAGCCATTAAGCCATCGGCTTATGCCATGTAATTTCTTTATTAACTATTATATTTATGGTTCAATTATCATTTTGATCTTCAATCTATAGTTTTTGTATTAAAATGGGCGTCAAGATTTTATCCTAAAGAAGTCTTTGGTCTTAATACTGAATTTAATTTTCCTGAATACACACAATGAGTTAGCATTCCCACTAAAAACTCATCGCTCTCATGGATTGAATTTAAAACCTCCTTTTAGAAAAGGGGTTGAGATACTACCTGAACTACAATAATCATATTCAACTTAATACTGAATTTAATAATTAAATTGATCAAGAGTTCAAATTTTTTAGGATTTTCTACTCAAACCCCTAAGATTTAAAATTCTTTGTAATAAAATTTCCTTAGAAGGTCTATGCAGTGGACAACAAAAGACTTTAATGCTTCTATTTTTTTTAATAGTTACGATAGTATTTGAACTTATAACGTCCGCTTCATGATGATTGTTATTACCAACATGCCAAGACACTAAGCAGGATTCTAACGCATGTCCCTTGCTCAACGACAAGAGGCTTTACCAGTTGAGCTAATTAGAACAAAAAAAAACCTTAATGCTATGTGCAAGTTTCATAAAACTTGTTAGTTTTGGTAGTGCAACTCGGACGTATATTTTATAAATTCTTTTTCTTTTGATAGCTAACAAAGTCGTTGAAAGCTACTTCCCCACTGGTCGACAAAGATAAATCACTGTCAACTTCACTTTGCCAAGAGTAAAGAATTAAAGGGAAAATGCCACTAAGTTTAGGGAATCCAAAGTTTATGATTTGGTTTGCTAAAAGATGCACTATTGTTGGACCATTCAATTGAAGGACAATAATACAGTAGACAAACTGACTCAGCATTCCCCCTCATTAAGCCTTTATCTCCTATCCATGCATTGAACGTCAGGGAAAATGCCACTAAGTTTAGGGAATCCAAAGTTTATGATTTGGTTTGCTAAAAGATGCACTATTGTTGGACCATTCGATTGAAGGACAATAATAGAGTAGACAAACTGACTCAGCATTCCCCCTCATTAAGCCTTTATCTCCTATCCATGCATTGAACGTCAATCCCCCTTTTAATTTAATGGTTTGATGCTTCCCTCTTTCTCCCTCATCAAAACCAATCAATTCTTCTAGGGATAGGATCCTCTCCCATGGCCTCCTTACACTTGTTTTTTAAATTATCTAAAAGTCATCTTTACACTTGTTTTTTAAATTTTAAAAAAATTTGATCAAAAATCATATTTTGTAAAGACAACTTTTACGTCTGATTTCAAAAAAAATTATCTGAAAGTCGTCTTTTATAAAGACAACTTTCACGTGTTTTTTAAATTTAAGAAAAATTTGAACAAAAACGATTTTAAATCAGAAGTCGTCTTTCTGAATTCTGAAAGACGATTTTCATGGGAAATTGAATCAGTCTATTTTTCAAATAAACTTCAGAAGAGTCATGTTTGACCCAAAAACATATAAAAAAAAAAAAACATTTTTTAGCAAGTTCCGTGTATATAAGTTTGATGTGACTTGAGAGTGTTGATTTTGCACATTTTTCTCTTTATTAAAAACTTGAGAAAGTAGTGGCGCGAGGTTTTGGATTTCAAACCACGACCAAATTCTATTACACTAGAGCCATTAAGCCGTTAGCTTATGCCATGTAATTTCTTTATTAACTATTATATTTATGGTTCAATTATCATTTTGATCTTCAATCTATAGTCTTTGTATTAAAATGGGCGTCAACCTTTTATCCTTGTATCGAAATGATATTTGTTGTTAAGTGATATATGGAAAATGCTAACGTGGCTAACAGTTTTGGTTCCTAATCTAATTTGTATAAGGAAGATTGAACTCCCGTAGAGACATGGGTCAATTGCGAGAGGGGATATCACGGGAAATTCTTTGGTCTTGTAGGATGTAAGATAGATGTAATTTGTAGCAGATGCGTGTCAATGGGAATAAGATATATGCCATTTGAGATAATAGTATCCCAAATGACATACATCTTACCACAAATGACACTCATTTTACCAAACCCACCACAAGACGAATTGATCAAATGCCTAATAGATATCGAAAATAAGTTTATGAGAATGTGGAAAAAAAATTATATTACAAATTATAACCTTTAATTTTGGTCAAATTACTTTTGACTCAAACACAAATTTATACAAATTTACAATGCACACTTAATATACACTTTCAAATAATCTAGAAAAGATAAAAAATTTAGACATACACATTAAAAATCTACGGATATGATTTACCTTCATTCCCAAAACGTGATTTTTGAAGGTAAATTTTTTTGCAAACAATGTTTTTTTTCTTCTTACCTAATACAAAATTTGGATTTTACATTTTTAAAATGTACTTTTTGACCTCCTAATGGGATTCCAAATAGGTACTAGATCTTGCGTTTTTATTAGGCAGTCGTGTGGGGCCATAAAGGCTATCACAGCAGGAAAGTTTTTTTTTCTTTCTTTTCTTTTTTTTCCTTTTTTTCCTAAAGAAGTCTTTGGTCTCTAGTTTCATACTGCCCTTTCCATAAGTATCTATCAGTAATATGGGAGGATATTCCTGGAATAGTGACTTTGTTGGTAAAAAAATACTGTTGTAATTTGATCAATAAACCTTAGGACCTATCTTCAGCAAGTTGAAAAATCTTATCATTGAGTTCTTGTGGTAATCTAAGAATTTTTGTTTCTACACTTTTTTCTTTATCTGGTGGGGATAAAGACTGGCTGTCAAGAGACAAGCTTTTCAACTCACACTGCTCACCTTTGTCTTTTACCAGTGGGGTAAAAGCATCTCGGCCCAATGGGAGCATCTCTAATAAATTTGCAATTTGAGAAGAATAGTTAGACTTACTACTGCTAAGGTCTTGAGAGGTAGCTTGGACTTCTGTAAAAAAGGGAAATTTGCTGTTGTCTATGGAATTATTATTGAGCTGACTAAAATAATATGTTAAGGCATTAACGCTGTCTAGGAATTTCTTTCCATCATAACGAGTGTTCCAGAGAACATCTAAAAGACACTACTGTTCCTCGTTGATAGAGCTGGCTAAATTATTCAATACTCTGAATTTAAAATTTGTTCCTTTGGGATAAAGAGGGAGACTGTATCTTCTGAATTCTATCTTCTTCATCCTGAAAAGTATAATTTGTTAGTGCATTTTATGTTATAAAACACTTAAAAAACTTGGAAAGAGTACTAAGTAATAACTTTAAATTTTGTTGAAAAGAGGGCGTAATTTGCAAAGTTTATTGAGGTATTTTAGAAATTAAATTTATTTCCTTTGAAAATGAAATTTCTTTTAACAAATTTATATCTCTTGTCATAGGTGGCATAACAAAAGGAAAAGTAATTCCTTGATCCAAAATTTCTGTAGTGAGACCCTTTTCTAAAATTTCTCTGATAGGATATAGAAAGGCTATAAAAGGGTTCTCTAATATTACTTTGTTAGTTATATTCTTTACTAAGACAAAAGTTGTTTGAATATAAATAACATCCCTAAATACATGTGCATTTGGTATCTAAATTCTATATTTAAACTTTTTCTGCTAGCTTGAGATAGTCCTTTAGTGGTTTTTTCATAATATTTTGCTGGAATTAATTCTTCTTGAATACAATTTGAATCAACTCCTGAAGTCTAACAAAGCAACAATAGTAAAATAATATTCTTTGTTTACTATAATTTGAATTTCAGTATACCATTTTTGAAATAATACTCTATCTATTAAATTTATGAAAAGGTCAGTAGAATTTGATTTAATTGGGAATTCTATTTCATCATCTTCTTGTAATTTGTCTATTTCATTGTCTCTTTGTAATTTGTCTTCTAATTCTGAAATAATGGGAGTTTGTCTTATATAATTATTTTCTAATTTTAAAGCTAATAGTTCTTGGGTAAATTGTTCATGAGCAATTTGAGAACCAGTCCTAATTTCTTAAATTTCTTGTTTTATGGAATTTATCTTTAGTTGAAGATCTTGAATTGTAGTTTGAGCTTTCTGTGTTCTAAACATGTCTGAAATATTAGTATAATTATATTTTGTTTTATCTGTTCTTGCTAATGGGGTAATTTGATGATCTGTTTGGGAAATTTTCTTTAAATACTCAAATTTTATTTCTGGACCTCTATTTTGTCAATTAATTCGAAAATAATTTATTCTGATTTTGTTAAGACATTTATAGTTTTCTTGCATGAACAGAAATCTTTGTTATCACAGTGACATAATTCTATCCCTTCTTCGCTGGAATTTTCTGAATAGGAACTATCGATCAGAAGAGTTTTCGATTTGAAAAATTTCATTATCTGAGGCATTATCTTCTAAAAAGTCATTTGAGTCATTTTCTGAGTCAATTTGTAAAATTTGTAAAAACTTGTTTTTTAATTGTTCTGTATTGTATTTATTAATATCTATTTTATTTATTTCTTTCTTAACTTTGCAATTCTTTTGAAAATGTCCAGTTTTCCCACATCTATAACAAACAGGATTTTTATCTTTTTGTTTTCTAAAATTTTTAGTTTGTGGCTTAAAATTAGAGTTTTTGTAGTTTTTGTTATTATAAAATTTGTAGGGTTTATTTCTTTTATTACTATTGTAATTTTTATAATTATTTTTATAAGTCTTTTGTTGTTTTCTTCTTTGTCTAGATGGGGCAATAGTTTTTAATGGTGAATAACCAAATTGTTCACAAAAATTTCCTAATTCTAATTTAGCATATTTTCTTTCTTTTTCTAGTTGGTGAGTCATTCTTAAATCATTGCATAAATTTAATCCTACCTTTTGAATTGTGCAAATAATTTCGCCATAAGTAGTTTGTGCATAATCTGTGTGACCTTTTTCAAATAATTTTTCTCTAACCTTTGTAAGCAAAATAATGAGGTAATCTACTTATAAATTTTTCTTTCCAAAAGGTTTCAGCATTATCAATCCTAATTAATACTTTTGAAAGGAAAACATATTTATATCACTTGAAATCTGACAAAGTATAACATCTTAAATTTTCTAAGCTATCATAAGAACTTTCTCTATAATCTGTCGGGTCTCCTACAAAGTGTTTTGTTATGGCAAAGACTAAAGTATTAACATCATCTTGAATTTGTAAACCATTTTCATCTACTATGGAAATTCCATTTTGAGTTCTTTTGTATGCATTTGCTAACTAATTTCTATCAGTATCTATTAAAGTATTATCCCACCAACCTTTTAATTGACCAGTAAAACCTATAATAATTATATTTGCAATTTGGTGATCAGTTTTATTATTACTTTTGTAAACATTTGAAACCATAAGCATTTCACGTAATTCATTTAAAATTTCATATTGTGACATACCATCAATATTCCATTCATATAAAGATTTAGCATTATAAGAATTTCTAACAGTTAACTCTCTTTCTTCAAATTGTAAATCTGGGGGAGTTGGTCTAGGATAAAAATTTCTTGTAATTGAAACATTTCCAGGGTATCTTGTTCTTGCAATACGACTTCTTAAAGGCTTGGCGTGAAAATCTCTTTCATTTGCAATTTTATTAATATTTAAATCTTTAAATTGATCTTGTAGATTTTCAATGTATTCTCAATTTTTGGCTTATCTTGTTTTATTTTATCTATGGTATTAATTCTTTTGAATTGATTAGTTTGTTCCTTAGTTTGTGAGGAGGAAGCAATATTTGTTATATCTAAATTTTGGAGTCTTTTAGAGATTTCTTCTAATAAATCAGTATTATCTTTTTTTAAATAAACATGTAATTTTGGGCGTATTTCATGTGGTGTGAACAAAGGTTTTTCAATATCTAATTTTTTCGTCAGTTTTATGGGATCAATTTTGTTTTCTATTTTGTCAAGTTTGGTACCTATGATTTTTAGATATGTATTTGAGTAATTGTTTTGTTCAATAATTTTTTCAAAGTTTTTGGTTTCATCACTTAAACTTACATTTTTCATGGGGGAGGCAAGTAGTTGTTGGTTTCTATGATTTATGATTATGGACTCATATGGGGGAAATTTTTCATGTACAATTTCTTTGCTTTCAACTTTTAACAAATTTTTATGTGGGTCCCATGCAGAATTTGAAAACAGCTGATGGGCTGTTTTTGGATTCAGACTCTAACTCAAATCCGAACTGAACTCACATTTTATTACCATTACTAGGCCCCACAATTGGCTGCCTTCTCCCCTATTCTCTCTCTCTTTTCCATTATTCCAAGTTCCAGACTCTTCTCTCTCTCTCTCTCTCTCTCTCTCTCTCTCTCTCTCTCTCTCTCTCTCTCTCTCTCTCTCTCTCTCGGCCATTACAGAGGGCTTTGCAAATAAAATGCCCCAGCTTCAACTACTAATTTTGCATCTCCCTCCACAATAATTTGCTCCATACCTATATTCTTAGCCAACTGTAGTGCCCACAAGAAAGCAGAGGCCTAAAAAAATAAAATGCATCAGATTTTACTCTCCAATTACCAAAAGAGAAATTACCCAAATGTAAACCCATAACAGTTTAGAAAAGAAAAGAAAATTAAAGCATGATCAGAATACCAATAGCATGGTCAGATCTTGAAAAGAAAATAAAATTAAAGCATAAACCTTGAAATAGAGAACAATGGGGGTTGTGCCGGTATAGTGGAGGTTGTTTCTTGCCCAATAATAGTGGGGGTTGCGCCGGTAGAGTGGGGGTTGCGCTGTTGGTACAGTCTAAGTTGCGCCGTTGGCCTCCTACCTCCTCTATCTGCATCAGACAAAGGAGTGAAGAGGGAGAGGGAGGGTTTTTGAGTCTGAGTTGCACCGTTGGCCACCAGAGTTGCGTCTTTGGGCTCTTGAGTTGCGCCGTTAGCCTACTGCCTCCTCTATCTGCGTCGGCCAAAGGGGTGAAGAGGGAGAGGGATGGTTTGTGTTCGTCAGTGAAGAGGGAGAGGTAGAGCAACTACTTTGTGTTATTTCGTTTTCTGTTTAGTATATAAGATGTGTGCAAATCCTCTACAATTATTATAGGAGCAATCAAGTTAAAAAACCAAAACTATGTACTAAACATAATTTTTTTTTTTTTAAATTGTGATTTCAGTTGTGAAACCAAAACTATGTATCAAACAGAATTTTTTTTACAATCTTGAATTCAAATCAGGATTAAAGTTCCAACTTGAATACTAAAAAAAGTCACGAAACCAAAACAGAAAACGAAAACACATATACTAAACAGGCCTTTAGTGTTTCAACTTTTAAAAATCCTAATTTAATTAAGGAAATGAAATATTTTGATACTGATTAATATTGTACCGTTTCAAAATTACCAATATATATATATATATATATATTAGAAGGTTTTAAAATTATAAATGATAGTATTCACGATGACATTCCACTATATATTCGTTATTTAAGCAGGTAAGGAACTAATGTATTAGTTATAAAATCAACTAAAGAACAGGGAAAAAAAAATCCTCTCAAAAAATTAAAAGACATTTAAAAAAGTAAAAAGTGAAAAGAATGGGGAGACCATCCACGTGGTTGGAGAAGAATTAAAGGAGGTGGGTAGTTGGCTGACACTTAAAGATGAAAAATATTAAGTCGTGTCCTGTAAGGCTGTAAAGAAGAAGAAAAGGCAGAAGAAAGTGGAAAGAAGGAGAAAGAAGCAGAGCAATGACGAAAATCCAAACCAGAGAGGCCTAGACGAAGAGACAACAAAGAAAGAACAGGGAAATTCTTGCAAAATACTGAGAATTTGAGAGGATATATGCCAAGGTAATGTATTTTTTTCAAAATTGATCACAAGTTTTTATTGTTTGCATTCAATGGTCTAGTGTTATGATTCATATGCCTAGTGGTAGGAATTTCATATACATGGGTCGTAGTCAATATTGTCAATGATAGAGTGTTAGAAATTTCATGTGCATGATTTGTAGTCATAGCTTTTGTGATAATAGAATTTGGACTAGCTTTTGTATTTGTAGTCAATGGTCTATTTGTAGCTTCCTTTTGTAGCAAAAAAATTGTGTTTCTACCGGCTAATTTTTTTTGCTTATAATACTTATCAAACCATTCAAAGAAGTTGACTTCAATTTATATATCATTCATAAAATCATAATATTTCTTTCTTATATGAGCTTGTAAAAATTCTGAAAAAATTACAAAAAATTCTTTTCTTCTATTTTCATATTTTAGGGACATAAAATATTTTCTTAATCTTTATTTGTTTAATTCAAAAGGTTTTGTAATCATATTAATTTGTGGATCATACATATGAGGAGAGAAATATCCCATGTCAGAATTTGTTGGGGAATTAGGCTTTTTTGGAGGAATTTGTGAGGATGAGGGAATTTGAGAAGAAATAGAGTAAAAAGTGGGGGGAATTTGTAAAGATGTGGAGTAAAAATGGGTATTTATTACGTTACCTTTGATTATACCATCTAAATTTGGGTGAGTATAATTTGAGTTAGTACTTGGTTTCCTATAATTGTTTAGATCTAGTTTTTGTGAACTATCTTCTTCTTCAATAAATCTTAGATTATTTAATCTATCTATACTATGTCTTAAATCATCATCTATTCTTGAATTTTCTGGCAATTTGAGTCTATTAAAATCACATTTTGCTAGTGACACTATTTTTTCTTTGTGAGGGTTACTCTATCTAGAGGAGTAAGAACTTGCGAATTTTCCAAAAAGTTAAAAATTTATACTAACAGAACTATCTGGTTACTGATCTATGTAATCTATGTCATCTTCTAAAGTATTTTGAACAGTAGTTAGTTGGATAACATTTCTTAGTAGCCATTGATTGGATAACTTTACTCATTTCAATTAATTTGTGTGGGGCCTCTAGTATGAGAATCACATGTAATAGCTTGTAATAATAAAGTCTTGCCTTTTAGACTTTCCATCAAAGCTTGAGATTCTAAAATAGTTTTCATCAATTTGTAGTAAATTTTATAAACAATTATTAAAGGTTATGCACTTTCTAACATATTATAAGTTGCAAATAAAATTAAACTAATAATAATAAAATTTACAATAATTTTAGGGAGATGATATTTTTCATAACTATTGACATCACAAGTTATAGTTGATGTATAAAAAATTTAAAAAAAATTAATTGTTTTATAATATTTTAATAGGGTATAATGTAAAATAAACAGTGGGATGTAAGGTATGTTATAAATGTTGAGAGGTAAAGTAAATAAAGTGAGTTTTGAAGAGATAAAGTAGTTAAAAAATAAAAAGCCGGATGTGAATGTTCTTACGGACCAATAAAACATATTTGAAAGTCCCAATAGAAATAGCGACACATGGCAGTTGATTTTACTCAAACCTGTCTTAATTTGCTGTATGGATTGGACCCTACAATCTGTCAATGCTGATATTTGTAGCCTTGTCCTGCGTGTGAAGAGCAGTATGGTGATGCTTTTGGCAAAGTGGGGTATCGTTTGCATTCCAGCTGTTTGTAAGTAGTCGGTAGAAAAAGGACAAAGGGTATGTCTCTTGGAGTAGGCCCTTGGTTGGAAACTTGTATATTATATTCCTTTCTTATTCCGGTACAGTGCTTATGATACATTAATCTACTACATTTATAGTTTCTGAATATTTTTACAAAACTTTTATGGAAGGGATGTATTACCATTAATAACTGTTTATCGTTTTGACGACCAAAAATAAAAATTCAAAGAAAACCAGCATAATTAACAACGATTGTCGGTTGGGACTTATCAATAAAAAAACAATTTGTCGGTTGGGTTTGTTGAGTCAACTCGATTCCGTTCTCTCTCACAGTCTTTCTTATTGGGTTTTTTGTGCCTAATTATTTAAAAATTGGATTAAATTATAAATTACATCTTTTAGGTCTCTGTTTTAATTTAGATTTTAAGAACATCACATATTTTATTTAGAGCTTTTAAAAATACAAATTTATTTTTCTAGTCTAATACAGGATTTGCTCAAATACATTTTGTTGTCTTATACGATAAATTTAAGTGGGTTTTTTTAGATATTTTCTTAGATCAAAGGAAGTAGTTCTATTCCATATCTGCCTCAATCCGAAGCGGATGAAAGATCTGAGAAAGTTTTCAAAAGCAGAACCGATTGCTTTCTTGTTACAAGATTGGTCTTTCCCTTCCCCGTCTAATTTCTCTGCTATTATGTAACGCAGCCGAAGTCGACAGAACAAGTCAACAGCACAACTTCAGATTTCCCTGAAGGAAGCTTTCTTCCTTCTTTGTCTGCATCTTTCAAGCATCGGTGGAGAGTCTGCAAAAGCTTTCAAAAGGTAAAGCGTATCTTTCCACTATTTGCCTTTCACTTCTCCGTTTACCTTCTTTCACGAAAGGGGGCAACATGGCTGGGCTGTCGGTGCAAGCGACAATTTCGGATCTGTATGGCAAGTTATTTTCCCCATCGATGGAACTGTATAGGCACTTGTACGACCCGTTCAAGCTTATTTCCTCCATGTGCAAAGATGCTGAGCAGCAGCAGTACGAGAGGCAAGAGGTCAAAGAGTGGCTCGACAAGGTTCAAGATGCTGTCTATCGTATAGAGGATGTTGCGCATGAGATCTGCACTGATGATATGAATCCCAGGTTGGATGCTAGTCATGCTACATCTCAGACCAAGAAAAGTATGGTGGAGAAGCTCCATTTTAGGGGTAGGGGTAAGTTGGTGAGGAGCCTTTTTTGGCCTAAGCGGGGACGGAAAGTCGAAAAGGTGAACAAAATAAACATGGAGTTCATGGACGAGTTATGTTCCCTTGGGGAACAAGGTCGTGCACTCGGTTTGAGGCAAGATCGCAGATCACTTAATTTTGTTCTTGTTCCCACAGCTTCTTCTTTTGTGGATGACTCTAAAGTATTTGGTAGAGATCGTGATAAAGAAGCAATTATTGAACTATTGCTGTCAGATGATGCAAGTGGTGAAGGGTTGTCTGTGATTCCGATAGTGGCCGAGGATGGCATGGGAAAGACCACTCTTGCTCAGCTTGTTTACCACAATCACAAAGTGAGTGAACATTTTGATATCAAGGCTTGGGCTTGGGCTCCTGGAGAAGATGACGTGTTATCAGTGACAAAATCAATTTTTGAGTCATTCACTTCGCAGTCTTGTGATCTCAAGGAACTTAGTCTGCCCCAAGACAGGTTGCGCGAGAGTCTCCAGAACAAGAAATTCCTAATTGTTCTAGATGATGTGTCGGTTGAGAATTATAGCTACTGGAGTCAGTTGCTATATCCCTTTATAGCTGCTGCTGCTGCTGCAAAGGGAAGTCGTATAATTGTAACTACACACCATCAATCTTTTGAGTCATTCATGGGCTCTCATGATCTCAATCCTCTCTGTATGGTCCCGGCTTATAATTTGGAGCCATTATCAGATGAAGAATGTTGGTCAATATTTGTAAAGTTTGCTTTTGGAGACAAGGACCCTAATTCATATCCAGAACTAGAAGCCATTGGCAGACAATTTGTGCAGGAGTGTCACGGCGTGCCTTTAGCAGTAAGAACACTAGGGGCTCTCTTGCAATTTAAGCTGACAGTTGAGGAGTGGCAGGCTATACTGGATCACCTGACACGTGTTCGTTCTTCAAGTGAAATGAGTGGCGTTCGCCCTGCATTAAGACTAAGCTATCATTATCTTCATCCACGTCTAAAGCAATGCTTTGCATATTGTTCAATATTTCCCAGGGGTTATGAATTTGAGAAAGAGAAGCTAGTCCTCTTATGGATGGCAGAAGGTCTTGTGCACATAAAACAAAATGACAGCATGGGAGGGAGAGATAGACTTATTAGTTTTCTTGAACTTTACACCATGGAAGAGATTGGTGATTACTACTTTCGTGAATTGTTATATGGATCTTTTTTTCAACGATCAGGTGGCAATGAATCACATTTCGTGATGCACAGTCTTATGAATGACCTGGCTATTGCTGTTTCTGGGGAATTTTGCTTCAGATTGGAGGATAATCCTTCTTCTCAAATATCCGAAAGGGCCAGGTATTTGTCACTTTCAGGAAAATACGATTCCTCAATGATATTTGAGGACATTGATAAAGCCAAATTTTTAAGGACCTTTTTGCCACTGGATCATGAATCACGCCATTTAAGTAGTAATGATCTGCAGCTTCTGGTTCCCAAACTGAAATTCTTACGAGTGCTTTCTTTATCTCATTATAATATCACTGAGCTACCTGTTTCTATTGGCGATTTGAAACTTTTACGGTACCTCGATCTCTATCACACTGCAATTAAGAGATTACCTGAATCAGTTTGTGCTCTCTGCAATTTACAAACATTGATACTATCAAATTGTCATTCTCTTACTGAATTGCCTGAACACATGTGGAAGCTTTCTAACTTGCGTCATCTTGATATTAGCGGAACTGACTTGAATGAGATGCCAAAAGATATGAGCAAATTGAAAAATCTTCAAACATTATCTAACTTTGTTGTGGGCAAAGAAAGCGGCTCAACAGTTAAAGAGTTGGGAGGGCTTTTGCATCTTCATGGAACACTTCGCATTTCAAAGTTGCAGAATGTGGTCTCTTATAAAGATGCAGCTGATGTCAGTTTGGACAAGAGACAACTTGATGAGCTAGCGTTGGAATGGGGTGATGACACTGTTGACCTGGAAAATGATAGACGCGTGCTTCAGCAGTTAAAGCCTCATACAAATTTGAAGAAGCTCAGCATTAAATTTTACGGTGGTACGATCTTTCCGACTTGGTTGGGACTTGTGTCATTCTCCAACATGGTGTTCATACGTCTTAGCAATTGCAACAACTGCTTCAAATTGCCGCCACTCAGGCAGCTACCATCTCTTGAAGTGCTCATTATTGAATGTATGAATGCAATGAAGACGGTGGATCATGAATTCTGTGGGGCAAATAAGCAATTTCAGTCTTTGAAGTCTTTAACATTTGAGGGGATGTTGGAATGGGAAGATTGGATTCCACTTGAGCTTCAAGGTGGAGAATTCCCTTGCCTGCAAGAGCTTTGTATACGGAGATGCCCCAAGCTGAAGGGGAACTTACCCAAGCAACTTCCTTCTGTGGTGAAAGTTGAGATTTCGGAATCTCAGAATCTTGTGACTGCACTTATGGAAGAGGCATTACACAACCGGCCTTTACATTATCATGATAAGGTTCTGTTCATAAGTGATGATAAAGTTGCCTCATTCTCGGAGCAAATGGCTGTCTTTACAAATGAAGATGCCGCAGAACCCTCATCCGCAGCTGCAGAATGCCCACTGCGTCAAGGTGCCGCAGGATCCTCATACGCAGCCGCAGAATGCTCATCGCCTATGACTCAAAGTGAGGCAGAATCCTCATCGCCCATGACTACAAACATTAGTGATGGAATTGATGTTCAAACCACCACCTGGTCCAACCAAGATGAAGTGCAAGACCTCTCCTCTTTCAAAAGCATGAAAGTTTCAGAAATATCACAGCTGCTAGAGTTGCCAAACACACTACATAGCCTCAAAATTGAAGGTTGTGATGCTCTGGAGGACATTCCTGAAGAAGTGATGGAAAGCATTCGTTTTCTCCAACATTTGTATATCATTAATTGTTGTTCTCTAAAGTCCTTTGCTGTACCCACCGCCCTGAAAATTCTTTATATCCAGAATTGCAAGAAATTAAAGTTTGCCCCACCTGCAAAGGAGACATACCAGTTTGCGCATCTTGAACATCTGTGCATAGGCAGTAGCTGTGATTCCCTGAGATCGCTCACATTGTACTTGTTTCCAAAGCTTAGATGTCTTTCTATCTGGGATTGCAAAAATCTGGAATCACTTTCAATGCCAGAGGGGATTCAGAAAGATCTCACATCCCTTGAGGCCTTGGAGATCAGGGATTGTCCTAACCTGGTATCTTTTCCAAACGGAGGATTGCCTACTCCCAACCTGACATCCATTTGGTTATCCAATTGCAAAAATCTCAAGGGACTGCCACATCAGTTGCACACCCTCAATTCTCTCCGGTCAAATTTTATAAATAATTGCCCAGAACTTGTATCATTTCCTGAAGGGGGTTTGCCTTCCAAACTAAGTTTACTCTGTATTACTTCTTGCAACAAACTCATGCTCGGGACGGATTGGGGGTTGCATAGACTTGAATTTCTTAGTCAGCTGGAGATTGAAGGTGGATGTGAAAACGTGGTGTCGTTTCCAGAGGAGGAGCTGCTGCCCAGAAATCTCAATTCTTTACACATCAGCAGACTTTCGAATCTCGAATATCTGGACTACAAGGGGCTTCAACACCTTACTGCTCTTCAAACACTGGAAATTAGCTGCTGTAACAAACTCCAGTCCTTGCCAGAAGAGGGTCTTCCATCCTCCCTGTCTGTTCTCTGCATCAAGGAGTGCTCTTTGCTGAAACCAAAACTCCAAAAACAGACGGGAAAATATTGGCCCAAGATAGCTCATATCTCTTTCATAGAAACGGACGAGGAAGTAATAAAAGATTGGTCCAAGAAAAGCTCATATCCCTTGCATTGAAAATGGTGATGAAGTAGTCTCATGAAAGAGCCCTTGTTGAAGCAATGAAAATTCAATTTCAGCAAGGTACTTTTTCTACAAGTAGACCAATAACAATTTGACCTGCTTGATGTTAATTCAATTTACTGTAAATTGTGAAACAATTATTGCACTTACTAATAATATTTTTCTTCCATCTTGCGTAGGGCAATTTCGAAGACTTCTTGGACTGCCAGTAATTGCTTAAAAGTTTCTACGTGGGTTCTCTGCAGTTATTCACATTCTTCGCCTCCTCCTTCATGTTTTTGTTGTGTATTGTTCTTCCTTTGTTTCATGATCAATTAAAGTATCTTTTAGAAGTGGGTATCATGTTTTCTGAGCAGTGAACTGCAAGTTCTGCAAGACATTAATTTATTGGTTTTCAAGTTTTCTTCTCGGACATATAAGATTCTTAGCATGTTTTCAGGGTTCAGTGCCAGGTGTGTGTAGTTAAGATCATCGCCGAAGTTGATACTGATATTTTGTTTGTCTATACATTTTTATGAGCATCCTCTGCTTGACTCTGTAACATCTCTTAGCATCCAGTGACTCCAGAACTTCAATCCATAACTGAGGGGTTATGAAATCCTACAGTCCTACCTCACTGGAATCTTTAGACTATTAGGAGTGATAAACTATAAACTCCAGTCTTTGCCAAAGATGGGTCTGCCAGCTAGTCATTCTTGCCTAACAATTTGGTATTATCCTAATCTAAAACTGCAGTGTGAACAAAATAAGGAGAGGATAGGCCCGCTTTTTCTCTTTTCAAGTTCCGATCCTTTGTTTCTAATCACATGTTTAGGCAAAGGATCCCAGCATTACTTGCTTGGTACCAACAGATATGGAGCTAACATGTCAATTGGAGTCCCATTAGTCTACAGTTACAAACAAGTGCAGCTTTCCAATTTCAGTTCTCCCAATTGAGTCTATGCTGACTAAAACCATTAAGAATTATATCATTAGCCTCAAACAATAAATTGGACTAGTCTCTTGGGATGCACAAATCCTCCTCTTACACATGCCTTTAATTTCGGAAATTTATCAAGCTGCTACCTACTCTTCTGTACATCTTTTGCATCAAATCGATTTCAAAGTTTGAATCTCCATTAAAGAAAAGTATCTAATTCTTTTCTTTCAAGAGTGGTGCATAATCCAGTGTCTGCAAGATGATGAGCAGCTTAATATTCTCTGCTTCGTAGATATTTAGCTCTGACCTAATGCATCCAAGTCCCCTTCAGAGGTACATGACTAGACAAAGTTTTGAGCAATTATAAGCAGCTTAATTTGTTTTTCTTTTTTTATAAAAAAAAAAAAATATATATATATATATTATATATATATATATATATATATATATATATATATATATATATATATTATATAGCATTTTTAGTAATGAAAATGGTTTTTGCAATTCATTTGGGTAACAAATCGATATACTAAACAGTAACAGAAAAGTGATTTATCAACTTAATACCATCTTCAATTTGGGCATTTTTGGCCTAATAACGCATTTTTTTAAGTTATATAGCCAAACAGGCCACTTTGAAAGTTATATAAAAAAATAGGCCACTTTTGGAAATCTTCTCTTGAAGAGACGATTTCTGTTGAATTTTTTATAATTTTTTTTAACGCCTTTTTAAACATATCTGTTAAAAAAAAAAAAATTTAAATGTAAGAGATGATTTCTGTGAATTTTTTATATATATTTTTTAATTTTAACGCGTTTTTATTATCTGTTTTAAAAAAAAATAAAAAAAAAATTGTAAAATTTTTGTTTTATTTTTTATTTTTATTTTTTTCTAAAACGCGCGCCCATGGTTTTCTAAAAATAAAAAAAAATAAAAAAATACAATAATTAAACTCGTCTCTCAGAGAGACGATTTCAAAATCGTCTCTTGAAGAGACGAGTTTAATTTTTTATTTTTTTTCTAAAACGCGCACATGTTTTCTAAAAAAAAAAAAATAATAAAAAATCTCTTCAAGAGACGATTTTAGTACAAATTTTTTTTTTTTTTCTTCTAAAACGCGCCCATGGTTTTCTGCCCTGGTTTTCTAAAAAAAATAATAATAATAAATAAATGGCTTGAAATTGTCTCTTCAAGAGACGATTTCAGTGTTTTCATTAATTACCGTGCCACAGCACTTTTAACTCAAACAGATCTACTTACCCAGCATTTCTTGCAGCAACCCCTTTTCTGCATTTCTCTCCTTCATCCGCAGCAACCCCTCAATTTCTCCTTCACCTATTCAATCAAATCTTGCTCACACTACATTGATTCAAAGAGATATCCTCAATATGTAGGTAAATAACTTAGATCTTCCAACTTACTTCTATTATTTTAGATGTAGTTAATACATTATTTAGTCTTTACTCATTCTAATTTTTTTGTTCTTATTCTTGTTGTGTTAGAGGGTGAATACTAACTTTTCTTAGGTTGTTTTTTTCATTTCTGTTTATATTTACTATCACTTTTCTACAGTTAATTTTTTTATTTTTTTTGAGTAATATGGTAATAAAGTTGTAATAGACATGAAATGGCCTAATTTGTTCAAGTATATTCCTTGATGATTAAAAAACATAAAAAAATAAAAATAAAAAAGTATATTCTTTGATGAAATGGTGTGTGCTGTACATAAGTTTGTGATGAAAACCTTAAATAGTTCATATTTTTCACTTGTGTTTTTTTCAATAATTTTTATTTTATAATTAGATAGTTGGGGAACTATTTAAGGTTTTCATACACTGGAAAAATGTTTGTGAAAAGTAATAAAACTTGTCTTGTACATTTTCTTTGTTGCTGTGGTCATTTTTAAACCTCATTTGTAAATTCCCATGCAGGATCTGGTTGTTGTGGTTCCAAGTCTTGATTCAGCTAGGAGTTTATCTTCTTTCTGTAAGTTTGCATTTGATATATTTATAAATAATGCCTTTGATTTAATGATGTTTTCTTGGTGACTTAAATTTATATTTGACAATGTTTTTTTTTTTTTTTTTTTTTTTTTTTTTTTTTTTAACAATGGGGTTGTGTAAATATAGTGTTGAATGTATCTTTGAATGTGTCATATGTGATATATTAAAGTTTTTTAAGAATATTAATTTTTTTAGTTATCAATAACAAGTTGTGAATTACAATTGATTTAAATAGGTATCATGGCTCTAGTTACTGTATATATCCACTACAACGGAGAAATAATTTTTGGTGGTGACCATGGAGTTCAGTATGAAGGGATGCATATGAAGATTATTCGAGTAAAACAAGGGATAAGTTTTAAGAAATTGCGAAGGAAAATATTCAATGCACTAGAATTGGATTATCATTCTAATGTCATTATTATTACTTTTCGTTGTCCCCAGGGAATCCTTAGCCAACGTGTTGTCTACATGCCCATTCCAATGTCATTACTCTTGAAGAACGATTTCAAGCCATTTATTTTTTTTATTATTTTTTTTTTTTAGAAAACCATGGGCACGTTTTAGAAATAAATAAAATTCCTGTAGCACTTGACCTTTTCTGATGAATCTTTCTGTCTTTGGTGCTTGCAGATAGTTCAAATGGCTGATGCTAGTTGTTACAACTTTCCAAGTGCTTTCCGAATAAAGCGTGTGGAAGGACTAATTGTTTTTATTTTGCTGATATTTGTTTACTGTCTATCATAAATTGGTCATGGCCTTTTTCAACATTGCTGGTTATTGTTAAGACTGCCTAATTAATGTTTACTAGTCGCAAACTCACACGATGTGTGAAAAACTCAAATGCAAGTCTTGCTATTAAAGTATCAAGTAGAAGCAACTAATTTCTTTCAACGTTTACAAAATTAATATAGAAACATTATTGGGTTCTAAATAATGGATCGCATTCCCAACTTTGTCAACTTGATTTCCTGAACAGGCATGCACTATGCTACCAAATGACATGAATTTATTTTTGAGTGCATCACACTTCGTTATGTAGCTCCATATGTAGCAAATCTTTGCAAAATAAATAAGAAAGAAACATCACCAAGTATTTGATTTGGATAGTATTTTGACAGATTACAAAAACTATTCATGTCAACTGCCATTTACATAAAAGATTAGAGAACATACTACAACTTATCATTGATTATTAAAAAATGTGAAATATAGCTATAGTGGCACCACAATAACACGAACAAAAGACTCACAATATGTAGAGATATATGATATTATCCTGCAAGACATGATCGATGCATTCTTCAAATTTTACCTCAAATAACTATTTTCTTTTCAAAGTCACTTATAAAAAAACAGTGAATGCAATTCTTGGAAATATGATGACAAAAGCCACTGCTTATCTACATGAGGGACTATGTTACAAATTTTTTGAACTGGTTGCCATCTCATATCTATTGATTAATTGAAATAGAGTCCTTGGCTTGTCTAGACCTCTCTGAATAAGAGAAAGAGAGAAAAATACATTGAATGAAAAAATCTAATACAAAGGGAAATCAGCCTCCTCAAAAAACTTGGCACAGAAACAAACAAACAAACAAAGAGTGTTCTAATCTCAAATTCAGTTTTTATGAACTTTACTCTTTTCGTCCAATTTTTGGGATTTTTTAAAACATAATTAAACAGAAAAGAAGAGTAAAAAAAACAAAAAACAAATGGTACCATTGCTGCAGTGTGCCGTTGGAGAACAGATAAAAAGACAAAATAACGGCTAAGGGAAACCGAGAATAAATAACTTAAAAGAGAGGGAACTCCTCCAAAGCCTGCCAAGAAGAAAATTCAATAGTTATCTCTCTTCAATATCATTTTTTCTCTCTATCCTCTACAGTATATTTATTTTTTATTTTTCCTTTCCCTCTTTTTTCTCTCTCTCCCGACTCCTCATCTCCTTCTACTGAACTTATATTAGGTAAATTTTCTCTCAACTAACTCCTCATCTCCTCAAATTTTTTTTCCCTATTTTGACATTTTTATTTTTATCAGCAACAAATTATTTTCCCTATTCACAATTAATTTAGAATTTAATTATATTTTTTCTCTCTCTCTAACGTGCCCTCATCTAATAGTTTCTCTTCAATTCAACCCTAGGCAATTAATTACGTTAAAGTGGTGGAGTGAAACTCTCTCTCTCATTGCATTTATGGCAATTAATTGGATGTTTTATATTTGGAATTCAAAAAGGAATAACTTTGTAATTTTTTTTTTTTGAGAAAAAATACATATAGAAATAAATAAGGGGAATAATTGATTAGTATTTAATGTAGATAATGGGACATTTTGGAGTGAAACAAACTCAAAAAGCTTTCTACTGCATTTGCCATAAATTTCATCTTCCTTGTAATTAAAAAAATTAGATGCATGAAATTACCTAGACACCACAATTTATCCATAAAAAACACGTTTTACCACTTGACCATTAATCGTCCATTTTCATTCCATACTTTTGCAAAAAAGCACATTTTGCCACTTAGTTAACAAATGCACCCTTTATATGTTTATATGATAGAAAGAATCCAATAATATTATGGAACATAACACTAACAGTGCACCAGTTTTGGGCCCCTTTTTCGTGACACTTTTCAGTTTTCAGTGACCAATTCCGGTCCAAAAAATGTTAGGTACGTACCATAAGTCCATAACACATGAGCGGCTTGGTCTTCCAACAGCAATATAAATTGAGAAATGACACCTTTTAAGAATCATCAGCATAGATATTAAAACTTAAAATGTTCATTAATATGAAATAAGAATGATAATCTACAATCAAATAAACTTTTAATAGATAAAAGGATTATCATTATATAAAAATAAGTTTTAAACTACAAAACATTATAATAACAGCAATGAGTTTTAATTTTTAAAGCATGAATTCAATTAAATAAAAATTAATTAATCATTAAATTGTATTGCCTTCATTTCTTTTATGTGTTTTTTATATGCCAAACGAAGAGAGAATAGAATTTCTCAACTTGGTGATTAATTCAATAGATGATAAAAATTAGAGTTAATAGAAAATTCTAATATGTAATATGTCAATCAAAATTAGGAATTTATCTTAGAGAAATTATAAATTTGTTACAAAAGGTCTTACAAAAGCTTGTTTTTTCAAAAGTTGATCTCAAATTTCCAAACTATTTGTTATATACATGTCAAAGTTTAGGATTAGGATGATCATACCGATATATGATTTAGATCATAATCCTAGTGTGATCCAAATCATTTATAATTTTAGGATTGTAGAATCGATATGAATCGTGATTTTATGCATAATGTAGTAATACCTTTGAGCTAATCATAACTAATATATATATATTAAATTAGATTTCACTTTCTTTCTTTACTGGATAATTTTAAAAATATTTTACCTCCAAATTTGTTTGGAAAGAATTTTCCTCCAACTGATAATTCAAATAACTATTCACGTATGCTTTTAATCTCATTGAATATCTTGATACTTTGATACTATTATGAATGTATTATTAGAAGAATCTCCAATTCCAAATTTTTTTTTTTTTTTTTTTTTTTTCTCAACTAGTAGTTCAATGTTCGGACAGAAGAGGCAACTAAACGGTTAGTCAGACACGTTAAGTACACCAGGTTGACATTTTATATATCTTTTGGACCTGGTAGTAACAGACGAAAACATATAAAAAAGACTTGAGAGATGCATATTACTTCAAAGGGTAGCTGGCAGATAAACTGAAACTATCATGGTCAGAGAATCTAGCCGTAAATCAGGTAATCAAATCTCGATGCAACTTAACAAATTATTGCAGAATTTTCAGCTTCCACAATCTCATCAAAACCCCATGTTTTAGCTTTTCCTTAGATTCTTCACTAAAAGTTCTGCTTTTAAATGTTCTATCGTGTTGCCCCCACTTGCTTGCAGCTTTTGAAGCTTTAGATTCTCTCTAGCAATTGAATGATTTTCAACACCAAAAATCTTGTCTGTTCTTTGATTCCATCTTTTCATGAAGAATCTCCATCTGGGCATTCTTTAAATTGCTCAAAAAAGCTGCTTTTCATAACTTATGCCCTCAACTTAGAATTCAGCTTAGGGTTTGTCCCTGCTTATTGGTCAAGAAAATTAAGTGGGTTTAGTAAGAATTCTTGTTGATTATGACATTTGATGCTTTGGGAAACCAATTTGTTCTGAGGGGTTGTGCTTCTTTGGATATATTCTTGAATTGTGTGATATATAGTCATGGCTTCCTACTTTTGAGTGAAATTTTTGCGGTTTTGATTCAATTCTACATAAAGTAGATTGACTTTGCATAAAGATTATTACTTTATTGGAGTAGTAGTGCTTATCTTTTCTAAAAATTGAAAATTGGATGTTGCAGATATGGAGTTGTTTTGACTGCAGATAATTTTCATTTAAAGAAATGATAGAAATCATGGATGATGGGGAGGTTGAGCTTTCCGATAATGTTCAATTATCGAATCCTGATTCGTCTATTAATTTTCAGGGCGCAACATCTGTTGATTCATTTCTTGATGATATCTTGAAAAACACCCGAACATGCACCCACACTCACACTTGCAACCCGCCTGGCCCTGAAGCGGCTCATACACATACATGTTATCACACTCACACCCAGGTTCTTGCATCTCAAGAAGATGACCAACCAAACAATAAAGAGAACACTAGTTCAAAAGCGAGAAGACCTTCAGGAAACAGAGAAGCGGTTCGGAAGTATAGGGAGAAAAAGAAGGCTCACACAGCTTATCTTGAAGAGGAAGTCAAGAAATTGCAGCTATTGAACCAGCAATTGGTTAGAAAATTACAAGGGCAAGCAATTCTTGAAGCTGAGGTTTGGAGATTGAGAAATCTTTTGCTAGACCTTAGAGGAAAGATTGATAATGAACTGGGTTTTTACCCCTTCCAAAAGCAGTGCAATGGTACTACTATGTTGAAAGAAGGTGACTGTGTGGTGCAGTCTGCTGATGGAGCAATTGACCTACAATGTCAGACCAATTTACCGTGCTTCCATCCGAATGCCGGGTCATCATCGCAGGCTGGTTTTGGTGATGGAAGTGGGAAAATGATGCTATCATGGGAAGAAAACTGTCAACCTGCCATTATAGATTGTGGAACAAGCTCAAATGAGATGGTGAATGCTGAAGGACAAACTATGGACACAATGGAAACATTAGTGTCATCTGCATCACAAGCCAAATAAGTAACGACACAGAGATCATTTGTAAGTTTCATGCGTCTTTTGATCTCCCTGTTGTAACAATTTGCATGAGTTCATATCCGTATACTAGCTTTTGATGTAACAACATCTTATGATGTAACATCTTTATGGCAGAAAGTATTTATTAGTCCGATGTAGTGCTCATAAAGATTAATATTAAGTCCATATGTATATGTCCATGGCCATAATACAAGGTTAACTCTACAAAGTTATATACTTGAGGATGAAGCTTTTAGTTTTAGTATCTCTGAATACTTTGTATCATACCCAGTATGTAAATAAAAAGCCTCTCGGTCTTGATGAATTTGCATATCAATGTTGTCAATATAATTTCCTTGCAGTCTTTGAAAAAAAAAATGAACTGAGTTTCATGACTGAAATTCATAGAATAGTAAATTGTTGCTGCCAACCTTTGGAGAGGATATTGGATACATTATCATCATAGTTACAACTTACCGCCCTTGCAAGCTGCCTTAGCATGTTTATACTTTATATGGCATTTCTTCTCTTTGGCTTGTAGTTAAAGCAAAATGAGTCATCATCAAGCATTAATAATTATAACAGGTAGGGATAGCAATTTCACCCTGACCCATCCCATGCCGGTTTCCCCACCCCGAAAAGGGAATGGGGCGGGGACATGGTGAAATATTTGCTTTGACCTATGGGGTGGGGTAAGGTTTTGCCCGCCCCTCCCTAATTATATTTTCTAAAACACCCTTACATATTTTATATACTCATTCCATCCCATTTTTTTGGTCCTTTATTCCATTTTGGGATATCCCAAAATTTATTCCTCTTTGAAAAGTCAATGAATATAATTTTGATAACTTTTTCAACTTATCCTTTACTTTATTTAAAATATCAGTACCCATATTATCTAAGCAGGACAAACTAAATAGGACAGTGGGAGTATTATAAACACCCTTATATAAATTCGTAATAATTATTGAGTTTTATTGCTTGGTAAAGACTTTGATTTGTGTTATCTATTATGTTTGGTGTTGTTTATTTTTTATCTGTATTTTTGGATTTTTTTATTAATTTGTCAATATATTATTTTCTAAATTATGTGCAGAGTGTGGCAGGGCAATGTCATTCTTACTCTCTGCCATGATGTATTATTGGTATTATGGAGCTAGTTTCCTCCTATATCATCTATAATTATTATATTGTCTTTATCTTTTGTATCACTAGCCTTAGGTTTGAGGAATTAGCCATTTTTTTTTTTTTTTTGTATTTCAAATTTTTATGTAGTAACAACTCAGGCTGCTCAAAAACTTTCTAACCTACCTCTGTTCACATCCCCTTTTGGCCATTCCTTTCCCCCTTGGAACTTATCAATCAGAACTATAAACTCCTTAGAGATGTTTTGTCAACTTCAAACACTTTCATGACATGCAATCCTCAGTTGCATAGAATGGGACTTTCCTTAGTTCAATTGCACATTTAGGCTATATTTGTACTGGTTTCTTGTGGAACAATATAGGTCAGTATGGTTCAGTGGAAGGACTATGTGGAGAAGTCTTTATGAATGAACATAAGCCCTATATTATTATAAAGGTTGGCATGCTACAAAACTGATGCATTGGTGACATGATTTCATCCTTTTAGACTTTCCCAAGAGATCAGTCTGCTTCAATGGAAAGAATATTTGGACTTTTGAGAGATGATGGTTTATACTTTTACTTTTATACACATTGTTGAATGAGCAAGAGGCTTCAGGAATCATGTAGGGTAGCTGACACGTTACTATTAACTATTTCTTTTATAAGATGAATGAGGTGGCCAGTCTTATTCCTGGGGAAGTGACTATGCACAAGATGTCAAAGGAAGACTTTTTCTACAATGTCTTAATAGCATATATTTTCTGGTAGTCATCCATTCTTTGTGCAATAAAAAACAATTTGTGGAATAGTTTTTTTACAAACTGGGATTTATATGACATTTTCTGCTAGTTTTTGGTTCCTTATTACGGATTGAAAAAGAAAGAGAAGTATGATAGGAGCAGCACAGCTCAGGTCTAGGAGCATTAAAGTTTGGTCCAAAGTCTAAACAATCTTTTGGTTCCTTTGCATGCTTTCTATACATACCTTTCTTTTGCATTTTTAATATTATATCCAGTTGTTATCTATTTAACTTTAATTCAAATTTTATGGATCAAAAATTTAGTACAAATCCTATCCCTACCCTCACGTGGAGCAACTTAAGATTGCCATTTGATCCAAAAACAATTATTATGAAAAAGATAAAAACTAAGTCCAATCCAAATTATCTGTTTTATAATCTAAATACATATTTAATATCATGTTATTTAAAAATTTAAATAACGTATCACTTTGTACATGGTTGAATTTAAGATATAAAATACGAACTGTGAAATAGATGTTCTCAATTTTTATGGCAAACAAAAACTTTCTAGTGACATGCAATCTTGGGGCTCCATTCAATTCTTTCATTCTCTACGGATATTCTTTCATTCTCTAAAGATATGTTTGCAACGGAGATAAGAGAAAAGTAAAAGGAAAAGGTGTTGAAATATACTAAATTTAGTATATTCTAGTCATCTTCTCTCTTCTCTCCCCTTCTCCCCGCATCTCCTTCTATCAAATATAGAGTTTCGGCTTCTAATCAACCTAGATTTGACTTTGCAGAGGCCCTAGGTCGTACCCAAAAAAGTATTACATCATATAGCGATCAGCTTGAGTGAAGCTTTGCTTACATGAATAAACATCAAATGTCTATTTGGTGATACTGTGATCCCATTGATTATTTCATGAATTTCATAATAAGTTTGGTGAGCTTAACTCTTAAATGATGCAACATGCCTTTTCAGTCCAAACTTCTCAATCCTCAAAACTTCCTAGAGTTCATTTGAATTATGATTTGGTGATTTATAATTAGGCTTCTCAATCTCTTAACTTGGCCTAATGATGGGCGGTATGGGTCGGGTTTCGCCCCGCCCCTGCCTCCGCCCCGACCCATTTAGAGAGGCCCGCCCCAAAAACCCATTTACTGCCCCGCCCCGTCTACTGTAACGGGTACCCGTTTAACCCGCCCCGACTCCATTTTTTTCTTTTTTGTTTTTGTAGTTGGCACCAGACCCAGACCCAGACCCAGACCCAAAGATCCGCTTGTCGCGGTTCAGCCGGAGCCCATGGTCACGCATCACAGAAGCATCGCGTATTAATCGCCACGGACACGGCGTGTGGGCTTAGTGGGCCCAAGTCGTCGGCGCTTCTCGTCTTCACATCATCGGCAAGATGTCGGAGAGAATCGTAGATCGTCCGTGTCCGATTAACCACGGCGCGGAGGAACACGGCGCGGAGGTAGCGCTGGTCTTCCAGTCCCAGATCCGTAACACCCATGAGTTCCGATAACCGTTGGTGGTGGGGGATCACCTACCGCGAAACGCCGATTCAGGTCATGATCCGTTTTTTTTTTTTTTTTAGTATAGTTCGGGTTTTTCAATAAAACCCGACCCGTTTAAAATCCGATTAAAACCCGTTTCAGTTAAAAAAAACCCGATCCGATATCCGATTACATAAACGGGGCGGGTCGGGTACCCGTGGGTCGGGGGTTTATTGCCATCCCTATATAATGTTGTTGTGTTAGCACCGTACACACCCATGCATATGACACATCATATTATGTAGTCAAATATGTATGACCATTAATGTTTATGTATGAATTATCAAAAAAGAAAAAATTAATGTTTATGTATATCTACCCTCGTGAAGTTATTTAGTATATCCAACTATTTCTCTTAACTAAAGGTGGATCTCACATGTAGGTTCCTTACATGTAATCTTCCACATTTATATTAGAAGGAAGTGTAATACACTTGTACAGGATCCATATTTATATAAGAAGAATGTATAATACAACTATACAACCAATATACAAAATAATTTCTTGTACCTTGTATAAGGATGTCAAATGCTTTGGTGGGTAAAAGGGTAATCAATGGTTGGATTCTTAAAAACTGGGTTGCCCATTTAGGCCCATTTAACAAAGTATGTATTGCCCATACCAACCCAAAACCCACCTATTTACCCAGTTATTTTTTAATTTAGTAAATTTTTCCTATATTTAAACCTATTGGCGTCATCATGATTGGTTGTTCTTACCATCAAGTCAAGACACCAATTGGTTTTTGGTGCCATACCCAACCCAACCCAATTCCCAACCATGATTACCCAATTTACCAGTTATAGTTAAATGGTCAAAATGGTCAATTATCTTACAACTTTTTCTAAAATGATAAAAATGCTTATGAAAATGACAAAAACCCCTCAAATGATCAATAAGTGGGTTTGGGTAAATTTGTTAGAATGCCCAATAAGCAACCAAATTAAAGCCCAATTAAACTCTTAATTTGGTCTAATTGGGCTAGCATAATTGGGTCTAATTGGGTTAGCACATGTCTATTTATTAAATAAGTGAGTTTGGTTGAGTAATTAGTGAGTGATGTGGATTTTGATGGGCTAATGGATTTTGAGCTTTTTTTTTGTCACCCCTAATCCTTGGACTCCCCAATCCTTGTTTCTTGTTAGCCCAATTCAATCTCTACTCTCGTATAACTCCCAAAAAAAAAAAGCATTTTGGGTGCACCCACCATCCATACAGGCTAGTCAGGATGTTAAAATCCAGCCCATCTAAAACATTAGACCAAAGACCAAAGTGTAGCCAAGATTCCCTAGCTACCAATTAATTCTGGACCCAAGACATACTTGGGCCAGTTCAACTAAATTTGCAGACACAATGACATGACCCATTATCTTCCCTCCATCTAGTTTAATATGAACTGTCAATTTTATGGTATATACATTTTCTTAGAGAGAACACATAATAAAGTAAAGTCAATTTTTTGCTAAGCAATTACATAATGTCAGTTGGTTAACCAAATGAAGAGACTATCACTAAACATGGTTTAGACTTTAAATTAAAGAACTGTTTATAATAACATAAATAAATAAAAGAGACTTTAGATTAAAGAACTATTTTCCTCTCATGTGGGTCCAATCCAATTATTGATTTGCACGGCTAAACTGGTGGATCCCAGTTCAATATTCAAAACTGGTGGGTCCAATCCAATTATTGATTTGCACAGCAAAAGAAAATGAGTTTTATCAGTTTTCATGGGTCGAGTTACAAATATGGGCTGGTTGTAATGGGCCGAATGGCTGAAACACAATTGTGTCAAGTGTACGCACATATCTATGGGATTAAATCAGTAATGTAGCAATGTCAATGTCAATGTCAAATAGATTTACCCAAAAATAGTTAGCAAAAAGATTCACCCAAAACTGAAAGAACAGTCATTAACATTTTTTTTTACACCATACAAATTTAACCTTTGTAATTTTTTAGTTATATCTTAAAATTTAATCTCCAATCTTAGAAGAAATAAAAGTATTACCAAACCACTAAATATTTAGTTCACTCATGACTCAATTAAACTAGCCTAATAAAAAAAAAAAAAAACTAAACTAAACATTAATTCAAATTAAATTACAGCCAAGTTGTTACCAAACTGCTAATTGCCAAATAAAAAAATAAATATAATCCTTTTACTCAATGTTAAATATAGTGATGATCATGTCCATTTAGATTAACTGTCTGGAAACATCCATTTGAAAAAAATAAATAAATGTAATTTCAAAGCTTGTGCTTCAAAAGTTTGATTTTTAAAAATGCACTTGAACACATTTGGTAATATTTGTTGAATGTGTTAATGATGTTATTATTCTAAATAAAATATAATAATATAATAAATAAATTGGAGCGAAAACATAGTTTTGTTTATGAAAAAGTATTCCATAAATTTCAATTTGAAAACGTTCTTTTTATCTAGTTTTTAAAAAAAATAAAAAATTTAAATTATTATAAAAAAAACAAAAAAACACACACACACACACAGTGAAGGGGAAATTTTCCGGATTATTATTTAAAATCATCAGTTTTTTCCATGAAATCGCAATACCAAATGACATTAAAATGTGGTGGGGAACAAACAAAAAATAAATAAATAAAATAAAACGATGCAAAATAAATAAATAACTCATTTTGCTCGAACAAGGCACAAGCTGTGTACTATAAAATTTGCTGCATAATTTTGTTTTTTGTGAGTGCAGGTAGGTCCCAATGGAGACAGATAGAAAGGGGGCGAACAGTATTGCATAATTTTTATTTTTTCCTCTTTTGTTACAAGTACTGAATGATCTATTTTAATCAGCCCATGATCTTGTCAGATATTATTAGATAATATCCATCTCACTTGTCATTAACAAACAAAATGTCTGAGAAAATCATAACTTATTAAATAGTAACACTCAAGATTTAAAGCAAGCAGACCAACAAGTATATTAGTAGACAAGAGCAACAGTTCTTAGTCACATCCACGAAAGCCACATATCTCTTTCTCTCTTTGTGAAAGACTCATTCATTCATGCATATAGGACCCATATGATTCATTCATGCTACTATTTGCCTCATATAAATTCAGGTGTGAGACACTTCTTGGAACATAGGGGCACATGGGTTCCCTAGCTATAGCCCTTCTTTCAATTTGTCCTCTCCCTCACTTCATATTGGAGGGCCCATTCTTGTTCTCTAAAAAGATTCCTCTTTTCTCATAAGTTTGCTAATACTTTCATTTTTTATTTTTTAACTCTTTTTTGAGAATCTTACTATTTACCATACTTCACTGTATATATATGTTTTAAAGTTCTAACGTTTATTTCATGATAAATCGTTATTTAGTATAAGGCAATTAAGACATTATTTGCTCTAATAACAATTAAGCAGATCGACTATGAATTCTTAATAGACTAGTTAGGATTGATCACATATATTTTTTTCGTCATTTTATTTTATTTTATGAAAACATACTCATACTTATTTTCTTAATAGACATATCTTTGTTTACTACTATTATTAATATTGTTTTTTTGCCTTCCTCTACATTTTTTGTTCTCCTTTAACTTGAATCAATTCACTGTTTCTCAGGTGCATTAAGCGTTTCTTTGTTAAACATAATCAAACTATCTTAAACGACTCTATCTCATTTTTTTTTTATTAGACGAAGATACAAATGGGTTTCTTTTTTACGTAGATAGGATTCAAACTTGGGTTTCTTATACGACTATGAAAAGATTTTACAAATTGAGTAGCTGCAACTCACATATTTACCATACTTCTAAGAACAAAGAAAAGAGAAATAAAATTGGCACCTTTAATTATGAAATTCAAGTAGGTATCACCACTTGGATATAGTTTGAACAGTAGGTTACTCAGGTAGGGGATAAAAATCCCTTTATAAAATCCCTTTTTGTTGCTCCAAAACAATGCAGATAACATGCTGGCCAAGGTATTTATAAAATGAACAGGTAGGAGAGATAAGGAACAAAATGGTACAGTACTCTTCCCTTAGATTTTCTTATATGTTTTCTCTCTATTTTGGAAGGGGAAAATATACATATATATATATATATATATATATATATATATATATATATATGGGCCCAAGGAGAAAATGCTTCCCCACCCTACTTTCTTTTCACCCAATTTTCCTCCTTACCAAATTATGAAAAATGAGAATCCTCTTATCTTTTCCTTCCCCTATTTTCCATCCTCCCCAAAATCCCTTGTACCAAACATTCCATAAAAAGTTTGTCTATCATATTCAGCTCTGAAGTGAAGTGCAGCTCTCAACCTAAAACCCTCTTATAGTCTTATGTTTTGGCTTATTTGATTTATGTATACTTTTTTACAGTTTAAATTTTTTTTTTTTAAATACAATTTATTTTTATCTCTATTTTAATTAAAATAAGAAGAAGAAATAAAATCGAGGCCATTAAAATAATAAAATAAGTACATCTAATTCTAAACACACTCTTTATTATTTTATTTTATTTAATAAATAAAATAAAATCAACTCTCCAACCGTTACTCAGTAAAAAGATTTTTGTAAAATGAATAGCACTAAATCTAACACTTCGATTTTGATATAGACGGCAAGTTGACGAGCTGCAACTAAGTCAATCAATCTATAGAGTTAATCGGATCTAGCCATTGATCAAAGATAAATCCAACTCTAAAGCGACATTTATTGGGTTTTTGCATGCAACCTACTTTATATTTTTCCCTGAGTGCTTAATTAAAAATACATATAATAATCCCTTTCACATCTTTGATTTGAGTTTGGTATCCTGGTCAGCCACTTGTTTTCATTTTTTTAACAAAAATAAATTTTCTCTTCAAAATTTTATAGAAGCCGACCATATGGAAAACATGTTCAATGCTTATGACCATATTGTGAGTAAATTTGTCTGATTATGCAAGTGCCCACCTTCACTCAAAACAAAAGAGAAGAATGAGACAAAATGGTTCACTATCAAAAACTCCATATGGGCAATTTTTCTTCCTCTTCTTAATTTTTGTTTGTTTTTCATTTCAATGTGGGACTTTGGTGATGTAATTTAATCTACCATCATATATACACCGTAGGCTAGACTTCTTCCACTATATATAAGCAGTCATGCTAATTGGAAAAGTGGATTCACTTTGACATGGTATTTAATTGGATGAAAACTCAACTAGACAGCATAACTTGTCCCTTTCCAAATACAGCAGCCAAATCCTGTTTGTTATGGTAAAAAAAGTGATTAAAAATAGTGGATAAGGTAAGACTTGTCACCACTCACCACATGGAAGTTATTATTTTACTTCATGATGGTTAAAATGACTTTATCTAGTGATTTAGATCTCCCATTATATATTCAGTACTTTTCAAAGCATATTGAGCTGTCTAGTGTCTACTTAACCATAACCACCAAAAAAAAAAATTAAGAGAGAGTGCTATCTATGAATGCAAAGTACATGAAAGTGTCCTATATAGCAAAAAATTTAAAATACATTATGAATCATAATTTTATATCTTTGTTTTACGCGTCACAACTTCAATTTTGGACTTGAACACTTGAGGTCACACACCCACAGTTCAACTTGAGAGTGATTTATGCCTGTCTTGAAACATAAAGCTAATTAATTATCAACCGGCCACTTTTTCATACCAAATCATATTTAGACATCTAGTTTAATTCAACATATATGTCCACTTTGCTAGCTAGCAAAATGACTACTCCATTTACAGAATGTTACGTGCAGTTTCTTTAATTTTGAAAAAGACTTAAAAAAAGCTTTTCATTCTTAAAGGTTGATTGATTATCACACTTTTATTTCTTAAAAATTGTGTTCCAAGTTACAAGCAAAGTTAGACACAAGCCATATAAGAAAACTCCTGATTGATCCAAAAAAGTAAAAAGTACGAAGTAAAAAAGTAAAAATCTTTATTAAACACTCATATAGAACAAAATGAAAACCCAATTGGCCTCCAAATTTGTCTTTCTAGCTAGGACTAGGAGAGCAACTTGGCTTTCCTTTAAACATTTGATTAAAGAGGGTGAGAAAGTAGAGTTAAATAAGCAAAAGGGTACATGATTCTCTCATGCGGGCCACTTGATTGTGCCATGATAGCAAACCTAATCTCTCTCTGAGGGTATACAACGACCCGTCTAGTCCTCCATGTATAAAAGTCATTTGCCTTCGAACCTGAAGTAGACATTGTACGCGCAAACGACAAAGTATATGGTATAAGCTATTAAGCTCCAGTCTGAACATATACGGCCGCTACATGCCGTTTATCAACTCTCTCTTTCTCACTCGTACTTTACACAGTCACACATGTATTTATCAAACAGTTGAGCATTCCTCTAAAGTCTCAATGATCATCATAAAAATCCTATAGCTTCAAAACTAGTTAGTTTGTCCCTCACAAGACTTTCTTAGAGAAATGACTATACTTTGCTAAGGATCATGCTCCATGAAAGTAAGAAGCTTGAATTTAGCAATGCTACAGACATAATATTTTCACAATAATATTGAAATTTGCAAGTTTTTATTAGTTCTCATCTGGATCCAATCACTTACTGCATTTTATTATTTATCATTCATAGATATCATCCTCAGCATTGCTGTGAAATTATTGTAAAAATGTTGTGTCCGTAGCTTTATAGGCTTAAATTTCATAATAATTGAATATCTTTAGAGGGGTTGTACGAAACAATGATAAAAAAAATTATCTCTAAGATATAACAAAATCACTAACTGTGTTAAGTGTGTCGCACCTTCTAGACTTCTAGGATCAATAATTTTTTAATAATTTATTTGGTATATTTTATATACTCACAAAATTTTGTAAATTCAATGTGCAACAAATCTTAAAACATAAACTCACACCCTTGCTTCCATATGATAATCTACACAATAATTTTTTAACACTAATATATTGCAAGATTATAAGTCGAGGAGCATCCTCTTTGGTTTATATGTCAAATTCATTCATCACGTTGCGGGCCACCACTACACACGATGGATAGATTAATTACTATAAAAAATTTAGAGAGTATCTTTTTGTTAAGATTTGAGAATGCAAGAGGGAAACATTCTTAGTTGTATTTGAACATTTTTCATTTTATGCAATTTTACGTATGCAGATGTGACATATTTTCAAGAGATCTTAAAGTTCTAATTCTAGTGGCCTTTTTACAGTCTTTTGCAGTTCACCATCATTTGCAGCACAATGTTACGTACCAAGGCAAAGTCTCCTCAGGTCGCACTCGCCTTTTTTTTCGAAAAGAAATGCATTGTCGTGGTGCAAGATGATTGGCTAGGTTTGAATTATTATTTCCACTATCTCTAGATTTATTAAATTGAATTCTTTCCAAAATGTTGAAACTTAACAAGAGATGGGGGCAATTAAAGTCATAGACTCCATAATAACCCCAAAAATTTGTTGATAAGAATATTTTTATGTTCAAGAAATGTATATATGTATTAGATGTTAGAAAAATTGTTAGGAGTGAATGAGAAATTACCTTCTAATAGTGGGTCAAACGAAAAACTCTAGCAAATTCTAATTTTCGAGTATTTTAATTGCACTAATAATAACTATCACAATTTTGACATTTATTTAAATGGTTGATAATGTGATAAAATCCAATTCACTTAATTTAAAATGGATGGATAAGATTTTAAGAATTGTATGGTGAAATTACCTTCAAACTCTAGAGACTCATATTCGTGATAGTAGAGTATGCAAATACGCAAATACCCTGAAATCTTAACTTTGTTATTTAAAAGGATTAGGTGTGTGGGGCAGGCCATGAGATTACATTTTGTTCAAAGAGGAAAAGTGCAATTAACATACTCGAAAATTAAAATCCATATTTTGTTTTTGTTTTTGTTTTTGTTTTTGTTTTTGTTTTTTCCACTATGTTTTAAATATGTCTTGTTTCAAATGTAGCACCCAATGCCAACCAATATGCATTGGGTTATCAATCAAGAATTGTTTTCAGATTGAAAGTTGGGTCAATCGATTGCATCAGGTTGTTGACAAGCAACGAAGTGAGTGAGAGAGAGAGAGAGGTGTGGGGCTAAACAAGAAGATATGGGTGGATTCATATCAAATACTGATTGGAGGGAAACCTCGTACACCTTGTGGTTGTAAGCCACGTTTACTTGGTCGGGTTGGGTTGATTTGGGTTCAATGTCATCAACTCGACATCCAACCTAGAGAATATTGGGTTTTTCCTTTCGAATCCAATTTCAACAGACCCATTAGGTGAAGCTGCCCAAAATCAATTAGGTAGTTGGTTTTCATCTAGTGTGTCAAATTTGTGGGCACCCCTAATTACAAGTCATTTTGTAGTATTTTACTTCAATTTATGTTACCTTTAGATAATAATGACTTATTAAACTGAAATGGTTTAGAAAAATTAAGATTTTAATTGAAACTTTTAAAAATCTAGTATGAAATTTGAAAACATCTTCAAAAATATAGAAAAAAATATATATATCTAATTTATTCATAAATATTATTAGTATGTCTCTCGTATCTTCGATAAATTATTATATTCTCTAGGTGATTCGTCCTTCCTCTCACATGGGATGGGGCCGCTCAGAAAATATAAAAAAATTCTCCATATTTCGTGGGGAAAAAAATTACAGAACCAGAACTTTTTTTTTGGTAAATACAGAACCAGAACTTGATTTTTGGCATGTGGTGCTTTTTATGACAATGGTATGTCCTAGCCAAAGCCCAAGCCTCTTATCATTATGGGGAGCTCCCTCCACTTGCATAAAGGAGCATGGAGAGTGAACATAAAACAGCAAGTTGAGAGCATCGGACACCAGAAAGGGCATTTAGGCGGACAGATCACGTGCAGAGAAGCGTGCAAAGCACTTGAGTGAGAAGAGCAGTACTGTCCTTGTGTTTGGAGCTAAAGTTCCAAAAGAGCCATGTTCCATAGCAGGGAAACAAACAGTAGCCATAAAATCAATGTGGGGTTTTGATACAGTAGCCAAAAATTTTAAGAGACATATGGTATCTTTGTCCAAAAAAAACCAATGTTAATTAAGAGAACTTAGATACAAAGTCATGAAAAATGCCCATCTTTTCAAAAAGTTGGTTTTTGGGGGAGCACAACTTCATGTTTCTTATTATAATTTGGGGGGCTACCAAAATGTGATTGCTATTTGAATTGCTACTTACTCTATAGGAACTGTATTTAGTAGCCCTGTGTTTGGTAATTTGTCCCTTTGCATTTTAGAAGGCCAGGGGGCATGTAACATCATCATATCTACCCTGAATCTTCTATTGTCGAGTAGACTAGATACGTTTCATTTTCTTGTTGTTTTTTTTTTTTTTTTTTTGTCAGAAAAAAACAAAGTTACAAGAATTTCCACTCCTACATATAAGTTATTTATTTTCTAAATTTCCTCTTTCTCTCTCTCTCTCTCTCAAACAATAACCTTGTTGTAATTTGAACAATTGATATTGTCTATAAAAGCAAAGTATTCGATATTTGTCATCATATTTCTGGAAAATGGAAAAAGAAAAAAAAAAAATCAAACCATTGATATTTTCTAGGAACTTATACTAAAATTGCAAAAGAGAGCATATGTACAAATTATATCAATTTTGAATGACTTGACACTCACACCTAGCCGAGGCATAACTAGCCCATTCTGTGCTACCAAACCTAATGCAGAGCAGATGATCTAAGCTTTACTTGAGCACAGGGATTGTCAAAAGTTGCAATGCAAAAAGTTTGGGATGTGAAAAAGAGTATCAGTAGAAATCCACAGAGTGGGTAGCAGAATCACATAAAACTATATGGGCAGCAAAATGCATTGTCTTATAATCGTGATTTACATAGATCCAAATAAAAGTGAAACTTACGAAGCATAATTTCCTAGTTACAACCTAAGAGATCAAAGTGCATGGTTTTGCTACCTAGTTATAATTTAGAAAGAAAAAAAAAGGTTACATGGATAAAAATCAAAGTACATGATTTTTCTCCAACACGAGTATTCACAATACTCAAACTCCCATCTCTAGTGGGAGTATGGTGGTGTTACTTCACATGAGATCACCATTGACATCTCTTTTATTATACATCAATCACAATATGTCATCTCAACAGTTGTGAAATTGGTTATAGTTTTGAACTTACTAAACGTCTAAACCGTCCTAAAATTAGGCTCCAACTACAAGCAGATGCTAATCATTCAACACTAGACCGAACTAGTGTGGGTTCAAGATAATGATGATTAATAAGCATGAACCTATCTTGTTTTTCTCTTAAATTAGGAATCTATTGAAGTAATATTTTCATTTTTTTTTTTTTGCATTACTAGTTAATTTCAATATCAATGTGAGTTAAGGATTTAAATCCTTGTTCTACCTTTGATGCTAATTGGGTGTAAGGGGGTTTTCATTAAAAATAACCATTTAGATTAATCATACGTTAACTAATTACCCATGAATTAGGTCAAGTTCGTTTACTGACCTATTGTTTATGAAGCTACATTTTACTTACCTAATGTTATGTTCTTTAATATTTTATCACCACAAATAATTAAATTCCCAAGGGAAAATCATATGCATTGAAATGAAATCCAGAAAATGCCATAGTTACCTCGTTATAACACAAATGCATTAAATTTATAAAGTAAAAACAAATACAATTAGATTTCAGTTTAGTAAAAAATTTAAACTATAGATTATCAATTTGAACTTTATCTAAGCCATAGGTTGATAAAATGTAATTTCTCTCTTCTTCTTTTTTTTTTTTAACTACATTTTATTCACATTCATAAATAAAAAATAATAAAAACTACATTTTATTCACATGTGATATGAGCATTGAGCACTGAGCTGAGCTCCTTGGTATGTAGTTTAGAGAGTGGCATTTAATATATCCTTAAATTCTAACTTTAAAAAAGGCGCATGTAAGTCAAATCCTTTCAAGTTTCAACCACTATAGTGTAACACTTTATCAAATAAAAAAAAACACTATAGTGTGACAACGATGTACATATTATTAAAGGTGGTTGAAGTGACAGTTTTAAAATCACCAATGGATTAAATATGTTTTCTTTGAAACCTATGTTTACAGCAAAGACTTAGAGTTCATTATGTACGCATGTCGTATCAAATGCCAAGTTGGTGAGCTTTACCATATAACCAAGTTACTATAATTGTTTAGCACACACAAAAAAAAAAAAAAAAGTTACTATAATTTAATTCAAGGTATACTGTGAGTAGAACTCCATTTTTTATGTTTGGAATTGATTTATCATAATTTTAAAGGTAAATTATTTATAATTTCCTCAAGTACTTCCTAGTTTTTGAAATGATATTATGTCCCTTGAGATTTTCCACCTTTTTATCTTCTATCTAATTTAGTTAATGACCATATGTTAGAAACATTATGACCTAAGAGGTCTAAATTAGTTGTAGGCACATATACAAACAAAATAATTCTAATTTTATTTGTAGTGCAAGTACTATAATCTTAAAATTAATTAGTACGGAGTTATTGTAGAATCAGCTATTATGTATATTTTAAAATATGATTCATTGAAGTGTATTATTCTATATAATAAAGATGTAGCCATTCAAGACATTCCACTGTGGATATATTTTGTTAGGTCAAACCACGTTAGTTCTTGCTTCCGCTTTATCTCTCTTCTCTCTCAACTACTCTCAATCTCCCTATAACAATTCTAACACCATATACTTTAAAATATGATTCATCGAAGTGCATCATTCTATATAATAAAGATATAGCCACTCAAGACATTCCACTGTAGACATATTTTGTCAGGCCAAACCACGTTAGTTCTTGCTTCCGCTTTATCTCTCTTCTCTCTCAACTCAAGACATTCCACTGTAGACATATTTTGTCAGGCCAAACCACGTTAGTTCTTGCTTCCGCTTTATCTCTCTTCTCTCTCAACTACTCTCAATCTCCCGATAACAATTCAAACACCATTATTTGATGTCATTTTATATAAAATTTTAATTTGATAAAATAATATTTTGTCACAATCTGTAATAACACTTTAGTAGTAGTCTTTCTGTTAGAATGAATTTATTAGATGGATGACAAATTTTAAGGATAAAGTGTTTTTTCTAAAAATATAAGATAAGTTTGAAATTAAATTTCCCAAAACTCAAATGAAGGTTAATATAATTCTCTTCTTTTGTTTGCTGTTCATGATATATCCACTTTGGATTTAGAGGTTTTTGGAAGAAAACTTATTCTTATATATATAATCAGAGCAAGGAATTGAGGATAAGTTTATTAAGTGTGACATCTGAACAGTCTTTAAATAATTTCTGCACTAAATAACTAAATAATTTCAAGTAAGCTTTGATTGCCACCACCCTAGTTTTATTTTGCTATAGTCCTCAATCCTCATAATGATTGAGAGAGAAGAACAGTTTTGATAATTGATATATGATCCGACAACCTAAAAGGCATAATATTTTGAGACATAAGAGCCAACGCATACGGACAATTTATTCATTGTTACACGCATATTAAGCACGTGAACAGCACGCTCTGCAGAAGCAAACCTTGCAAAAGAGAGATACTCTACAAATGGCTTTGGTCAATGCTTTTATTTGCACTTGCCAAAAATGCTTGAGTAATGTATTCCTAATTATGATTCATATATTAGAAGTGGTATTGATTAATGTGTTAATGATACTTGTAAGGATGAGAAGACGTAGGTTTGCATAAATTTTAACATTAAACTTCATGATATGACAGGTTCATATCATTCCATATTATATATATATAAGCATAGCTTATTTCATTAAAAAAAAAAAAGAAATGCTTATTTGTAGCTTATATGTATTGAGAATTATTTAGACTCGGATTAAATTACTTTAACTAATTACATTTACCTTGTTAAAAAACAAATTATGTTTTGTGGAAATAATTTAGCTAAGTGTGCAACAACAAACAAATAACCAATATCAAAGTAAAATAATAGAGGAATAACATCAATTATATATGCAAAATGTTTAAGAAGGGAAAACTCAATGGGTGTTTTTGAATGGTTACACTACAAATAACACGAAACATGAAGATTTCACTATGAAAGATTTGAAGGTTTACATTACAAAGAATATACTGATCCTAAAGTAGCAATTTACAAGTCGTGACCCCATGATACTCCAACCCACATATTGGACTCCTCTTTCACGTGAAACTCTTTAAGGGCATGAATATCTGATCATTGACTAACTCTACAACAATATGCTTATTGAAGTATGGCTTGTTCAACAACTTCAGAACATTAACAAGGATTTGGAACTTGGTTGATGCAAAAGTTTTTTACTTGATCAAAGGATCCGATGGTGTACAAAACCATACAAAAATCTCTCTTTTTCTTCCTGATGGCTCACCAAGGTTCTTGATGTTTTGAGGCACTCTAGGTATGGGTTAAGCCTAGCCACTCTCTAAAATTTGTGGTTTATGTGTTCTTATATAGGACTTAATCAGGGTTACAAAACCCTTTAACATAATTGACTTAAATCACATAATTTGAAGTTAGGTCTGTGCAGCTTGATCGAACAAACATGAATTGACTATTTAAATTTTGAACCTAATATGTATAAATATATTTTTTATAAGATGTCAAGATATGATTAAAGTAACATCTATTTCACATAAGTTCATCTTTAATGTTATTTTTATTATGAACTAAGTTATCGAAGAGTACAATCATTAGATAAGAATTTTATAGTTCAACTACTACCTAGTCAACCGTTGATATATTTTTTTTATTGATGAACCAATCACATTAATTATTAAAGAGTAAAATCATAAGTAAAAAAATATTATAGTTCAACTTATACTTCTTGGTGTCTCCAACAAAAATATTTCTAACTACCTAATTATAGAAAAAAGAAAAAAAAAAAGAAAAAAGAAAAAAAAAAGAAAAAGAAAAAGATAACCATAAGACTATAGAGTGCCCACACGGTCACACACCATGTGGAGGCTCCATGTCCATGGTTTCCTTTCTCTCTCTCATGAAAGCCATACTTTATAAGTTCCAACTACTTTTGTTACTCACCACCAGAGGAAACCACTCATTCCTCTCTCTCTCTCTTTTGTACACTTCACTGAGTAATAAACCATAAAAAAGATGGAGAAAAGTGATTGAGCTCTGTGCTGTAAATTATAACAAGGGAGAGAATTGAGTTGAGTGTTTAGAGAGAGAGAGAAAAAGATAGATTCAGTCATCATTTATTTGTTGTGGGGGCATCTTAAAAACGACAACTGAGAAAGCAAAAAAAATGCAAGAACCATGCCTCTCTATCCTATACAAATCCCCATACCTTTTGTAATTTTCTACCATCAAAAGAACAAATCTTCCACCCTTTTCCCTCTCTCTTACATAATTAGACATTATAGTATCATAAATCCTCATCATAATAACAATTATTTTTTATGAGGGAATGAGAAAGAGACCTATGTGGAACAAAGAGAGGAAGAGCATATGCTTGTGTGGGACATCACTAAAACCATCCCAAATGATGTGCTCATTACATGAAGAAACTTTTTTTTTTTTTTTGGAAGAAAGAAAGAAAGCAAATAGAATTTTTTTTTTTTGGGAGAGAGAATTTGATTGGGGAGGCATTGACTCTTACTCAACAACACATGACATGATGAACCAATCCAGCCAAAAGACCAAGCGCGTGCCATCACCTCCAATCACAAAACATTGTGATTCTCAAAGATGGGTCCTACAACCTCATCATGACTTCCATTGGAGCGTGTGATACACCAAAACATCATTGAAAGTGGACTTAATCACAATCTAATTGCTTGGGAAAAGAAAGAGAAAAAAAAAATACAATACATAGAGTTTTTAAATTTTTAATAAGAGAGTGTCAGAGGTTAGGGCCAAGTGAACGTGCAGTATTTGAAGCACAGATCTGGATCCAATCAAAAACACCAAACCCAACTCATCTCAAAGACTCAAAGACTCAAACACAACACAAACACAACCACAATACAATACAACATAACACACAAACACTCCTCTCACTCACTGCCCACTCCTACCAGTCTTTGTTTTATACTTTCAAAGGAGAGAGAAAGAGAGAGTGAGGTAGTGTTTAGAGAGATAAAAAATCTTGAGAGAGAGAGAGAGAGAGCTGAGCTAGCTAGCTCTCAGCTTCACTGCCCACTTGCCCAGAACCCAAAAAAAAGAGCAGCAGGCAGTGAGAAGCAATTGATGGTTCTTCTGCTCCTGCTGCTGCTAGACTCTGCAAACCAGCCTGGGAAGAAGGCGGTGGTTTGGCTTTTGTAGTAAAGTTTGAAACTCTGACTGTTATTATAAGAGATAGTTACAAAGAGTAACCAAGAGGAAGACCTACTTTCATGGGTAAGCCTTATTTTCATGCTTCAAAGAGCTGGCTTTCAACTTTGAATTTAAAAAAAGGAGGAAAGTAAAGTAAAAGGGTTTTACCTACACGTTGCTATTTCTTGCTCCTTTTATGTTTCTGCAAACTTTTGCACTTGTATAGTTTCTTTAGAGAGAAATTCAACCACCATGTATATTTTTTTCTCTCTCTTTTTTGTTTCCTTTTAATAAAGGTAACTCTTAGCATCCTCTTCCTTATAGTCTCTTTTTAAATCAAAGCACACGAGAATACTCCTTTTAACACTCAACTTTCTTTTTTCTTTACCTTTCTTTTTGTTGGGTTTTGCAGGAATAAGAGAAAGATAAGCACTGTAATACTACTACTATTCATCACAAGTTGGTAGGTAGGGTTTGTGTGTGGTTGAGAAAGAAAGTTTACTTGTATTGAAGAGAGAGAAAGATAACACTTTACTCTCTCACGAAACCAAAGGAACAAACAAAACAAAAACTTGAGAAGGTTGGTTTGGTTTGGTTTGGTGTGTGTGAAATTTTAGTACCAACCCCTGTTATTATCATCACCCATGGATGGTTACGAAGCAACAAGAATTGTGTTCTCAAGAATTCAAAACTTAGACCCTGAAAATGCATCCAAAATCATGGGTCTACTACTCATTCAAGACCATGGTGAGAAAGAAATGATTAGGCTAGCATTTGGTCCAGAAGCTCTTGTCCACTCAGTGATTCTTAAAGCTCGGAAAGACTTGGGACTAATTACTTCGAACTCTCCGTCCACACCTTCTACTCCATCATCTCCATCCCCTTTTCTCTCAAACAACTCACTTAGACAGAATTCCTCAGCTTCAAGCAGGCTTCTTGGTGGGATTAATATTCCTCCTCCATCTTTAACAATCCCAAATCCTTCTTCAGCTAGTTCAGCTTCTTGGGCTGCTTTGTCTGAGCTCCAAAGCCCAGAGGATTTGATTAGTCCCAACAATTTAGCACTTGGGTCCTCTTCTTCTTCCACTGCAATGAACTCTTCTACTACTTCTATACCCTTCTATGGAAGTGGAGCCACTGATGTGATCGATGAGTTTCAGCTCCAAGACCAGCTTTCTTTCCTCAATGATGGCTCTCCCACCTTA
>OU015762.1:544857-567955 GCA_907173295.1 Fagus sylvatica
AACGGTTGGAGAGTTGATTTTATTTTATTTATTAAATAAAATAAAATAATAAAGAGTGTGTTTAGAATTAGATGTACTTATTTTATTATTTTAATGGCCTCGATTTTATTTCTTCTTCTTATTTTAATTAAAATAGAGATAAAAATAAATTGTATTTAAAAAAAAAAAATTAAACTGTAAAAAAGTATACATAAATCAAATAAGCCAAAACATAAGACTATAAGAGGGTTTTAGGTTGAGAGCTGCACTTCACTTCAGAGCTGAATATGATAGACAAATTATGGAATGTTTGGTACAAGGGATTTTGGGGAGGATGGAAAATAGGGGAAGGAAAATAGGAGGATTCTCATTTTCATAATTTGGTAAGGAGGAAAATTGGGTGAAAAGAAAGTAGGGTCATTTTCTCCTTGGGCCCATATATATATATATTATATATATATATATATATATTATATATATATATATTTTCCCTTCCAAAATAGAGAGAAAACATATAAGAAAATCTAAGGGAAGAGTACTGTACCATTTTGTTCCTTATCTCTCTACCTGTTCATTTTATAAATACCTTGGCTGCATTGTTTTGGAGCAACAAAAAGGGGGACATTATATATATATATATATATATATATATATATATATATATATATATATGGGCCCAAGGAGAAAATGCTTCCCCACCCTACTTTCTTTTCACCCAATTTTCCTCCTTACCAAATTATGAAAAATGAGAATCCTCTTATCTTTTCCTTCCCCTATTTTCCATCCTCCCCAAAATCCCTTGTACCAAACATTCCATAAAAAGTTTGTCTATCATATTCAGCTCTGAAGTGAAGTGCAGCTCTCAACCTAAAACCCTCTTATAGTCTTATGTTTTGGCTTATTTGATTTATGTATACTTTTTTACAGTTTAAATTTTTTTTTTTTAAATACAATTTATTTTTATCTCTATTTTAATTAAAATAAGAAGAAGAAATAAAATCGAGGCCATTAAAATAATAAAATAAGTACATCTAATTCTAAACACACTCTTTATTATTTTATTTTATTTAATAAATAAAATAAAATCAACTCTCCAACCGTTACTCAGTAAAAAGATTTTTGTAAAATGAATAGCACTAAATCTAACACTTCGATTTTGATATAGACGGCAAGTTGACGAGCTGCAACTAAGTCAATCAATCTATAGAGTTAATCGGATCTAGCCATTGATCAAAGATAAATCCAACTCTAAAGCGACATTTATTGGGTTTTTGCATGCAACCTACTTTATATTTTTCCCTGAGTGCTTAATTAAAAATACATATAATAATCCCTTTCACATCTTTGATTTGAGTTTGGTATCCTGGTCAGCCACTTGTTTTCATTTTTTTAACAAAAATAAATTTTCTCTTCAAAATTTTATAGAAGCCGACCATATGGAAAACATGTTCAATGCTTATGACCATATTGTGAGTAAATTTGTCTGATTATGCAAGTGCCCACCTTCACTCAAAACAAAAGAGAAGAATGAGACAAAATGGTTCACTATCAAAAACTCCATATGGGCAATTTTTCTTCCTCTTCTTAATTTTTGTTTGTTTTTCATTTCAATGTGGGACTTTGGTGATGTAATTTAATCTACCATCATATATACACCGTAGGCTAGACTTCTTCCACTATATATAAGCAGTCATGCTAATTGGAAAAGTGGATTCACTTTGACATGGTATTTAATTGGATGAAAACTCAACTAGACAGCATAACTTGTCCCTTTCCAAATACAGCAGCCAAATCCTGTTTGTTATGGTAAAAAAAGTGATTAAAAATAGTGGATAAGGTAAGACTTGTCACCACTCACCACATGGAAGTTATTATTTTACTTCATGATGGTTAAAATGACTTTATCTAGTGATTTAGATCTCCCATTATATATTCAGTACTTTTCAAAGCATATTGAGCTGTCTAGTGTCTACTTAACCATAACCACCAAAAAAAAAATTAAGAGAGAGTGCTATCTATGAATGCAAAGTACATGAAAGTGTCCTATATAGCAAAAAATTTAAAATACATTATGAATCATAATTTTATATCTTTGTTTTACGCGTCACAACTTCAATTTTGGACTTGAACACTTGAGGTCACACACCCAGTTCAACTTGAGAGTGATTTATGCCTGTCTTGAAACATAAAGCTAATTAATTATCAACCGGCCACTTTTTCATACCAAATCATATTTAGACATCTAGTTTAATTCAACATATATGTCCACTTTGCTAGCTAGCAAAATGACTACTCCATTTACAGAATGTTACGTGCAGTTTCTTTAATTTTGAAAAAGACTTAAAAAAAGCTTTTCATTCTTAAAGGTTGATTGATTATCACACTTTTATTTCTTAAAAATTGTGTTCCAAGTTACAAGCAAAGTTAGACACAAGCCATATAAGAAAACTCCTGATTGATCCAAAAAAGTAAAAAGTACGAGTAAAAAAGTAAAAATCTTTATTAAACACTCATATAGAACAAAATGAAAACCCGAATTGGCCTCCAAATTTGTCTTTCTAGCTAGGACTAGGAGAGCAACTTGGCTTTCCGTTTAAACATTTGATTAAAGAGGGTTGAGAAAGTAGAGTTAAATAAGCAAAAGGGTACATGATTCTCTCATGCGGGCCACTTGATTGTGCCATGATAGCAAACCTAATCTCTCTCTGAGGGTATACAACGACCCGTCTAGTCCTCCATGTATAAAAGTCATTTGCCTTCGAACCTGAAGTAGACATTGTACGCGCAAACGACAAAGTATATGGTATAAGCTATTAAGCTCCAGTCTGAACATATACGGCCGCTACATGCCGTTTATCAACTCTCTCTTTCTCACTCGTACTTTACACAGTCACACACGTATTTATCAAACAGTTGAGCATTCCTCTAAAGTCTCAATGATCATCATAAAAATCCTATAGCTTCAAAACTAGTTAGTTTGTCCCTCACAAGACTTTCTTAGAGAAATGACTATACTTTGCTAAGGATCATGCTCCATGAAAGTAAGAAGCTTGAATTTAGCAATGCTACAGACATAATATTTTCACAATAATATTGAATTTGCAAGTTTTTATTAGTTCTCATCTGGATCAATCACTTACTGCATTTTATTATTTATCATTCATAGATATCATCTCAGCATTGCTGTGAAATTATTGTAAAAATGTTGTGTCCGTAGCTTTATAGGCTTAAATTTCATAATAATTGAATATCTTTAGAGGGGTTGTACGAAACAATGATAAAAAAAATTATCTCTAAGATATAACAAAATCACTAACTGTGTTAAGTGTGTCGCACCTTCTAGACTTCTAGGATCAATAATTTTTTAATAATTTATTTGGTATATTTTATATACTCACAAAATTTTGTAAATTCAATGTGCAACAAATCTTAAAACATAAACTCACACCCTTGCTTCCATATGATAATCTACACAATAATTTTTTAACACTAATATATTGCAAGATTATAAGTCGAGGAGCATCCTCTTTGGTTTATATGTCAAATTCATTCATCACGTGCGGGCCACCACTACACACGATGGATAGATTAATTACTATAAAAAATTTAGAGAGTATCTTTTTGTTAAGATTTGAGAATGCAAGAGGGAAACATTCTTAGTTGTATTTGAACATTTTTCATTTTATGCAATTTTACGTATGCAGATGTGACATATTTTCAAGAGATCTTAAAGTTCTAATTCTAGTGGCCTTTTTACAGTCTTTTGCAGTTCACCATCATTTGCAGCACAATGTTACGTACCAAGGCAAAGTCTCCTCAGGTCGCACTCGCCTTTTTTTTCGAAAAGAAATGCATTGTCGTGGTGCAAGATGATTGGCTAGGTTTGAATTATTATTTCCACTATCTCTAGATTTATTAAATTGAATTCTTTCCAAAATGTTGAAACTTAACAAGAGATGGGGGCAATTAAAGTCATAGACTCCATAATAACCCCAAAAATTTGTTGATAAGAATATTTTTATGTTCAAGAAATGTATATATGTATTAGATGTTAGAAAAATTGTTAGGAGTGAATGAGAAATTACCTTCTAATAGTGGGTCAAACGAAAAACTCTAGCAAATTCTAATTTTCGAGTATTTTAATTGCACTAATAATAACTATCACAATTTTGACATTTATTTAAATGGTTGATAATGTGATAAAATCCAATTCACTTAATTTAAAATGGATGGATAAGATTTTAAGAATTGTATGGTGAAATTACCTTCAAACTCTAGAGACTCATATTCGTGATAGTAGAGTATGCAAATACGCAAATACCCTGAAATCTTAACTTTGTTATTTAAAAGGATTAGGTGTGTGGGGCAGGCCATGAGATTACATTTTGTTCAAAGAGGAAAAGTGCAATTAACATACTCGAAAATTAAAATCCATATTTTGTTTTTGTTTTTGTTTTTGTTTTTGTTTTTGTTTTTTCCACTATGTTTTAAATATGTCTTGTTTCAAATGTAGCACCCAATGCCAACCAATATGCATTGGGTTATCAATCAAGAATTGTTTTCAGATTGAAAGTTGGGTCAATCGATTGCATCAGGTTGTTGACAAGCAACGAAGTGAGTGAGAGAGAGAGAGAGGTGTGGGGCTAAACAAGAAGATATGGGTGGATTCATATCAAATACTGATTGGAGGGAAACCTCGTACACCTTGTGGTTGTAAGCCACGTTTACTTGGTCGGGTTGGGTTGATTTGGGTTCAATGTCATCAACTCGACATCCAACCTAGAGAATATTGGGTTTTTCCTTTCGAATCCAATTTCAACAGACCCATTAGGTGAAGCTGCCCAAAATCAATTAGGTAGTTGGTTTTCATCTAGTGTGTCAAATTTGTGGGCACCCCTAATTACAAGTCATTTTGTAGTATTTTACTTCAATTTATGTTACCTTTAGATAATAATGACTTATTAAACTGAAATGGTTTAGAAAAATTAAGATTTTAATTGAAACTTTTAAAAATCTAGTATGAAATTTGAAAACATCTTCAAAAATATAGAAAAAAATATATATATCTAATTTATTCATAAATATTATTAGTATGTCTCTCGTATCTTCGATAAATTATTATATTCTCTAGGTGATTCGTCCTTCCTCTCACATGGGATGGGGCCGCTCAGAAAATATAAAAAAATTCTCCATATTTCGTGGGGAAAAAAATTACAGAACCAGAACTTTTTTTTTGGTAAATACAGAACCAGAACTTGATTTTTGGCATGTGGTGCTTTTTATGACAATGGTATGTCCTAGCCAAAGCCCAAGCCTCTTATCATTATGGGGAGCTCCCTCCACTTGCATAAAGGAGCATGGAGAGTGAACATAAAACAGCAAGTTGAGAGCATCGGACACCAGAAAGGGCATTTAGGCGGACAGATCACGTGCAGAGAAGCGTGCAAAGCACTTGAGTGAGAAGAGCAGTACTGTCCTTGTGTTTGGAGCTAAAGTTCCAAAAGAGCCATGTTCCATAGCAGGGAAACAAACAGTAGCCATAAAATCAATGTGGGGTTTTGATACAGTAGCCAAAAATTTAAGAGACATATGGTATCTTTGTCCAAAAAAAACCAATGTTAATTAAGAGAACTTAGATACAAAGTCATGAAAAATGCCCATCTTTTCAAAAAGTTGGTTTTTGGGGGAGCACAACTTCATGTTTCTTATTATAATTTGGGGGGCTACCAAAATGTGATTGCTATTTGAATTGCTACTTACTCTATAGGAACTGTATTTAGTAGCCCTGTGTTTGGTAATTTGTCCCTTTGCATTTTAGAAGGCCAGGGGGCATGTAACATCATCATATCTACCCTGAATCTTCTATTGTCGAGTAGACTAGATACGTTTCATTTTCTTGTTGGTTTTTTTTTTTTTTTTTTGTCAGAAAAAAACAAAGTTACAAGAATTTCCACTCCTACATATAAGTTATTTATTTTCTAAATTTCCTCTTTCTCTCTCTCTCTCTCTCAAACAATAACCTTGTTGTAATTTGAACAATTGATATTGTCTATAAAAGCAAAGTATTCGATATTTGTCATCATATTTCTGGAAAATGGAAAAAGAAAAAAAAAAAATCAAACCATTGATATTTTCTAGGAACTTATACTAAAATTGCAAAAGAGAGCATATGTACAAATTATATCAATTTTGAATGACTTGACACTCACACCTAGCCGAGGCATAACTAGCCCATTCTGTGCTACCAAACCTAATGCAGAGCAGATGATCTAAGCTTTACTTGAGCACAGGGATTGTCAAAAGTTGCAATGCAAAAAGTTTGGGATGTGAAAAAGAGTATCAGTAGAAATCCACAGAGTGGGTAGCAGAATCACATAAAACTATATGGGCAGCAAAATGCATTGTCTTATAATCGTGATTTACATAGATCCAAATAAAAGTGAAACTTACGAAGCATAATTTCCTAGTTACAACCTAAGAGATCAAAGTGCATGGTTTTGCTACCTAGTTATAATTTAGAAAGAAAAAAAAAGGTTACATGGATAAAAATCAAAGTACATGATTTTTCTCCAACACGAGTATTCACAATACTCAAACTCCCATCTCTAGTGGGAGTATGGTGGTGTTACTTCACATGAGATCACCATTGACATCTCTTTTATTATACATCAATCACAATATGTCATCTCAACAGTTGTGAAATTGGTTATAGTTTTGAACTTACTAAACGTCTAAACCGTCCTAAAATTAGGCTCCAACTACAAGCAGATGCTAATCATTCAACACTAGACCGAACTAGTGTGGGTTCAAGATAATGATGATTAATAAGCATGAACCTATCTTGTTTTTCTCTTAAATTAGGAATCTATTGAAGTAATATTTTCATTTTTTTTTTTTTGCATTACTAGTTAATTTCAATATCAATGTGAGTTAAGGATTTAAATCCTTGTTCTACCTTTGATGCTAATTGGGTGTAAGGGGGTTTTCATTAAAAATAACCATTTAGATTAATCATACGTTAACTAATTACCCATGAATTAGGTCAAGTTCGTTTACTGACCTATTGTTTATGAAGCTACATTTTACTTACCTAATGTTATGTTCTTTAATATTTTATCACCACAAATAATTAAATTCCCAAGGGAAAATCATATGCATTGAAATGAAATCCAGAAAATGCCATAGTTACCTCGTTATAACACAAATGCATTAAATTTATAAAGTAAAAACAAATACAATTAGATTTCAGTTTAGTAAAAAATTTAAACTATAGATTATCAATTTGAACTTTATCTAAGCCATAGGTTGATAAAATGTAATTTCTCTCTTCTTCTTTTTTTTTTTTTTTAACTACATTTTATTCACATTCATAAATAAAAAATAATAAAAACTACATTTTATTCACATGTGATATGAGCATTGAGCACTGAGCTGAGCTCCTTGGTATGTAGTTTAGAGAGTGGCATTTAATATATCCTTAAATTCTAACTTTAAAAAAGGCGCATGTAAGTCAAATCCTTTCAAGTTTCAACCACTATAGTGTAACACTTTATCAAATAAAAAAAAACACTATAGTGTGACAACGATGTACATATTATTAAAGGTGGTTGAAGTGACAGTTTTAAAATCACCAATGGATTAAATATGTTTTCTTTGAAACCTATGTTTACAGCAAAGACTTAGAGTTCATTATGTACGCATGTCGTATCAAATGCCAAGTTGGTGAGCTTTACCATATAACCAAGTTACTATAATTGTTTAGCACACACAAAAAAAAAAAAAAAAGTTACTATAATTTAATTCAAGGTATACTGTGAGTAGAACTCCATTTTTTATGTTTGGAATTGATTTATCATAATTTTAAAGGTAAATTATTTATAATTTCCTCAAGTACTTCCTAGTTTTTGAAATGATATTATGTCCCTTGAGATTTTCCACCTTTTTATCTTCTATCTAATTTAGTTAATGACCATATGTTAGAAACATTATGACCTAAGAGGTCTAAATTAGTTGTAGGCACATATACAAACAAAATAATTCTAATTTTATTTGTAGTGCAAGTACTATAATCTTAAAATTAATTAGTACGGAGTTATTGTAGAATCAGCTATTATGTATATTTTAAAATATGATTCATTGAAGTGTATTATTCTATATAATAAAGATGTAGCCACTCAAGACATTCCACTGTGGATATATTTTGTTAGGTCAAACCACGTTAGTTCTTGCTTCCGCTTTATCTCTCTTCTCTCTCAACTACTCTCAATCTCCCTATAACAATTCTAACACCATATACTTTAAAATATGATTCATCGAAGTGCATCATTCTATATAATAAAGATATAGCCACTCAAGACATTCCACTGTAGACATATTTTGTCAGGCCAAACCACGTTAGTTCTTGCTTCCGCTTTATCTCTCTTCTCTCTCAACTCAAGACATTCCACTGTAGACATATTTTGTCAGGCCAAACCACGTTAGTTCTTGCTTCCGCTTTATCTCTCTTCTCTCTCAACTACTCTCAATCTCCCGATAACAATTCAAACACCATTATTTGATGTCATTTTATATAAAATTTTAATTTGATAAAATAATATTTTGTCACAATCTGTAATAACACTTTAGTAGTAGTCTTTCTGTTATAATGAATTTATTAGATGGATGACAAATTTTAAGGATAAAGTGTTTTTTCTAAAAATATAAGATAAGTTTGAAATTAAATTTCCCAAAACTCAAATGAAGGTTAATATAATTCTCTTCTTTTGTTTGCTGTTCATGATATATCCACTTTGGATTTAGAGGTTTTTGGAAGAAAACTTATTCTTATATAAAACTTTTTTTGATAAATATTCTTATATATATAATCAGAGCAAGGAATTGAGGATAAGTTTATTAAGTGTGACATCTGAACAGTCTTTAAATAATTTCTGCACTAAATAACTAAATAATTTCAAGTAAGCTTTGATTGCCACCACCCTAGTTTTATTTTGCTATAGTCCTCAATCCTCATAATGATTGAGAGAGAAGAACAGTTTTGATAATTGATATATGATCCGACAACCTAAAAGGCATAATATTTTGAGACATAAGAGCCAACGCATACGGACAATTTATTCATTGTTACACGCATATTAAGCACGTGAACATCACGCTCTGCAGAAGCAAACCTTGCAAAAGAGAGATACTCTACAAATGGCTTTGGTCAATGCTTTTATTTGCACTTGCCAAAAATGCTTGAGTAATGTATTCCTAATTATGATTCATATATTAGAAGTGGTATTGATTAATGTGTTAATGATACTTGTAAGGATGAGAAGACGTAGGTTTGCATAAATTTTAACATTAAACTTCATGATATGACAGGTTCATATCATTCCATATTATATATATATAAGCATAGCTTATTTCATTAAAAAAAAAAAAGAAATGCTTATTTGTAGCTTATATGTATTGAGAATTATTTAGACTCGGATTAAATTACTTTAACTAATTACATTTACCTTGTTAAAAAACAAATTATGTTTTGTGGAAATAATTTAGCTAAGTGTGCAACAACAAACAAATAACCAATATCAAAGTAAAATAATAGAGGAATAACATCAATTATATATGCAAAATGTTTAAGAAGGGAAAACTCAATGGGTGTTTTTGAATGGTTACACTACAAATAACACGAAACATGAAGATTTCACTATGAAAGATTTGAAGGTTTACATTACAAAGAATATACTGATCCTAAAGTAGCAATTTACAAGTCGTGACCCCATGATACTCCAACCCACATATTGGACTCCTCTTTCACGTGAAACTCTTTAAGGGCATGAATATCTGATCATTGACTAACTCTACAACAATATGCTTATTGAAGTATGCTTGTTCAACAACTTCAGAACATTAACAAGGATTTGGAACTTGGTTGATGCAAAAGTTTTTTACTTGATCAAAGGATCCGATGGTGTACAAAACCATACAAAAATCTCTCTTTTTCTTCTTGATGGCTCATCAAGGTTCTTAATCTTTGAGGCACTCTAGGTATGGGGTAAGCCCAGCCACTCTCTAAAATTTGTGGTTTATGTGTTCTTATATAGGACTTAATCAGGGTTACAAAACCCTTTAACATAATTGACTTAAATCACATAATTTGAAGTTAGGTCTGTGCAGCTTGATCGAACAAACATGAATTGACTATTTAAATTTTGAACCTAATATGTATAAATATATTTTTTATAAGATGTCAAGATATGATTAAAGTAACATCTATTTCACATAAGTTCATCTTTAATGTTATTTTTATTATGAACTAAGTTATCGAAGAGTACAATCATTAGATAAGAATTTTATAGTTCAACTACTACCTAGTCAACCGTTGATATATTTTTTTTATTGATGAACCAATCACATTAATTATTAAAGAGTAAAATCATAAGTAAAAAAATATTATAGTTCAACTTATACTTCTTGGTGTCTCCAACAAAAATATTTCTGACTACCTAATTATAGAAAAAAAAAAAAAAAGAAAAAAAAAAGAAAAAGAAAAAGATAACCATAAGACTATAGAGTGCCCACACGGTCACACACCATGTGGAGGCTCCATGTCCATGGTTTCCTTTCTCTCTCTCATGAAAGCCATACTTTATAAGTTCCAACTACTTTTGTTACTCACCACCAGAGGAAACCACTCATTCCTCTCTCTCTCTCTTTTGTACACTTCACTGAGTAATAAACCATAAAAAAGATGGAGAAAAGTGATTGAGCTCTGTGCTGCAAATTATAACAAGGGAGAGAATTGAGTTGAGTGTTTAGAGAGAGAGAGAGAAAAAGATAGATTCAGTCATCATTTATTTGTTGTGGGGGCATCTTAAAAACGACAACTGAGAAAGCAAAAAAAATGCAAGAACCATGCCTCTCTATCCTATACAAATCCCCATACCTTTTGTAATTTTCTACCATCAAAAGAACAAATCTTCCACCCTTTTCCCTCTCTCTTACATAATTAGACATTATAGTATCATAAATCCTCATCATAATAACAATTATTTTTTATGAGGGAATGAGAAAGAGACCTATGTGGAACAAAGAGAGGAAGAGCATATGCTTGTGTGGGACATCACTAAAACCATCCCAAATGATGTGCTCATTACATGAAGAAACTTTTTTTTTTTTTTTGGAAGAAAGAAAGAAAGCAAATAGAATTTTTTTTTTTTGGGAGAGAGAATTTGATTGGGGAGGCATTGACTCTTACTCAACAACACATGACATGATGAACCAATCCAGCCAAAAGACCAAGCGCGTGCCATCACCTCCAATCACAAAACATTGTGATTCTCAAAGATGGGTCCTACAACCTCATCATGACTTCCATTGGAGCGTGTGATACACCAAAACATCATTGAAAGTGGACTTAATCACAATCTAATTGCTTGGGAAAAGAAAGAGAAAAAAAAAATACAATACATAGAGTTTTTAAATTTTTAATAAGAGAGTGTCAGAGGTTAGGGCCAAGTGAACGTGCAGTATTTGAAGCACAGATCTGGATCCAATCAAAAACACCAAACCCAACTCATCTCAAAGACTCAAAGACTCAAACACAACACAAACACAACCACAATACAATACAACATAACACACAAACACTCCTCTCACTCACTGCCCACTCCTACCAGTCTTTGTTTTATACTTTCAAAGGAGAGAGAAAGAGAGAGTGAGGTAGTGTTTAGAGAGATAAAAAATCTTGAGAGAGAGAGAGAGAGAGCTGAGCTAGCTAGCTCTCAGCTTCACTGCCCACTTGCCCAGAACCCAAAAAAAAGAGCAGCAGGCAGTGAGAAGCAATTGATGGTTCTTCTGCTCCTGCTGCTGCTAGACTCTGCAAACCAGCCTGGGAAGAAGGCGGTGGTTTGGCTTTTGTAGTAAAGTTTGAAACTCTGACTGTTATTATAAGAGATAGTTACAAAGAGTAACCAAGAGGAAGACCTACTTTCATGGGTAAGCCTTATTTTCATGCTTCAAAGAGCTGGCTTTCAACTTTGAATTTAAAAAAAGGAGGAAAGTAAAGTAAAAGGGTTTTACCTACACGTTGCTATTTCTTGCTCCTTTTATGTTTCTGCAAACTTTTGCACTTGTATAGTTTCTTTACAGAGAAATTCAACCACCATGTATATTTTTTTCTCTCTCTTTTTTGTTTCCTTTTAATAAAGGTAACTCTTAGCATCCTCTTCCTTATAGTCTTCTTTTTAAATCAAAGCACACGAGAATACTCCTTTTAACACTCAACTTTCTTTTTTCTTTACCTTTCTTTTTGTTGGGTTTTGCAGGAATAAGAGAAAGATAAGCACTGTAATACTAGTACTATTCATCACAAGTTGGTAGGTAGGGTTTGTGTGTGGTTGAGAAAGAAAGTTTACTTGTATTGAAGAGAGAGAAAGATAACACTTTACTCTCTCACGAAACCAAAGGAACAAACAAAACAAAAACTTGAGAAGGTTGGTTTGGTTTGGTTTGGTGTGTGTGAAATTTTAGTACCAACCCCTGTTATTATCATCACCCATGGATGGTTACGAAGCAACAAGAATTGTGTTCTCAAGAATTCAAAACTTAGACCCTGAAAATGCATCCAAAATCATGGGTCTACTACTCATTCAAGACCATGGTGAGAAAGAAATGATTAGGCTAGCATTTGGTCCAGAAGCTCTTGTCCACTCAGTGATTCTTAAAGCTCGGAAAGACTTGGGACTAATTACTTCGAACTCTCCGTCCACACCTTCTACTCCATCATCTCCATCCCCTTTTCTCTCAAACAACTCACTTAGACAGAATTCCTCAGCTTCAAGCAGGCTTCTTGGTGGGATTAATATTCCTCCTCCATCTTTAACAATCCCAAATCCTTCTTCAGCTAGTTCAGCTTCTTGGGCTGCTTTGTCTGAGCTCCAAAGCCCAGAGGATTTGATTAGTCCCAACAATTTAGCACTTGGGTCCTCTTCTTCTTCCACTGCAATGAACTCTTCTACTACTTCTATACCCTTCTATGGAAGTGGAGCCACTGATGTGATCGATGAGTTTCAGCTCCAAGACCAGCTTTCTTTCCTCAATGATGGCTCTCCCACCTTAGGCCACAAAAACCCAGATTTATATTACCCTCAATCAGACTTATCTTCAAGTCCAACTGGTTCTGGTGCTGACCCTATGCTTTTTCCTTCATATGGTACTTGGGGAGGCTCTTTACACCGCAGAAGCTGCTCAGTCAGTGATGTTTGCTTGGGTTCTGAGGACCCAAATTCTGGCTTAGGATGGAAGCCTTGTCTTTACTTTGCTAGAGGCTACTGCAAAAATGGAACTAGCTGCAGGTTCTTACATGGTGGGCTTGGAGAAACTGTGGATGGTACTGCAATGGTTGGTTCACCAAGCAAGATTGATATGATGGACCAGTGTCATGAAATTCTCAGATCCAAATCTGCTCAGCAACAAAGGCTAGCTGCAGCCTCTCAGCTCATGGCCTCAACTTCTTTTCCTTACTCTCCCAAGTGCATGAATATCCTCCTGCAGCATCAGCAGCAGCAGCAGCAGCAAAATGATACTCAAAGGTACAACTTTATTACTGTACTAAGCAAATTCTTGGGTTTGGTATTTTGGGGGTTCTTTTTAAATATTTTATTGTGTCTATACATGTAGAGCTGCTGCGGCTCTAATGATGGGTGAGGATTTGCACAAGTTTGGTCGATCCAGGCTTGAAAGAAACGAGTTTTCAATGAATGGTGGGGCTGGAATAGTGAACCCAGCTTCAAGGCAGATCTACTTGACTTTCCCAGCTGACAGTACTTTTAGAGAGGAAGATGTGTCAAATTATTTCAGGTTCTTAGTCTTCACAACCTTTAGCATTGAATTGGGTTTTGTTTGCTTTGTTTTTTTTTTTTTTTGGTTTGTGAAAATGGATTGGTTTTGTTGCTAAATTGTTTTTGATTTTGTTGGTGAAAAGCATTTATGGGCCAGTGCAAGATGTGAGGATTCCATACCAGCAGAAGAGGATGTTTGGGTTTGTTACTTTTGTTTACCCGGACACTGTGAAGCTCATTCTTGCCAAAGGGAACCCTCATTTTGTTTGTGATGCTCGTGTGCTTGTTAAGCCTTACAAGGAGAAGGGAAAAGTTCCGGACAAGTACAGGCACTCTCTCATTCACTCTCATTTATCTTCGTTCACATTGCATAAAGTTTAAATAGTTAAGTACTGAATGTGCTAAGAAGCTAATGCAGTAATGCTATTTGTTATTTGCAGGAAGCAACAGCAGCAAGTGGAGAGAGGAGAGTTCTCACCTTGTGGCACTCCTACTGGAGTTGATGCTAGAGACCCATTTGATCTCCAGCTTGGTAAGCAAACTCATCTCTTATAATGCATATAGATGTACCTAAAAATGCTACCTTTCTTTCATCTAATGGGGTTTGTCTAATTGATTGAAGGAACAAGAATGTTTTACAATACACAAGACATGCTATGGAGGAGGAAATTGGAGGAGCAAGCTGATTTGCAGCAAGCTCTTGAGCTTCAAAGTAGAAGGTTAATGGGTTTGCAGCTTCTTGATATCAAGAAACAACACCATCACCGAGCTCTCTCTGCCGGCAGCCCTATTCCTTCACCTACTCAGTCTCCCAATCCTTTTAGCCAAAACATTGTTCTTGCTCCATTCCAAAGCAGCACTGAAGTCCCAGAAGGTATATCTTTCACCAATCTGTTCTTGATACCTATGATTTAATTTGAAATACCTTTTTACCAAGTTTTAACTTTTTAAAGAATTTTGTTTTATTGCAGATAATATTTCTTCAAGTGCAAGTTCTCCTACTGATCAGCAGCAGACAGCGATGATCACTGTTGCGGGCAAAGAATTGACTGAAAATGGTGAGAATGCCAATGGTAATGGCAATGGGAAGCAGAGTCCCTCTCATGAACAAAGTGATTTGCCAGAATGGTATGGAACTTTTCTAAGCCTATAGTAAAGGCAACCCAGATTTAGCAAAACACCTTTTTGTTCCATTAAATTTGTATCAAAATTCTATTTTAGACCTACTAAGATTTTCTACAAGTTTTCCAATTTGGGGTTTTTAAAATTTCAACATTGTGTTAAAAAGATTGCATGTCTCATAATTGAGTGCAGTTTGGAGCATAACCTCCCTGATAGTCCTTTTGCTTCCCCAACCAAAGCAGCTGCTGACTTAATGTCTGCCTTTGCTAATGGAACTAGTGAGACAAATAATGTCCCAGATGCATCAGCTTCAGCTACTAACAATAAATTGGCTGCTTCTACACTGGACATGGCATCCTTCAAATCATTCAACTGCCAAATGCCAAGGTACTCACTTTCATTGCCATCAATTGCTATTTATTTCAACAATAGTTAATGCATGCTCAGTATCAGTAAAATTTAAAATGGGGTTTTCAATTCAGGTTTTCTTCTGGCCATGGAGCCATTGGAATGTATGCCGGCACCGGTGGACCAATTGGAATTTAGCCTTCCTAATGTCAGGTAAAATTAATTAAACATTGGATTCCTTGATATCTAAACTGCATAATTTATTTGTTTTTGTTCAAGAATCAAACAATTTGTGATTTGTATGTTAAGTGAAGTTGGTTTTGTTTTGTTTTGTTTATTTTTGGCTGTTTCTGTTCAATGTTTTGCAGGAAGATTGAAGAAAGTATTATAACCAAACAAACTTCCCCATATCAAAACAAAGATCTGTAGAGAATCATCATCACCACCACTCACCGCCATCATCATCATCATCATCATCATCATCAATCAATACTATACTACTTACTACCATACAAAATGCATACGTAAAAGGCAGTAAAGGAAGTGGGTCAGCCACTCCTTTCTTTGTTGTTGTTATTGTACTATTTTCATCTCTCATTTTCTGTAGTTGAAGTTGAATGAACCACAGGTAAAAAAAAGAAACATAGAAAGAATCACACTGTCAATGTTGTAGTTGTAACAAAACTCCTGGCACTGTAATTTTCTCTTCATTTCCCAATTGTTTTCTTACTAGAAACAAAAGCCCAAATTTAGTCTTTAGTCTGATAGTATGTGTCTTTAGGGTGTACTCAAATCTTTCTACAGCAGAGAAGTTGAAGCAAAGAGAGCCACCACTGAAAGCTTGAGGAAAAAGAGGTAAAAGCAGAACATAACTACAAGCCTGATTGATAGCCTATAAAGGCTAATTAGAGTTACAAAAAGTGTGGCTGAAGGAAAGGATTGGGAAAAAGCTAAAACAGTCACAAGCCCAGTTCTCTTTCAAGACTAAAAAAGAAGTACAATGTGGAATTAATTTCTCTACCAATTTGATGTATTTTGCTGTTTTATCTCTAGTACTTAGTTTGTTATACACACTGTATCAAACTATCAAGTATCAACCCCTTTTAGATTACATGACAGAAAGAGAGATTTGGAAAGAAAATCTGAAAGAACAAAAAAAAAAGAAAAAAAAAAAAGAGTTTTTAGTCTCTAAATTGTTCCAATCTCTTGTGCCCATTTGATTTCAACAAGAATTTGTCTCTTTGTTACCACAGTTTTCATTTTTATTATTTTTTTGTGGGGTCCCATCTTTAAATTTTGCCATTATTGGAGGGGAAAGGAGGGCCACAAAAGGCACAACCTCACATGGGGTGGTGCTGACAGTGCAATTGTGGGTCCTACTCATTTATAGGATGCCAGGTAGTGTGGTAGGTCCTACCCACCAATAGCACACCCATGTGAGTGATGCCACTACTTTCTCTCTCTCTCTCTCTCTATCTCAATATATATGTATATATATATATATATATATACCCCTGGCCTTTACTTTCTCAAATGTTGACAGGAAAGGACATGCACAGACTAAAAGTAGATGTAGATGCTCACACGTATGACAAAAGTGCACGGTTACAAGAATCTTTTGGGGTCTGTGGCCTTGTGAATTTGTGACAAAATTAATTTTTTTTGACAGTGTGAATGTATTTTTATTTTTTTATTTTTTAACTGTATAGTATTGCATTGGAGTTTGTAACAAAAGGTAAAGTGTGAAAAAAGAGAAACAGGCTGGCTGGCTGGCAAAGTTGTATGGTGGTGAGGATAAGTACAAGCCGTCAAATTGGTGTTATTTGACACGTAAATGGGGGCCATGATGGGAGACCAGAAGCTGTTTCCTCGATGGTGAGTGAAGGAGAAGAGGGAAGGGAGTGCTTTTTCTTGAGAGCTTGTTTGGTTTCTTGGAAAGTCATCATTAGTTTCTAGCAATCATGGCCCAAAATTTTTTCCACATAGAGATAATCCTGGTCCAACTTGATGGAGACATGTTTGTCCACATTAACATAATTGTAGATTTTAATCTAATAGAGTAACAATTGCATACGATTGTGGGTATTAATGAGAGGACATAAAGAAGGATACTAATTTAGTTTGGTGCTTTCAAAAGCTGTCTAGGACTTTTGTTTTTGTTCCAGCTTAAGATTTTTTGCTATAATTGCGCTATGAAATACTTGCTGTATCCGTTAATTGCATTCTGTGTTTTTGCATTATTTTTATTTTTTATTTTGTAAATATTGGTATGGTGAAAAGCGCGTCTGAAACGGAAAACGCTTTTCAAACTGTCACATACTCAATAAACAATTACAAATAAATGTTATATCACAAATGTTTTCTAATTCTTTTTGATAATTGTGATAGAATTTAAATCTATGGCGTCCACTCATAATGGTTGCTCTTACCATCAGGCCAAGACACCAATTGATTTTTGGTGTAGGCGGGATTTGAACCCAGGTCCCTTGCTCGACGACAAGAAACTTTACCAGTTGAGCTAACTGGAACCCACCAAATGTTTTCTAATTCATTTTTAAGGTTACAATCAAACACAGGACAAAGATGTTAGTTTTGCATTTTTTTTTTTTTTTCGGAAAATGATTAATATCTTTGAAAATATTTTCTTTCGAAACAAATAAATGGTTATTTCCAAAATAGGTATTTTTTAATACATGTCTTAGCCCTTAGGGTTAAGAAATCTGTGTGTTGCAATTTTCCTTGTGTTCTTTGTATCCAAATACCCTAGTCTATTGGTTAGCACTTAGCAGTTAGCACCATCAAATTCCTTGAATTATATTTATTTTTTATTTTTTCCTCAAATGCCAACACAAATCACCCAAATTGAACTAGAGCGTTACTGATAAATGTTAATCTGTGAGCAAATCTTGAGAAGTCATACATTATGTAAAACATATTTGTCAGATTTGTTAGTCCCCTCTAGTGCTAGTATTTTCTATATCTCAAAACAAACACCTTAGATTTTTCTACTTAGAAATAATCCTTCAAAAAGTGCATTAGTAACCTTTCTACATTCATAAGAAAAATGGGAAAAACATAACTGGTCGGAAAGCATATTTTCTAGACAATTAATTTTAGCATTAAATACCTATTATGATATTATATAATGGCTAATAGAGTGTCTCCTTTTGATGGTCAGGGAAAAATATTTTGTGAATACAATGTACAAAAATGGGGGGAAGCACACAAAAATTGTAGGCCACGCAGCAAAGCAGGCGCCTTTGTGTCCCATCTAGGGATACCAGCCCCTTTTCAGGGGACAAAGTAACATTCAAATGATAGGTAAGCTGTCATTTGAGAAGCTATAAAAGTGGAGATTCAATGAGAACCGGGTACGCAAAAAACACACAAAAAAAGAAGAGAAATTACATACTACTTTTTTGTTCAAAACATGGAATAAGGGTGACATCCCCAATCTGGGGATATCCCTTCTCATTCAAAGTTTTTTTTTTTATGATCTTAGCAACCACACCAGGAAAGTCTTTCTTTAAACTATTCACTTCTTTGAATTTATTTCCCGTACCATATATACCTCATTCTGTGGGGACTTGACAATTGATATGGCACCCTTCCAAACATCGGATGGAGTACTTATTGATAAAAAGAAGCTCATTATGTTGGTAACTACTCCTTCGGTCTTAATTATATTGTTTATCTAGCTTCTTCCCATTTTCATTTTGAGATGTCCTAAAACATGATTTTCTTTGAAAAGTTCATAAATACAATATTCATATTTTCTAATTTATCTTTCTTTAATATTTTAAGTTTTAATGGATGAAAATAGTTTTTAAATTTTATTCCATTTTTATTTGAAACACAAAAATAGAATGATTTTTCTAAATAAGACCTACAATTAGACTAAGCGAGCATACAACTTGCTCGATATATTTGAGGATAATAACTTTAAGTAGGTTTTGGGTAAATTGCACTTTTCCCCCTTTAATTCTTGCATCCGTCTCATTTCTCTCATGATATATAAAATCAAGTAATATCCCCAATAATGTATTGAAAATATGCAAAATAGCCTCACACTGTTTAATTTTTAATGAAATCCAAGCACAAGTAAAGATATATTTTTATGTGTTTTGTCAATTTCAAGTTATAATGCTCAAAATCTATCATTACATATTAATATTGTACAATAAAATTTTTCATTATTTTACTGATTATAGGTGGATTGAAGTGGACCTAATATTTAAAGGGAGAAAGTGCAGTTTTCCCCTTTTTTTTTTTAATTTATTTATTTTATTTAAGTTTATAAAAAGGGCTGTTTTATCGGAAAAATTATATAATATCCCGGAAGTACATTAAATGCGTACTTCCTCCTCTCACAAAAGTGGTGAGTCCCGCTAATTAAATTCAAGGTAGGACCCATCACTTCTATGAGAGGAGGAAGTACGCATTTATACTATAATGTAAAACCAAAACTTTTTTGACTTTAGGTTGACTTCATAAAACATTAACACATCAGCTTTTGAATTCTCATAATTTTACAGCTCATTAATATTATTATTTGATTAGTTTTTTAAATTTTATTTTGGACTTTGAGTACCTGATAACACAATGGTCGAAACCCCAAAGCTCTCACACTTTCAGACTTTTTCTCTTTCTCTTTCTCACGAAACTTCTTCTCCTCTTCTCCCAAAAAACCCCTTACAAGCAACAAAATTTTCTTCAACTAGAATCAGCACAATTTTCTAACCTCCCTCAACATAAGAAGAAGAATAGAACAATTTGGGAACAAAATTGCGCCCCAAACCGGAATCAGGAACCAAAAAGTTAATATTAGGAGCAGGTACTTGGCAAGCTTGGAAACCGAGATATGAGAAACCTATGATGGCTTTGGTTGTTGTAAGGAATTGCAAGTGGAGTTGAAAGAAGTCTATAACAATGAACTATTATTATTAAGGGGAATAAGACTTGTATCAAATTTGAATCAGAACGAAGAATACAAGAGTGCAGAGGAGAGACAGAGCATGTGGTGGTATTTATTTATTTATTTATTATTTTTTGTGGTGGTATATTTGTTGGATTAAGAAGAACGCAAGAAAAATATAGCGAAAGTGGGCATATTTGTTTTAGCTGTGGGATATTTCGATTTGGAATTTATTAAAAAAATAAATTCAAGCTGCCAAACAAAACTTCATAAATGGGCACAATTTAAGCTTAATAGGTATGGATATTTGACATTATCAGTTTCTCTGTTTTATACGCACCTTGGTTATGCCTGGCTCATATAATTTGCTCGAATTTGATCAAATTAAGATAAAACAATTTTACTTGATTTAAATAAAAATGAAGGTAAAATATGAAATTGAATTTGAATTTAATGTACTTATTACTTTGAAGCTTCCAGAAAACAAAAACAAATAGTTAGCTAAGTACAATATTCTTTTCCTAAATATTTTTCTTGACAACCAAACAAGTTTTTAGTTTGTAGCTTATATGTAAATAATGATATTGATTTTAGTTAGTTTGGATTTCAATTTAAATTTCATGTTTATTTTTTTGTCTTAATTTTGAATATTGTGGAGGGATTGATAAAGATCATAGCTAATTGTGAGTGCCAATTTTGAGTATTTTTTGGGACGAGAGTAAAGAGATATACATTTCTGCCTCATATTCCATCTATATTATCACTTTAATTACATTCAATTACAAAGTAAAAATACCCATTTTTCAGCTCTACTAAAGAAGACAATTTTATATTCCTTAAGAATCTGAGTTATGATATAAGGATTAAAAAAAAAGGTCTGATTCAGATGTCAATTCATCATGTTTTCGTATGTTATTTAATGGCTTCATGTTATAATAATTTTGTAGATTCAAATGCTTTGAGTTTTAAGGAACTCTAATAATTGGGATGACGAATCCTTGAGAAACTTTTAAGTGATGCGCATGCGGTGTGCTTGAATATGAACCCCCAAACTTTGTTCTTCTCTCCTCCATCATGTCAAGATCTGTTGAGCATGCCAACTTGGTCAAGCGATTATGTTCGTATATGTTGAGTTGGTAAGTTTTGGATAGATTTGTCATTTTTTATTTTTACACAAATGATCTTATCATGGATTTTTATTTGTTTGAGACTATTTATTTCTATTTGAATAAAGATTATTATTATTATTTTCTCTCATATTTTACTTTGACTAATCTCTTTTACATAGAGAATCAAAATCCAAATCTCCCATCCTCCATTGTTATCATATGTATTTTACTTTGACTGATCTCCTTTACATAGAGAATCAAAATCCAAATCCCCCATATTTCTTTGTTTATATATATACTTGAAATCCATATCTATACTATAATGTAAAACCGAAGGTTTTTTTTTACTTTTGGTTGACCTCATAATATTGCACCAGATAAGCTGGTCCCACAATTTTACACCTCATTATTATATATATATATATATATTTTAATTGAATTTAAATTTTATTCTATAATTAAACATCTCATTAGAATCTTGACACATTATATTTTCTTTAATAGAAATAATATATTGTTCCATATATATAAACACAATCATAATAAATGTTAATACTATAATATATTTTATATATAAACACAATAATAATAAATGTCTTTTAATAATTATCAATTTTCATATTTAGAGAAAATATTAATGACAGAAAAAATCATATGTAGACTAATAATTTTTTAGATTTCATTTTAAGTAATGTTTTTGTGCATCGCACGGGTTTGCGACTAGTTTAATGTACTCCTGGAGTATTATATAATTACCCGTTTTATCGACCTCTAATAAAGCTTCTAATGTAAAATGTTAACTTTCCTAAACTAAATAAAGGGTTTAAGGGGGTTAAGTTAAAAAAATTATTAATATTTGTTTATTGAATTTTTAGAATAAATTATATTCCTTCAAAATGCATCAAATTATAATAATAATAATAAAAAATTGAAAAAACGGAAGGAATATTTCATATAGATTATAGAGTCCCCTCAATTTCCATATCCTTCCTCCTGCCTCAGAAGCATGAGCTTTTTCTTTTCTTTTTTTCATTACCTTATTTGGTGGGCAAAATAAGATGTATTTGCATGGAGTTGCATGCTACTGTTAGCCACAATTAAAGAAACTATCCATTTCACACTGCTAAAATAGCCCAAGTGTTCTTTTCTTAGTAAGATTACTATTTGTTTTATGTCTTGGTCTAGATTAAAGATAATAATGACTAGATGGCTTCATTACTTCTTCGGTTCTTCCTAGCCATACATATATTCTTTGCAATAGAGCTCTAAGCACCTTAGAATTGGTATATCATTGTCCTTCGGCTTGTTCATTACCCGATTGAACGGGGTAGATTGCAAAGATTGAAAGGGTTGTATATTCGTTGTCTGGTCCACTATCACCCTTTGATTGAAAAAGAAGAAATGCTTTAAAATAACAAATTAAATAAAGTAAATAATAATGTTATACAAATAAAAAAAAAGTATCATATTAAAAATATACTAAATCATATTTTGATCTTAAAATTTTTGGATTGTTTTCATTTTAATCTACAAAGTTTGTTTCATTTCTATGATTGATCTAGCCATTATAAATACCTACAAAACGATGTTGTTTCTTCTCACTTTCTTAATGGCTAAATATTCATGGATAGCCGGATCGATCATTTTAAAATCGAAATACAAAATTTCAAACTTAAGGAACCAAAATGAAAAATAATCCCAAACATTAAAAATCAAATGTATAATTCAGCATTATCATTTTAGTATACAAAATTTTGTGAGATTCCTTTTTTTGTGATGAAAATATTTTATATTAAAAA
>OU015762.1:568055-598199 GCA_907173295.1 Fagus sylvatica
ATGAACTTTAAACGATAACCGCGTTTCAACAACCATATGTATCACGTTCAACCAATTGAAACAATCTATATATATACTTCTTGCAAATCCAAAGAAACAATCTGTAATATATTAAAGCCAAAATTGACAATTCATATATAATATATTATAACACTTTCAATCAGTACGTTATACAATATTATCGAATCAATAATACGTGTATAGAAATAATGTTTCTCCGATATCAAATGATATGAGTATTACATCCTCAATTGTTTCAATACTGTTCATGAACAGAAAACCCGTTTCAGTAATATAAACTAATATTCAGTGCGTTAAAGACAAAATAAGAATAATATGTCGCACAAATTAGTTTATTTTGACACGTCTTCAACGATTTCAATAGTTTAAATAACTTTTAAAAAAAAATTGGGTTTTCGGTACAACAAATTGAAGTATGAAACCAATAAATTCAACGAAAACAACAAAATTTCGACAAACAGTAACTGCTTCAAATGTTCGTAAAGTGAACAGTACACAACAATATACAAATTTCACAGAAATCACACAATAAAATTTACGCGTTCTGTCTTAAGATTGTTGGGTATATATCATGTGATTCTGTAAAAAGAAACAACAACAAGAAGTAATTTGTCACAATTAATTAATAATAAAAACTCACAGTGAATGCAGTATGAATAGATCAAGTCTAGCATTTGACGCTATGTCCTTAAGACAGATTGCGCCCCTCACACTATTAACTTAGTGGTGCTTTGAGACTCGCGGACGTCTGTCTCCCAGGATAAAATGATCTTCGCACGTAGAAGAAGCACAAGCAATCTCCGTGCACAACGAACGTAACAAGTGTCTCTTTCTCTCTCTTTATGCAAATGGGACTCTCAAAGTTGTAGGAAATAACTAACTCAGTATGTAATTATCTAAATGAATGAGGGGACACTCTATTTATAGATAGAGTCATACCTCTTCAGAAAAGACACAACATTTGGGGAAATAATAATGTATTAATAAATATATAAATTAGATGGACTGGGCCTAACCCACATGGGTTTGCTTGGCCCACTTTTAGGAGGCAATTTCTCATTCACTCCTAACCATTTTTCCAACATAAATGAATACTTGGTTAATGCTAACAATACATTATGAGATCTTGCAATAATGTTGACTAGCTATTTTATTCGACCGACATTTTTAATCAATATCAAGCAAATGCAAACTTGACATAAATACAAAATCATTGAAGACCAAATGATTGAGTTTTTGTAAAGTTTGTTTCCATTTCATCTTTATGTCTCTTTGTTGGAACCCATCACGCCGGGGGATTTTTGAGGTTCGTTCTTATTATTATGTCCTTCTCCAGCCATATCCTAAGGAAACTTTTCCTTGGAAATGTGTGTGGAAAGCAAAAATTCCCCCGAGAGTGGCCTTTTTCATTTGGACAGCAGCTCTGGGCAAAATTCTCACTACAGAGAATCTTAGAAGAAGGAGGGTAATCATCCTTGATTGGTGTTGTATGTGTAAAGCGAGTGGAGAGTCGACCAACCATTTGCTGCTGCATTGCTCAGTTGCCTGGGAGTTATGGAATATGATTTTTATACTATTCGGTATCTTCTGGGTAATGCCCAAGAGTGTGGTTGATCTGCTTACTTGCTGGAATGGTATGCTTGGCAATTCCGAGGCTGGAAAAGTCTGGAAAATGATCCCTCATTGCCTCATGTGGTGTCTTTGGCGGGAAAGAAACGATAGAACTTTTAATGGGGTGGAAAAATCCATTCCGGCTCTCAAATTCAATTTTCTGAACACTCTTCTCGACTGGTCAAAGGCTTCTCACTTAGCTTGTTCTAGTTCCATGTCTGACTTAGTTGAACTGTGTTCTGCTAGGCTTTGATGTTATTTTTGTTTTCTCTTTTTTCAAACAGGTTCACTACCTGTGTACTTGTTTGGTTCTTTTCCTTTCAATGAAATTATTACTTATCAAAAAAAAAAAAAATCCAACTCAAAATGATTTTAAAAAATAAATCCTTTAGTCCAAAATTCATTTTATAAATAATATTTATAGGACTAATGTATTTTCAAGGAAAATTAATCACACTGCTCAAAAGGATTAAAATTTCAAAGCTTGATTATTTAAAGAAAGCCAAAATTAGCCTAAGGTTGAAAAAAGAAGAATGCAGGCGACTGCATCAGGGTTCCAGGCGACTGGATCCTTGATCCAGGTGACTAAACCTGGCCCAGTCGACTGAAACATCTACCCAAAAGTTTCTGCCTGATCCAGGCGACTGGTACACTAATACAGGCGACTGGATCTCGTGTTATGTCATCATCCAGTCGCCTGGAACCCTGATGCAGTCGCCTGGATTGTTCCTTGTTTTGAATTCTGGAGTTAACATGAATACAAAATTTATGATTACAAAAGCCTAGCCATAATTGTTTCAAATAAATATGAGGTATATTTATAGATAGTGTTCTAAATAAATATGAGTCGAGTCTAAAGTTATTTTAACTAAATTGGAATCTATTTTTAGGTAGGTTTATAAGAGAAGTAATGTAAGAGTAGCTCAGCTTATTTATTACAGCTATATATATATATATCCTATGATTGAAAGTGGTAATCTAGAAAATCACTCCCATAGTTGCTATTTATTACAGTTGGTTTGGAAACTACAGTAACATAGGAAATTATATATAAAGTTTTTGAACTCTGAACGATTCATTCTAAGCAATAGTTATTCATAGTTTGAACTTTGTGGCTATCGTTTAAGCTTGTGTCGAAAATAACAAGATTGAATCAATATTAACAAACGGTTCATTAAAATTCTGCAGAAAACAGAATATAGTACAGAAGAATGGAAGAGGCTTCTGCAATCTAATATTTTCTGCATTCATTGTGCAGACAGCTCCAACACCATACATCTGGACATAGAAAACCCCTAAGGTGAATCAAGTTAAACTCATTTCAAGACTATATAATTCACATGAATACAAAACTTAAAATTATAAACGCCTAGTGGCAATTGTTTCAAATACTAGCATTTCACATTCATACAAGATTTAAAATTACAAAGCCTAGGAATTACTATGTAGTTGCCACAAGTGCTCCACAAGGTCTGATTGGAGTTGTGAATGAGTTTTTCTGTCTCTAATTTGATGATGACGTCGAATGAAGTCCATAAATTCAAGTGTAGGAGCGTGTGACACTGGATCAAGGGTAGTTTCATTCAATTGCTCATAATCACCACGTTCAACTTCATTGATATCACGCTCATCTTCAACGATCATGTTATGTAATATTATGCAGGCCATCATAATTGTCTTTAAGCGTTTCAGTTTGGTAAAAACGTGCAGGTCCACGAACAATTGCAAAACGTGATTGAAGCACTCCAAACGCACGCTCCACATCCTTCCTTGCTTCCTCTTGTTTTTTAGCGAAATGACTTTTTTTTGGTCCTTGTGGAGATGGAATTGTCTTAACAAATGTTGCCCACGGAGGATATATGCCATCAGCAAGATAATATCCCATTGTATAGTTGTTACCGTTGATTGAGTAATTGACTGAAGGAGCACGCCCTTCAGCAAGCTCAGTAAATACGGAAGAACGTTCTAACACGTTGATGTCGTTATGAGATCCTGGTAACCCAAAGAATGCATGCCATATCCATAGATCATATGATGCCACAGCTTCCAAAATAATTGTTGGTTCACGAATATGACCAGTAAAGTTACCTTGCCATGCAGTGGGACAATTCTTCCATTTCCAGTGCATGCAATCAATACTCCCTAACATCCCAGGAAATCCACGGCTTTCGCCCAATGCTAGCAATCTGGCAATGTCATTATTGGTTGGTGACCGTAAGTACTCTTCAGAAAAATTTGAAACCACAGCTTTAACAAATTTTTTTAGACATTTCATTGCGGTTGTTTCTCCAATTTTCACATATTCGTCACACAAATCAGCCGTTGTTCCATAAGCTAGCATTCTTATGGCGGCGGTCATCTTTTGCAAGGAAGACAACCCGAGCCTTCCAGCAGCATTCCTTCGTTGGACAAAGTATGGCTCGGTCGCTTCTAGCATAGACTTAATACGTAGGAAAAGAGGACGACTCATTCGAAACCTTCTTCGAAACATATTCGGAGAATATAATGGTGGTTCAGCAAAATAGTCACGGAAAATCCTTTCGGTGGCTTGCACAAAATCACGCCTAATGTACGTGCGGCTTCGTTTTTGTCTTGATCCTCCACCGCTATTCAAACGTTCTTCTTCAATAGCAAATCGTATAATCATCTCCACCTCATCATCAGAGGAGGATGAGGAGTCGTTAGCAATTATGTCAAATATAGGATGACGATCCATTGAATGACCAGACCACCTATTCTTTAATTTCAAACTTTCTTTCACAATACTCTGAAAAGATTGAACCAAACCATCATACATTAGATTAGTAATACAATATTTCAAATAAATTAAGAGCAAGTATAGAGCCTAGAAGATAATCATGTTCTTTGAAAATTAAATAGTGTTAAAGATAAGGATGAGACATTCAATATGTAAATGACTACATGATATTCTTACCCAAATCTGCTCTAAAATGGCTGAATTAAGATCAATGTGCATGGCTTTCATTTAATTAAGTAGATTATCCACATCATATGTACAGAAAAGTGATAGGTTTCTTTCTCTTTTCTTGGTAGTCTATATCAAATCTATAATGTGCCAACCATATGTACAAAATCACTGTTCTCATTCAAACCAAACAAAAATTCTTCAAAATCCCAAAAATAAAAACTGTAAAGAAGATGTCCAGGCAAAGATCTTATTTGACTTCTTCACACAACCAAGCAAGCATCTATGAATTGTTTTATAGTCACTTACATACTGCATTCACTAATTGAGAATAAGTGTATTTATACTTTCCATCATTGAGGAATGGATGCAATAATTACTGAAGGACATGAATCTCTTTATAATTGGTCATTTTGCAACATGCTGTTAGTAATATAAAAGAAAGCTGAAATATAAAGGTGAAGGAATATTCATTGATTTTTTATTTTTTCAATCTCTGAATTAACTCTATTGTTTCAGTATTACATTTTCCTTTTGAAATCGTCCATATCAGAAAATTTTGATATTTATCTGCAGGCAACGTAAATTTAAGGAGCAAGCTTGACTTGGATACCAAATTTAATGAGAAGTGCCAAGCCATTGATGTAAGTTCCAGCAGCCTACTAGGTTTTATCAAACTTCTTTAATGTTTTCATTAATATGAGTACTTTACCAACACCTTGATACTGTATGATACACAATGTTTCTTGGCCATTTTCTTCTCTTTTCTGTTTGATCATTTGTTCCAATTTTTTCAATGTGACAATAAGTATAGAACTGAGCAGATTTTCTTCATTGTTGGTTTTTATTTGTTAAGGAACATTGGGTTGAGTTAAAATTAACTTACTAGTCCAGTTATTACCTTTAATGTAAACCCAAATGTAAAACAGTGAGATATTAAGGAAATGAAAGAGAATCAAAGTGTATTTACTTGATCTGAATCTTTCCCAGGTGGGTGTATCTGCGGTGATGATACCTGGTGCATGCAAGAGGTTGGTCGCCGATTGGGAATGACAAAAAGAATGGGAAAAAGAAAGAGGGAGGGGGGAGTGGGGGAAAATATCCAACGGGTACAGAGGGAGAGGAGGAGAATAATGTAAAAGAAAGAGGGAGGGGGGAGAGGGGAAGAAAAAGCAACGGGAATAGAGGGAAAAAGAGAGTAGAAAAATTGAAAAGGAAGGTATTTGGGGAGTTGTGAAAAAAAATATAAAATAATAAAGATATATTAAAAAATAAAATAGTAAAGTTAAAATAGGGAGTCTAGTGTGGGAGTGCTTTAGCTAAATGGGCAAAAGTGGGTTTTTTAGAACCCAATTGGCAAACATTTTAGAGAGCCTATTGTGAGTGCTCTTAGAGCACTCGTACTAGGCTCCTTAAACGGGAGAAAACCAGCGAAAACCAACGATTTTGTCCCAAAATTGCGCACATCAGACTCCTCAAACGGGAGAAAAGTTGTAGCGGATGAACAGTGGCTCCCTCAAACGAGGGAGTCACTGTTCACTCCTCACGGGATTAAATAAATATTTTTTCTCTCTCTTCCTTTCTGTCTCCGGCGCCAAAATAACTGAAACAACACCGACAACAACAACAACAACAAAAACACAATACAAATCTGAAAAAAAGAACAACAAAAACACAATACACAACAAAAACACAGTACACAGTACAGATCTCAAAACGAAAAAAAAAAAAAAAAAAGCAACGCTGAGAGAAAGAAAGAAAGAAGAAGAAAATGAGGGGGGGGGAGGAACTGGAGAAAGAAAGAGAAAGAAAAAAAGAAAAAAAAAAGAAGAAGCAGGGGGGGGACGAACTGGAGAAACAAAGAGAGAAAAAAAAAAGAAAGAAAAGAAGCAGGGGCGTTCGAATTGGAGAAAGAAAGAGAGAAAAAAGAAAGAAAGAAAGAAAAGAAGCAGGGGCGTTCGAATTGGAGAAAGAAAGAGAGAAAAAAAAAATAAAAGAAAGAAAAGAAGCAGGGGACGAACTGGAGAAGAAGTCTGGTGTGGGGGAGAAAAAAAAAAGAAGAAAGGGAGGGGGATACGTGGGTGGTGGGGAAAAAAAAGAAGAGAAAAAAAGAAAAAGAAAAAAAGAATAGGTGTACGTGGGTGGTGGGGGAAAAAAAGAAAGAAAAAAGAAAGAAAAAAAAAGAGGGGAACGGGAAAGAGGGAGAATGGAAAAAAAATTGAGAAAAGTTGGTATTTTGGAAAGTGTGAAAAAAATAAATATATTAAAAAATAGAATAGTAATGTTAAAATAGGGAGTCTAGTGTAGTGATGCTTTAGCTAAACAAGAAAAAGTGAGGTTTTTAGAACCCAATTGACAAAAATTTTGAGGAGCTTAGTGTGAGTGCTCTTAGTGTTAAGATTTTTAGGGGTTCTCTAGTTGGTCGCGCGGGAAAAACGACATGGTGCATGTGCATCATAATCATGGCCGACATACATACATGCATGGATTACCCAATGGAGATCTGACACGTCTTTATTCCTCTCTCTGTTTTACCGCCAAAATCTCTACCGTTATGGAGAGAGAGTGTGTGATTGACGGTGATTTAACGGAAGGCGACGAATCCTCTTTAAGTTTTGTACTTTATAGTTGTCTCGGTAACTGAAAAAGAGGCCCAGCTCACTCGTGTGCAGTGGGGCCCACTGGGTTTGTGTCTTTATCAGGCTGCAATTTTGTGTCGTTTTGTGTGGGCTTGGAAAGAGTGGTGATTTGATGAGACCACCTGCATTGACTTGCTGTGAACCCTACTGTTGATTGAGTCATACTCTTTAAAATGGATTGATCAAACAAAGTAAAGAAAAGAAATTACGATCTTTAAAAAGAGAAAAGAAATCTGTTAATATATGATATTATCTTATTTAATATATATTTTTATAATAATAGGTATGTATGATGCATAAAAAAATTTGTACAATGTTTTTTTTTTAAATGTTATACAATTTAAATTATAAGTGACATGAATTTTGAATAAATTTTTTTTTCATATTTAAATGAAATGATAATGGGTGATATATGAAATTATTTTTTATACTTTTTAAGACAGTTTTATGTATTTTTGAGGATCTTAACTAAATCTATGGATTTTGTAAGTTTATTATCCTAATGAGGGGGAGATTCCCTCTAATAGCATCTACTTTTATGAAGTGTGATTCCCAACCACTTATGCTATTCTTTGGAATTTAAATCTATGGATTTTGTAAACATTAGAATGCTTAAAATATTGTTGAACTATTATTATTATTATTACCTTGTTATAATATCAAGTTTGATCCCTTATGAAAGGGCTTAAAGATAGTGTTAGTGTATAACAAACTTTAGCCATCTTCAAATATAGCATCCATTGATGCAAGAACTTTGAAATATCCCTTTTTAAGTCAAGAGAAATACCATTTGATTCGAGAAGTCAATAATAAAACTTATTGTACTATTGATTTTTCTTTTCACAGAATTAGATTGGGGTGCATACTAAATAAGATATGTATTGTTAGGGGTATATTATTTACCAAAAAGAATTATAAAATTTATATAGAATTTGAAAAGAAAGAGAAAAAGAAAAAAAAGAAGCAAGTGAGAACCTACCAAAGTGCAAATCTAGTAGGCATCTGAATTTTGTTTAGAAATTTTTGTTCCTCAACCATATCCCAAATTACAGGCATGTGACATATATTGGGTTACCATTTGGAAAGCAACATTACGGCATTCTCTTTCTCTCTCTCTTTTATTTTTTTATTTAAATAATAATAACAATTTATGGCATACTCCTTAGACATGAAGAAAGCTTACAAATGAATAACTTAGATTACTTAGCATGACTATCAACCTTCATGACTCTTTAATTTCTCTACTTTCTCATGGCAAATAAAAGGTGCTTATTGATTAAACAAAGACAAATAAATACATTTAGGTTTCCTCTTTTAAAAGAGATTTCTGCTAAAGTAGAGGATTTCCAACCAAATATATGTAATCTTCCACAACCACAAGTTAGCTAACGGATATGTAGAATTTCTTTCTAAAGTTTCTCTCCCCATAAGAGAGACAAAAAAATAATTACTCAAAACAATAACTGGCATACAAGTACAGAGATGACCTATAATCAAATCTAAGCAACAAAAGGAACCCAATAAGTTGATCCACCAGTGTCTCACACAAAGTTGGACACCAAATAAAAATTTTTAAAGAAATGAAATATTCGATAGTCTGGATGACAGCAAGCATTCAACAGGTTGAGAACTGTGAATTCAGCATTCCAAATGAAAGGACTAGATCTACTCATTTGTCCTCACTTCTCAAGCGAACTGTTGAAGATGACTTAACACTTCTCCAAAAGGACAAAGATGGCTGGTCCACATCATTGTGTGATCTTCAACATCTTCTTTGTGATAGCTAGATTCAAGACTGATGTAGATTTCCCTTTGGCTACTTAGTGTTGTATAACCATTCAATGGGGAACTACACGGTCATATAATGGTTATATCCCTAACGAACAATAAGAAAGGAGATAGAGAAAATATGTTATTGTCTTCAAATACCTTCAGATATGATTATGCATGAAAGCAACCTTCACCCCACAATGTAGGAGATATAATAACTAAAAAAGTCTAAATTGCAAATCCTAGATACTTAAAAATATGAAGGAATTGACAAATTTACCACAAAGAGACATTTAGGCTTACCTCTTACAGAAAAGCAGTTATGAGATGAGTTGCATACTTAGTGGAACTGTCATCTACAGAGGAAACAATAGCTAAAATATCATATTAAATAATAATCAATTCCATAGACTTATCATTTAACTCAAAATCCTATAGCTTACCTCTACTTGCCACTCTACTAACCCAAAGCAATGGCTCTCCTTAAAACATTGAGGTACTTAGTCTGCAGAATGAGAATAGAGATTCTTACTATCGTAGCTACAAAACATAATGCAACAGTCATCAACAAGGAAGAAAAAACAATAAATCTATAAGAGCTTCATGAGATAATCTATGACCATGCTGACCAAAATAAGAACAATTAAACAAAACCATTCTAATAAGTGGACAACTCCAGTAAACATGTATGCAAATGATGAAGCTCTTGCTGAAGACAAAATAATGGAAAAGTTCATGAGAGTAAGGTCAGGAGGTGAAACAGGAAAGAAGGGAAAAGGAGCAAACTATTCAACATAACCAAATCACAATAGTAGTAGTAGAGTAAATAGGGAAGAAAATAAACTATAAACGGAGAAAATTGGATTATGGTGTTTTCCCTCTTCTCTAAGATTTTGTTGTTAAACAGGAATACACATTTGACATTCAGCATTGCATCTGTGAGTTTTTGGCTTCAAGGAAGCATGGAATAAAACTACTTGAATCTCAAAAGAAGAAGAAGAAGTAAACATTGCTCTAAAGACAAAGTATCAGTTATTAGCGCCACCAAGAGTATCGTATGATCACCAGCTAAAAAAGCTTTCCACCCAAAAGAAAAAAATACTATAAACTCAATAGGTAGAACTTTACCAGAAGAATCGTCAGGGTTTATATCAAACATAATTTAATATCCTATAGGGCCAAAACAATATGAAAAAAAAATTGTGAATATAAGAATAAATAACTATACACAAAGTTGATCTTTAGAAATATTGAAGGCATACACTCATACTTCAAGTAGTAAGAAATCAAAATCTAGGAAGGACAGAACATCTTGACTAAATGACGGAAATACATGAAAAATACATATGAACCGAACATAAGCATTCTCATCAATAGAACCCCCACCAGCCAGGGGGTGGGGGAAGGAAGTTGTGCCTTTCCAGAGTTCTGTTTCTTAATCAGTTGAATTTCACTTCAATTGTTGTGAGGTATATGTAAGTTACATACCAGCTTACAAATGAACCCAAATGTGCACGTTGTCATGGCTTCTGAAAACTTGCTTTTAGAGAGCATATGGTAGGACAAAGGTTTGGTCACCAATTCTTCCTTGATTAACAATTTCACCAAGCGGCAATATCAGCTATGAGGGAAATCCCAAGATACCACAATATTCCAATCAAAGGATGCTAATGTAGAGATAACAGCACTTATCGGAGAGGTTCTTAGTAGTGGAAGTCTCAAAAGCCATCTCAATGGTGCAATCACAAATTTTCTCTGCACTTGAAATTGTCAACCTAAAAAACATAATAAAATTTGTAAGTCTTTCGATATTAATGTCACACACTCATGCTTTTAATGTAAGATCAAATGGGTTTAGTTACCTACTTGTACTGTTGTACACATCCATGAACCTCAAGACTGCTCAAAAAGCGAAAGCTACAAAATTAAGAATCCACAACCTGTTAAAAATTATTATTGTTATAAAAATCAAAAGTTCTTAGACCAAGCTGTCTCTTCCACAAGGATTGATATATGTAAAATGTTGCAAGCAAATTTCTGAAAATTCTAACTGTTTATTACAAAAATTATCATAAATATAACATAAAATAACTAAAGTAAGTGAGATGTATTACTCAATTTCATTGCAAGATGATGCTTGATTTTTGTAGAATGATCTCTGAAACTCTTTCTGGTTTCAATGCCACACTATCCTCTGCTTTATATACAGAAACACATAATTTAGAATTCAATGACATCTTGACTTTAAAACAGAATAATGAAACGAGAGAAAAAACTGATCAAGATAGATGGTTCAATAATATACGAGGCAGAGGTTGAAGGATTTAAGAACCTGTGCAGCCAATGGGGTGAGATCCTTCTGGACCCGGATAGAATATTTGGGGCACCAGCAATCTTATGATCCATGACGACCTCCTCTATTCATGTTTCTGATAGTTTGAGAAAGAAAAATTGGCAAAGTATTTGTCACATGTTTAATATCGTTTTGGGCTTACAAACATGAAATCCTTCCTACTCATGTTTGCAGGACTGCTTATTGACCCCACCAGTTTTCCACTGATTAAAAGGGACCATGCGCAATGCTGCCTCATGTTCACTCAGGGACTCCATGGAGAAAATTCAAGAACCAAGGGCCACGGCTGTAGTAGGTAGAGAAAACGCCAAAATATCGCAACATTCTGTATAAAAATGGGTAAAGTAAGAAAAACGATGGTATCCTCAACTCTTAATTGGTATTCAAGTGAAAAGAAAAAATATTCAACAGATAAAAGTTCAATCCAATCTACCTTTGAATTTGTGCATGTATGAACAAATTAGACTCATTCAGTCATTCTCTCGTTCTTCTTTGACTTTAAAGTGAGTCTTCACATCAACATGTGAGGAAGCAAACAAATATTTTGGTTTAATCATCTCATAAATTTCAATAGACATTTGTTGGAAACTTTTATAACAACCCCCCACCCAGCAAAAAAAGAAAAGAGATGAAGATTTAAGCACCAAAATACCTGCATAGAAAGCTAATTCCTGCAGGTCAAGTCCTTCCCTTCAAAGTTGTATGAGACGGGTTGCATTCTTAGTGGAACCGTCATCTGCAGAGGAAACAAAAGCTACAATATCATATTAAATTTTTTACCAATTTCCATAGACTTGAATCATTTTGCTAAAAATCTTATAGCTTACCTCTATTTGCAACTCTACTAACCCAAAGTAATGGTTCTCCTTAAACCATTGAGGCAATTCGTCTGCAAAATGAGAACAGAGGCTCTTAGTATCTTAGCTATGAAATATAATGCAACAGTCACCAATAAGGAAGAAAAACTTCAAGAAATAAACCAATAAGAGCTGCATGAGATAATCTATAACTATGACTATGCTGACCAAAATAAGAACAGTTAAAAAAAAAAATCCATTCCAATAAGAGGACAACTTCAGTATATGCTAAGGATGATGCTATTGCTGAAGACAAAAATAATGGAAAGTTCATGAGAGCAAGGTCAGGAGGTGAAACAAACAAGAAAGCAAAAGGAGTGAACTATTGGATACAACCAAATCACAATTAGTAATAGAGTAAACAAAGAGAATAAAAGGAGCAATCTGTAATTTGGTATTTTCCCTTTTTTCATTAGATTTTAATTGTTAAACATAATTACACATTTGACATTTCAACATTGCACCTGTGAATTTTTTGTGCCTAGAGAAATTATGAAAATAAACTACTTGAATTTGAAAAAAAAAAAAATAGGAAGTGGAAAGTAGAGTTTTTTCTAAAGGAAATGTACCAGTGATTTACAGCAACCAAAGGCAAAAGCCTTACAACTCAGTAAAAACAAAATGGAAGATAGTGAAAACAATACTTGCATATATCTATATACAGGATGAAAATAAAATGGAAGAGAGTGAAAACAAGTCATGAAATGAAGTATATAGCACTAACTTGTTGTAGGATTGTAGTGTGCAGATGATTTGAATAAGCAACAATACTTAAGCCCTATAGTTCACTTTTGCAATCCGTTCTACATATGAAATAACATAATTATAAAATCTTTAAAACAAAAAAAAACTTAAAGAGATGATTAAAGAAAAACAACATGATGATCAAACTGCCTAAGTGTCATGTGTCAACCATCTTTACTTGTTTTACCTCTCTTTGGCCTAAAAAGCAAAAAACTCCATATACTCCATTCATCCATATAAAAGGAAAAGAAAAAAAAGTCATGCACAATGCTACCCAATGTTCAACCAGAAATTGCACAACCAAAAGCTAAGAAGCAAAGGCTACAGCTTTTGGAGGTAGAGAAAGAGCCAAAATACTTAGGAGGTAGAGAAAGAGGCAAAATACCAATCACTTAGAAAATGAAAAGTTCCTAAACTCCATGCCTCATGAAACCGTTCTCCCCTTCCCCCTCCCCTTGGGGTCAAAACTCCTAAACGTGGATGCTGCATTGAGCATTAACAACCCATTGTATAATAACAGACAAAGAAGTAAGAAAAAGATGTTATTCTAAAATTTTGTCTGAAACTTTGAAACAAGTCAAAGTCGAATACACAAATTGTATAACAGGGAGAAAACCCCCCCAAAAAAAAAATAGCATACCTGCCTAAAACGCTAATTCCTGCAGTATAGTTGTATGCTCAGTTTTTATTTATACACTGTAATGGAAGTGTGATGAAGCACCTGTCAAAGTAAAACACTTTTAGCACAACAACAACAAAAGTATTTATTATGTGTACTAGAGAAACAACTTTTCTTTTTGGCAGGACAACAATAAGAAGCAAAGCACAACCAAATGACGAGAATCTTTTACCTTTGAAATATTTGGAGATGAAGTAGAGGCTGCAGCAGTAGAAGGTGCGGCAATATCCAAAAGATTCAACCACTTGGAAAAATAAAAAGTTCCAGAAGATAGGTGGTTTGAGCATTAGCAGCTTGACTTTGTAAAAAGAAGTGAAAAAAGGTAAGAAAATTGATAGATTCCTAAGCTGTTGTCTGAATTTTTATAACACATTCAAAATCTGATTGGAATTTCTTTTTTATTTTTTATTTTTTTCAATTAAGAGATAAGAAATGCAATTTGGATAGAGGATTTTTTAAATCTACCTTTAGATTTGTGCATGTCTAGACACACTAGACTCAATATCATTTCTCGCTTTTGACTTAAAACGAATTCTCCAAACACACTTTACAAAAGAATTAATTATTCAGCCTAATTATCACATTGCATAAACAACATAAGCTATTAGTTATTTACTAGTTATTCAAATGACATTGTGCAATAAGAACATGTTGAAAGCTTATATATAAAGTTAAAAATTGACTGAACAGAATACCTTAATAATAAGCTAATTCCTGCAGATTTAGTTGGCAGGTTAGATAGTCCCCTCAAGTATTAAAAAGATTTCCTCCATTTCTGCAATTGTTAGCAAAGCAACAAAATACATCACCTTCTCAACTCATTTTTAGGTAAAAAGATATAAATTGTTAGTATAGATAAGCAAGTTGCATTATCCTATTCTTCTACATATATGTCAAGAAATCATATATTCAACTAAAGTCCTTTGGAAATATAGAAAGAGATTTCCCAAATGAAAAATAAAAACGAAAAGATGATTACCACTGAGTTCACGACATGTTGCACAATTGCAAGGCCAGACAGTTTTGAACAAGGTCTGAAATTTAAGCTAGCTAGGTTTGTTCCTTGCCTTAATTCGCTCTGCGTGAGAAGTCAAATGACTGATAAGTTCTCCAAAATATCAAAACCTCAAAAAACAGAATGAAGGAAAGCAAACAAGAAGAAGATTATTGGTGTTCAGTTCTTCATATAAACTCAAATACCTGAAGTGGTTAAAAATGCCATCAGATAAGAACACATCTGCTACTCATGTTTGTGGGACTACATGTGAACCCCACCTGCTTTCTGCTGGTTAAAAAAGAACACATGCTCTGCGAGAAAGAAAAGAATTCAATCATCTAGATTATCCCATAAAAAAAAAAAAAAAAAAAAAAAAATGTAAAGCAAGAAAATACCTGCAAAATAAGGTAATTCTTGCAAGGGTAGTTGGTAGGCTAAGTCCTCCACTTGAAGTGTTAACAAACAGACTCAGACTCTGAATCTGCAGTTTTTAAGAAGCAACCATATTATCAACTTTTCGAAAAGAGAGAGAGTTTTAAAATTAGGAGGCAGCCGAGTTTGTTGTTTGGCCAGTTGGTTCAGCATAAGAAGTTAAAAAAGGAGAAAGAAAGAGCATCTGTATTTGATTGTCTGTCTATATATGCAAAAATCAGATAGATGCGTACCTCAAGAAGAAGGAATTGTTTCCTGCTGCTGCTTCTTCCCATCCACCTCCACGTATGGGACATGAGCAATGTTGGGCCAATCTTCACCTGTTTGCCTCTGGCATCTTTGCCCTAAGATGGGACAACGTCTAATTTCCAAACGATGTAAGGATTTGAGATTGCGAATTCCTTGAGGTAGTGATGTTAGATTGGGGCAATTCCCAATTACAAGATGTTGTAGTGATGTGAGGTTCCCCAGCCACTCTTCTGGAAGAAATTCTAATTCGGTAACATCCCATAACTCCAAAGATTGTAATTGAGAGAGAGGAAAGCAGGATGAGGATGATGTGGATGTGGATGTGGTTGCTGTTGATGCCCTCTGTCTTGTTCCCATTTTCATTGTCTGCTGCAATACCTTAGAGCTAGTTCTATCTAATTCCAACCTTTCTTTGAGATATGGAAACAGGGGCATTGAAGTCAGCTCAGGGCAGTTTATAATCTGTAATTTAGAAAGACAAGGAAACGATGGTAGTAACAGATGGTCTGGCTCATTATCATAATCTTTCCTCCACCATCCCTTCAGATTAGGGCAACCCTCTATATAAAGAAAAGATAAGGATGGGAAGAATTGTATTGTTTTTGAAGAAGAGGAAGAGGAACCACCAAACACATTACTAACACTGTCTTCTTCTTCTTCTGATATGTATTCAAGTGCTTCCAACCATTCAAGAGAGAGAGACTTGAGAAAAGGGAGTTTATTTAACGGTGGGAGGTGCTGCAATCTCTTATTAGCATAAAATCTCAATTCAACAAGATTAGTGAGGGAAGAGAGCCAATTTGGAATTCTCACACCCATATACCACCAGAACTCCAAAGCTTTAAGATTTGGATGTGGCTGGAGCCCTTCCAGTGACTCTTCATAATAACATTCCGTTTCTCTGTCCCTTCTCAAATCCCACTCTATTTTCAGTCGTTGAAGGTGCTGTTTCTCCTTCATATTTGTAGCTTTACATTCCACCATGTCATCTTTTCTATGTCCCAACTCTCCAATTTCTAGGCTTCCTCCCAAATTGCTCAGCTCCTTCAATTCACTTAGCCCACCACTTCTTTTCTTAAACCAACCAACAAACAACGGTGGTAGTATCCCAAGAGAAGTTTCTGAACCCACGACAAACTTTGGTAGTATCTCAAGAGAAGTAAGATGTCCGAGTCCGAGGGGCATATGAGTCAAACTAATGCAATTAATAATATCTAGATGCCTGAGATTAAGCAACTTTTTAATGTCCCTGGGTAATTCTTTAAGCATGTAACAACCATTGAGCTTTAGCGTTTGCAAATACAACAGCTTTGTAATGGAATTAGGAAGAAATTTAATACCTCCATTTTCAGAAAGATCAAGATATCTTAAATGCTTCAATTCCCCAATTGAGCGTGGCACTACACGGAACTTTAACTTACTCAAGTCTAATGTGCGTAAAAATTTGAGATTTGAAACGAGAACACCACAAGTTAATTTACCTAACTCTCCTCCAACACTAGCTGCAAGAACTGACCGTATCTTCATTCCTTTAACAATAGGGATCGGAAGTTGCCTCGATGAATGCTCAGGACCAAATGATGCATGACGAGTTTTTTCACCAATATTTTCTTCACTCGATGTTACCATGGTACTTTCCGTCCCAGCCACAAGAGTTGCAAGATCATGCATGAGATCGTGCATTTTGCAACATGCTATATTGCCCAATTCATCTTTTTCTACATCTTGAAAAAAAGACCTCCAAAGTAATACCATAAAGTACTCTCTGCCAACATCCTCAACACATTGCTTTGGATTTGATAACTTAATAAAACCTTGTGCTGCCCAAAGACGAATCACTGTCCTTACCTGAATCTTGTAATCTTTTGGAAACAATCTACAATAAGCAAAGCATTGCTTTAAGTGCGATGGTAAATGATTATAACTCAACTTAAGTGTTGATGAAATATCATTCTCTTCTTCTTGACCTATTTTTGAGAGCTCATAATTTTTAAAGGATCGCCATTCAGTTTCCGAAGTTTTGGTGTATAGTAAGCTTGCTATCGTCCTTATGGCGAGAGGTACCCCACCACACTTTCCACAATCTCTTTTCCCAGGCTTATAAAGGCTTGGTTCTCTGGCAATTGGCCTTGTTCAAATGCCATTTTTACAAACAAACTCCAAGCCTTTTCTTTAGATAGGCCTTTTAGAGCATGCCATGAAGTTGCTCCTGTTATCCTCGCAACCCTTTCTGAACGTGTGGTCACTATTATCCTACTCCCCCTCGCACCAACCATTAACAAATCTCTCAAGCGAAACCATTTATTATTGTCCTCATTCCACAAATCATCCAAGACAAGCAAGTATTTTTTTCTATTAAGTTTTTCTCGAAGCTGATTTTGCAAGTTCTCAAGGCTTCCTTCATGCTTCGCTTCTGGCAACAGTTCCAAAATTTCTTTAACAATTCTTGTTACATCAAAGATATCAGAGATACAAATCCAAAGTTTTAGCTCAAAATTTTTGCTGACATTTTCATCATTGTATACCAGTTGAGCTAGAGTAGTCTTCCCCAATCCTCCAAGACCAACTATTGGAATGATAGAAATATTCTCTACGACATTGTCATCCAAAAGAAGTTTAGTAATTTCTTTCTTATCATCCTCTCTCCCAATCACATCTTCTTCATGTACAAAAGAATAAGTTTCTCTGTCCCTATTCATGACTTGTGGCTCAATGGAGCTTTCATCAAGGTGGAACTTCCTAACATCTGCAATGGCATTTAGTCTCTTCCTAATTGCTTCTATTTTATGACCCATCTTGGGACTAAAAGCAAGCTGGTTTGAACTTGAAGAGAAAAGGCGTACCTGCTTCTTTGTCATCACTTTGTGCCGCAAAACTTCAAAGGAGAAATCATCCAGCAAGTCATCTGCATCATGGAGGACATCTTTGAGCTTTCTGAGCCAATCTTTGATCTGATGGCTATGAGAACTCTTCTTTTCTGCATCTAGAATCACAGCATGGAATGTGGAAACTGTGTCCCTTAGATTTTCAATCTCAGTTTTAACACCAGAGGCCAGTTTGAGCTCTTGGAGAATGAAGGAGCCCAGCACATCAAGGACTTTCCCAGCAAGGTCGAACAAAGCTCCTTCCGCCATAGTTATTCTTTTCCTTGAGGAATATTAGATTGGTTCGTGGAGTAGTGAAAAAGTGATAGAGAGATTCTTGTTGTTGTTGTTGTAGTGTTCAGCTTATAATAGCTACATCAATTGGAGTGGATTGAGATCCCATGGCCATCCAATCCCTTTTGTGTGGCTAAAACTGAAAGTCACAAAAGCAACTTTCAACCTCAACCACATAATTTAAAAGTTTTAAAAAGTTAAAAGTTAACTCATTTAATTTTAACTACACAAAACAGATTGCATGTCCATGCATCCGGCTGGAGTAATCTACAACTAATCTTACGCGGTTCTCCACTTTGTTCATGCTGACACGCGGAGAAGGTGTGTTGAGAATAAGAAGAGAGAGAGAAAATAGAGACTGAAAATGAGCAAAATAGCTCTGTATAATATATTCAGCAATTAGGTTAATACACGGAACTGCCTTTATATAGGCAGAGTAGTGTGTGCAGTACAAGTATATTGGGCCTAAAGCCTAGTAAGCCTACAATAAGCCTAAGCCCATAATATATACTAACATCCCCCCTCAAACACAAGGTGGTGACGAAGAAGCCATCTTGAGTTTGGAAACAAGATCGCGTAAGCGTCCCGGTGGATGGGACTTGGTGAAGACATCAGCAAGCTGGTCCTCAGAGGAGACAGATAGTAAGTGAAGAGCACTCTGCTGAAGATGATGACGAATGAAGTGACAATCGATCTCAATGTGCTTGGTGCGCTCATGAAAAACATCATTATGGGCAATGTGAATAGCACTACGATTATCGCAGTGAATAGGAGTACCGGTGGTCTGGGGAGCACCCATGTCAGCCAGGAGCCAACGAAGCTAGAGGAGTTCCGAGGTGGCATCGGCGAGAGCACGGTACTCAGCTTCAGTACTGGAACAAACAACAACAGACTGTTTCTTACTACGCCAAGAGATAAGAGAGGACCCCAGTAAGAAGCAGTAACCTGTGGTAGAGCGACGATCAGTGGGATCTCCAGCCCAGTCTGCATCAGCATAGGCGCGCAACTCAAGGGAAGACTGTGCCGAAAAGTGGAGACCATGAAAGAGTGTCCCCTTGATGTACCGCAAAATACGAAGAACTGCAGCATAATGAGTGGAGCGAGGAGCAGACATGAACTGACTAACCAGATGAACAGCATAAGCAAGGTCCGGACGGGTGACAGTAAGATAGATGAGACTGCCCACCAACTGTCGATATAAAGTAGCATCAGAGAGAGGCTCACCATCAGTAGTATTGAGCTTGACATTAAGCTCTAAGGGAGTGGAAACAGTCTTGCTATCAGTGAGACCGGCCTTAGAGAGAAGATCAGAAGCATACTTGGCCTGAGAAAGATAGTAACCATCAGAAGAGGAGGTGACCTCAAGACCGAGAAAGTAGCTAAGAGTGCCAAGATCTTTCATCTCAAACTGTTGACTAAGGAACTTCTGTAGATCACGGATGCCTGCAGTGTCATCACCTGTAATAATCATGTCATCAACATAAAGAAGAATGAGAGTGATACCAGTAGATGTATGACGAATGAAGAGAGCTGAATCATATGAACTAGGGGTGAAACCCTGCTGAGCAACCACAGAACTGAACTTAGCAAACCAAGCCCGAGGAGCTTGCTTAAGACCATAGAGAGCACGGCGAAGGCGACAAACTTGATTCTGAGAATCAGGGTAGCCAGGAGGTGGCTGCATGTAGACTTCCTCAAGAAGATCACCATTGAGGAAGGCATTTTTCACATCCATCTGAAACAGAGGCCAATGACGAACAGCAGCAACAGCAAGTAAGGATCGAACAGAGGTAAGACGAGCAACATGAGCAAAAGTCTCCTCATAATCAATGCAATATTCCTGAGTGAATCCCCTAGCAACCAAGCGAGCCTTGTAACATTCAACAGATCCATCAGCCCGAGTCTTGATCTTATAGACCCATTTACAACCAACTACAGACTTGCCAGGAGGCAAAGTGGTCATGTCCCAAGTATGAGTCTTATGAAGTGCATCAAGTTCATCAGCCATAGCTTGCTGCCAAAGAGGATTAGTGCTAGCCTCACGATATGTATGAGGCTCATGAAGGGTAGCAAGGGCAAAATAACAATGATAATTAGAAAGATGAGAAGGAGGAGCCCTTACCCGAGTGGAACGACGTATATCTGTAGGAGACTCTGATAGTGCTGATGATGTAGGATCCGAATCAGGCGAGCCAGCAGCTGGAGACAGAACCAAAGATGGGACATCTGAAGAGCTAGGAGGCGGGGCAAAGTCCCTCATAGGGTCAGGGTAAAGGTCAATGGAAGGATCAGTGAAAATGAGAGTCATGGAGGAAGAGATAAAGGGAAAATGTTGACGACTAGAAAAAGTCTGATGTTCCCAAAATTCAACATGACGGGAGATACGAAGGCGACGAGATATGGGATCATAGCAACGAAAACCCTTTTGAGAGATACCATAGCCAAGAAAACAACACAGCCGAGACCTTGGTTCAAGTTTGTTTCGTTCATGGGAAGGAAGAGAGACAAAACAAACACAACTGAATACTCGAAGAGAGGAATAGTCTGGGAGTTTGCCATAAAGTAACTCAAAGGGAGATTTCTTATGAGTAGTAGGTGAGGGAATGCGATTTATGGTGTAAACGGCAGTGAGAGCCGCTTCACCCCAAAAACGCTCAGGGACAGAGGCAGATATGAGGAGGGTACGCACAACATCAAGAATGTGACGAAGTTTGCGTTCGGCACGACCATTTTGTTGAGAGGTATAGGGACAGGAATAGTGGGGAAGGGTGCCATTAGAATCCAAAATGGAGAGGAAAGACTTATCATGATATTCTTGGGCATTATCTGACCGAAAAACCTTAATTGTGCGAGAAAATTGTGTTTGGATCATTTTGTGGAAAGTTTGAAAAATAGAAACAAGGTCAGAACGATGCTTTAACAAGTAAATCCAAGTGAATCTAGAATAATCATCAACAAAGATCACAAAATAGCGAGATCCCCCCTCAGTGGTAAATGGAGCAGGACCCCAAACATCAGAATGAACAAGGTCAAAAGGTGCAGAAGAAAAAGAGTCACTGTTATTAAATGGTAATTTTGTTTGTTTGCCAAATTGACAAGACATACAATCAAATTTATTAAAACTAACAGACCCTAAGTGACCTTGAGAAGCTAATAATTGAAGACGAGATAAAGAGGCATGACCAAGACGAGAATGCCATAAGTCTGGAGATAAGGTGGTTGTGACAGCAACAGAGGAAGAGACCATATGTGAGGGAATCTGCAAGTTGCATAGCTCAAACAAACGTCCAATCTTACGGCCTGTCCCAAGCAGCTTGCCCGTCAGTGGATCCTGCACATCAACACCACGATTAGAAAAGTGGAGATCAAGACCAAGTTCACAAAGTTGACCAACAGAAAGAAGATTGAGGGACAACTTCGGAACAAGATATGTATCAGGGATAGTCAAATCAGGAGAAGATATAGTGCCTATGTGACTAACAGACATATGTGAGCTATCAGCAGTGTAAATGATAGGGGAAGGAGCTAAAGGCGTCTTTTGAGAAAAATGGGAAGCATGAGGAGTCATGTGATTACAGCAAGCTGAGTCTAAGAGCCAAGATTTGTTACCTGAGGTGACTGAAAGGGCAGGGGAAGGTTGAGACATATACCGATGAAACATACTCTCAAGTTGAGAGACAGTGACCACAGGATCATCAACAGGGGCAGAACTCACAGCGGCTGCTTGTGGAAGAGGAAGAATACCTCGGGACTGATGTTGTTTCCTTTTGTCATCCTTTTTCTTGCGGTAGCACTCAGTGATGTCATGACCTGGTTTTTGACAGTACGTGCAAATACGACGAGATCGATCAGAAGAAGATGGAGGACGGGGTGCAGCCAGAACAACATCTGAAGAAGACAAATAATGGTGAGGACGTCGATTTTCCTCAGAAATAAGCTCCTTGACAGCAGCATCAAGTGAAGGAAGAGGAGAACGACTAAGCAAAGCAGCTCGAGTAGGTTCAAAGTCCTCACGGAGACCCATCATAAACTGTGTGAAGCGACGACGATCTTTGTACTTGGCAAAAAGATCGATGTCTTCAGCATATCGAAGTGGTGGATCAGCTGCAGCTAGTTGTTCCCACATAGAAGCAGTCTGTGAGTAATAATCAGAAATAGACTGACCTGATTCTTGGCGCATTTGATAAAGCTTGACTTCAATATGAAACTCCAAGGCAAAGTCATAAGTGCAGTTGTACCGAGTGGCCAAGAAAGACCAGGCCGCTTGACCTGTTTCCAATCGAGGAAGGAGACTAAATAAAATAATTGGGGAACCTAAAGTATTACATATAAAAGAATCTTAACCGTCTAAAATAAAAAATCACATAGAGTGCACAAACTACTAAGATAATTAATAACCCAAAATCTTCTTCTATTGGTTTTTTTTATTTTTTTTATTTTATCAATAAATAATTAGAATTGTATTTTTTTTTAGATTTTACTGAATTTTTTTTTTTAAATTATTGACTCATATTTGGGGCATTCTTCCATTTGGAGGCCTTAGGTGATGGCCTCACTTGCCTATACTATAGAGTCGGCCCTGCTATAGATGAGTTGTACTCTCTCTAGCTACGTGACCCGTGACAAAGTCAGGATACAACTGAATATAACTAAATTAATAGATAAAAAATGAAAAAATTCTCTAATTTTTATGTAAATATCAAATAGTTTTACACCTCATGTTCGGTTACTAATTTTAGGTGTTTGAACTATATTATTTTTCTTAATTCGAGATTATTATTTAAAATTTTAATTTATTATTATTAATATGTGAAGGTATTTTAAACCATTATAAAAACGGAAATTAAAGAATTCTATTATAGATGTCACTTGGGCATTCAGCTCAATGGTAATCCCCCACCCCAAAAAAGTCTCACTCTCTATGAAGGCGTGGGTTCGATCCCCGGGATCCCCAAAATATACGTGTGTGTGAGTTTATATTAGAATTTCTATCATATATATATAAATAAATAAAATTTTTATGTCATATTTGTATCCTCAAAAATATATGTGTATGTGAGTTTAGATTAGAATTATCTATATATATATATATATATAGACATTTTATTTGTTATCACCCATTTTCCTCTTAAGGATGATGTTTTGTATTTATTAGAGCACTAATTGTATGCATGCGTGGAAAAAACTTTATATTACTATATAGATCTCCCTTTCTTTACGATGAGGCCTTCGATATGATTTGTGATCTGGAACTTTTTTTGTATGTATCTTTTGATTGAAATATTTGGGTTCTAGGCTTCTAGCGCCATGCATGATGCATCCTATAGTCAAGAGAATCTGTGACTGACCTAAATTCCAAAAGCTTTACTTTCGTAGAGAGGAGAAATACTGTTCGGCTCATATATATTGGATAAGAACCCTTATTTATTTTTGACAGTGACATTTTGTCTCGTGTTTAATTAGTTGTATAACATAAGCATTATACAAAGACTAAAATGTTTTGTTAAAAATATTTTGGTTTCTGAAGCATTTGTCTAACGCATAAACTAGGCCTTTGAAATTGATATTCAACTAATGATCACATATAGTTTAAAAAAAAAAAAATAAAAATAACTTATATATTTATATATTGGGTACAAAAGGTTTGTGTTGCATTAACAACATGAATATGATGAACATGGAAGATATGATGATCATTCTTTTGTATGGCATGCATGATATATGATGATGACATGATGTTTAGAATGAAAATGCATAACATGCTATGGCTATTAAATCCTAGAAGACTGACTTTCGAGTTAGGTGAAATAGGTGTCTAATAGCTTCTCATTCCATTTTAGTTGATCTCAATATCGGGTTTTTTTTTTTTTTTTTTTTGGATTGCCTTTTCGTATATGTCTTTTTCATTCTTTCGAAACCCACGATTTTGAATCAGAAGAAAGATTTCAAGTTTTCTACAACCTAACCTCCAAACTTAGATTTTGGGTTCTATATTAATGTTTGAGGCTAATTCACTTTGTCAACTTGTGGTTTAAAAAGTAACACTTTACCCAGCTGAGGTTCAGAATGTTAACTTCCGTTACAAATCAATGTTAAAAAAGGGGTAATGTATTTTCCTTATCTTTTATTTCTCTTTCCTTCATCTTCTTTGTTCACCTTTAATTTTCTTTCTCTCTCCAGCCAGACCCACAGCAAACACCAAATTGCTTCCATCTGAACTCCAAACCTTGAATTTACTGCTACCATATTCATCGTTACCTCAAGCTTACCTTTGGTGACCAATTATCACCCTTCAGCAAACCAATGTTGGTACCTTCAATCATTACCCACTATGAATCGATCAAAACACCGCCGCGCCATACACCATTCTGTTACCATCACTTGCCAAATGTCTTAAATATTTTGTATTGTAACTCTCTCATCAATGTTAAATACACAAGCATCATAACGATTTCTAATTCCATAAATCATGCACTATAATAACAATGTCCCAAATAGATAAAAATAAAGGTTGAATGATTACCAAAAATAGTGTTCGGAGAAGGAAGAGTGGAGAACAGAAATAAAAGAGGATTAAAAACATTTGTACCCCATTTTTAACGTTGATTTGTAACGGAAGCTAACATACTGTAATTATCAAAAGAAAGATCAACAAGCTCTTACATTGATATATATATTTGGGTTTGAATGAAACCATGTTCGAGAGGATTACAAAAACTAAAGTTACAAGCTATTAGGGGAAATTGATAGCCTACGATGATTTGGTACACTCACAATATTTTTTTTTAATTTTATGAAATAGTTATTTTGATGAGTTGAGTTAAATTTTTATTGGCACAATATCTTTTGGACATAGTTTTCCTTCAACTTAGTTTGGAAGAATTTTTCTTCAACCCACTACGTGTCAATTAAGTAGACTATCCACATGTATTATTTGAAAAAGTCACATGACTCATTAAAAAGGTCATGTGACTAAAATTACATGTGGATGATATATTTACTTGCCACGTAGTGGGTTGGAAGAGGATTTCTCCAAATAACTATTTCCATATCTTTTTGGGGCTTTCTTTCATTGCAGGTACATATAAAAACTTCCATACCAATTTCATTCTCATAAGTCATCACAAAGCAAGCATATAGTTATACGTAAAACACAGCAGTACGCTACTCTTACATTTACTTGATCAACAAGCACTTTATAGAAATTAGCGCACTAGTTAGTAAATCTATGGGCATACTATGAAAAAATTGTCTCATATACAAATGTGACACGATTTAAATATTTTTGTTAATTCTCTTTAAAAGATTATAGTTTTAAAGATATTTGTTAAAAAACAATGAAATATTTTTTTGTGCATAAAATATTTGTTCTATAATTATTTTTAAATATTAGTGAGTATAAATGACGCAGAATAAAGCGTGATAATTAAAATAATACGAACTATGTCAGTATTCAAGAAACTGGAATCCACCAGTGAAAAGAAACTCTCAAAGAGATAAAATTTATTTATGGCTAAATAATCAAATTAGGTCTGTTACAACCAATACTTATATTGTTTAAAGCAAACCCTAATTGACTTAAAATAGGAAATTACAGAAAAATAATAATAATAATAAAAAAAGGATAAATAAATGCGAAAATTGCATAATAAATTTAAACATCCTGAAACAACCTCTAAACGCTCGAATTTGGACTAATAGATCCAAATCTTCATCTTGAATTCTTCTAGAGCTTTCTAAACATATCTTGTGGGGCCCATAACTCTTCCTAGATCAAAAGTTATGGCCCATTTAAGGTAGCCGTAAAATTAGAGACGACGGGTTGCGCGTTTGGTCTTCTAACGCTCAAACTGCTCCATGAAATCATCTGCTAGCTGTCCTACGTCAATAAAGGACAAACTATTTGGTAACATATTTGTGCTGTGTTTGTACTCACTATGAGTAGTTTGTGTAGCTTCTCAAATGTTGCAATATAACCATACATCACGTTTGTAGAAGCTAAGCATAGCTCTAAGTAATTGGACTCAAGAGGAATTAGAGATACTTAATCTGATGTGGCCAAATGAATTGGGATATAATGAGACACTTTAGGGATGTTTCTATGTTGGTCTTATTTTTCTTTTTCTTTTTTTTATAAGATGAAGTATCCTATTACACAATCTATTAACTATATAAATACAGAGGATAATGTCATGAGAGATGTTTAATTAGTTGGGCCATACCGACAATATGCGAGTGGGAGATGTTAGAAATCGGCAAAAATTGGCCCATTCGGTTTGCCCATTATTGGGCATGATTGGCCAGCCAAGCTGGACCTATTTAACGGGAACCGTATGTAAACAATACATGGGAGTGTGTGGCCAATGAAAAACAAAAAAAAATAAAATAAAATAACAAACAAACAAACAACTCTCTTTTTCTCAAGTCTCTCTGAAGTTCTTAACTAGGTTGTGGAGTTTTGTGTGCGTTGCTCTAATAGCAAACACCAACAGAACATGGGACATGGATGCTCAAATAGGGGAACATGGAACGTCATAAATTTACCACCAACAACCTGAAACCACTCTATTAGTTGCTTTTAACTTTTAAGAGGGATTAAAATTGACATACTGTTATACTGTCTTATTCAACTGTAGATGTTAAGCTCAAATACAATAGTATCTCTTGCTACTGCAAGAGTTTTAAACGCTAGATTCTTTCATTATTTCACTGGTTCTAACAGTAAATTACAGCCACTACTTCATCATATATATATGAAATAGCTTTTATTGATACATATAAAAACTTCCATACCAACTTCAATCTCATATCACAAAGCAACATATAGTTACAACACATCACTTTCACATTTTCTTGATCAACAAACACTCTACTTGAAATATTGGGAAGACATAGCCAAGACGCCCTCCACAATTGTTAGTGTTTGGCGCGTGAACAAGACATATTGTCCACTAGAAATTGATAGCCACCATGGGGCTTGATACTATGTGGCTATCTTGATCAATCCATTTCAGAAAACCAAAGATTACTCTTGGAAAGTCTCTATCAAGCTCAATGCTCACAACAAAACTACGATTCTGATATTTGCGGGTGAATGTTAGAGTCCTCGGTTTGACACTTATTCTCATACCAGTTGGAATGTTCTCCAAATGTACTCTGTAAACAGCTGTATCGTTTCCAACATTTGTCACAACCCTGCTAAAGTTCATTGTCACTGGATACCTGGTTTTGGAGGTGAGTACAGCAGTGATAGAGGGATAATTTAGATCATTAATAGATTTGTGGTTGCAACTCCAATGAGTTCGTCTAATGAGAACACTCATTTGCTCTTTAGTGTACCCAAGGCCGCACACAAACTCAATGTAATCTTGTAAACCCATGTCATAGATGAGTCCAGGATCCATGGCTTTGTTTGGATTGATGTGGCCAGCCCCGAACTCTAGAGGTGTGCCAGAAATACCTGTCAATTGGCTGTTCAAAATTGTGCCGGTATTGTCCATGGCATAGGCTGTGGTCATCATAGCTGATCGGATAGCCGCTGGGCTCCATTCGGGGTGGACTGCTTTTAGTAAAGCTCCCACACCAGCAACATGGGGTGTAGCCATTGATGTGCCTGAGTCTAATGCATAATCTGTAACCAAATCATAGTTGCCAACTTGGATGAACGGTTTGGGTACAAACGCGGCTAGCACATCAACTCCAGGAGCGATGATATCTGGCTTTAAGACTCCTGGACTGATTGGGTTCGGTCCTTTTGAGGAGAAATCGGCCACTTGAGGTGCAGGCTTTCCACCCAACGTCGTCAACACAAATTTCATGCTTTTCACCTTTGGTTTTCTAACCTTTGTTACATACTCTTTAAGCAAAGTTCCTGAAGCAGTTGGTAAAAGAAGGCCCGGGATTGAGTAATCATTTGGAAATAATGAAAAAGAATTGTCTGTCAAGAAGATAGCCGCATAAGCACCTACCCTCTCGACCTCCATCATCTGTTGAGAAACTTCAATCTTGGTGCTATAATCACAGAGGACTACCTTCCCAGCAACCTCATTTCTATCCAATGTTGTGTGGTTGCAAATTGCTTTGCTCGTGTTGCCTTTGCCATAGTACAAATGTAAATCAGTAATGAAAACACTCTCTGGAAAGTATGATGTACCTTCAAAGGAAATCCCATTTTCTAGAGTCATTGTTGCTTGGAAACTTCGATCAAGTGTACCAGCCCCTACCGTTGTAATCCAAGGTGCTCCATTGTGTACTGTTTTGAAATCAAAATAATTGCCGGCAGCACAGACAACAAAAATCCCTTTCTCAATTGCAGAAAGAGAACCAATGGCCACGACATCCATGAAATATGATGTTTGATTAATGCCAAGAGACAAAGACATGATATCAACCCCATCAAGAATAGCTTGTTCCATGCCAGCGAGCACATCAGTTGCAAAACTCAATTCTGTGTCTGTTGCCCAACCCACCTTGTACATGGCAAGATGTGCACCAGGAGCCACCCCTCTGGCTGTGCCTCTTGCATATCCAAAATAACTTGACATCAGGTACATGGTTACCCTACCGCTGTGGATGACGTGTGCGTACCATGACCATAGAAGTCTCTTGCTGAATTAAAGTCTTGCTCCTTGGATAAGTGACTTAATACCTGCAGCTTGAAAGTCCTTTGCTAAAGGATCGAGCCGCCAATGAGCTTCTTGTTGCAGGTTGAAGGGCTAAATGCTGTGCCATTCTCACACTTGCCCTTCCATCTTTTTGGCACTGATGACATACCGACATCCTTAAAACTCTCGCTCTCTGGCCAAATTCCTGAATCAAGAATGCCAACAATCACATCTTTCCCATATGATGCAGCAGGCCATATGCCAGAGTCTTTTTTGTAGCCCGAGAAACTTGGGGGAGTAGGTTGTCAACAGCTTGACAAAGGAATCCGGGTATGTGGCAAGATGAGCTGGAGATTTCTCAATCTCAGATAGTTGAGAGGGTGTAAGCCTAGCACTGAAGCCGTGCATGACATGGTTGTATGAGTACAATAATAGTTCATCGCCATCAGCTGTAGATGACAACAATGAATTTAGGATGGAACGATGCCATGACACATGGGTTAAGAAAGTTTCAGGCTTGTGAGAGTGGTCTAGGTGGATGATGTATGTTTGGTATTCTTCTACTGCTGAAATGGCATTGTTCACACCAAGTAGCAATAGTAGCAGCCAAGGCAGTGCATTCTGCAAAATCAGAGGGAATAAACTCATGGTTATGTTGAGGAGATGGGATTTGAAAAAAAGAAGAGTTTGCGGATTTATAATGCCCACATGTTCTAAGACAAAGGGTTAATTTTTGGAATTATCCTTTTTTATGGTCCCAAAAATATCCGTTTCTTTTTTATGGATTAAAAAGGAGGAAGTTAGGGTACGTTTGGTACACAGTAATGATTATTACACTGTAATAAGAATTAATATTATAAGGAATAGAATAAGCTGTAAAGGAATAAGTATTACTATTCATTAGTTTGGTAACAACACATGAATAGAATCTTGAATCTGTATTCCATAGTTTAGTACAGTATAATAACGTGATGAAATGACATTATATTTTAGTCAAATTCCTAAAATACCATTTTTGAAATGCATTCTATATTTACACTTTTTGTGAGTCTTGTTTAGTATTCTATTATGTATAAACTGAAAAATACCAGTACAGTACAGATT
>OU015762.1:598299-641103 GCA_907173295.1 Fagus sylvatica
CTCCTCAATACACTGTGTTTCTGCCCTTCATAAACTTAGAGTAACATTTTCTAAATTCAGCCTAAAGGTTACATAGCTTTCACTGTGCTCCTTTGCTTCCTTACCTGACAGATTTAACTCTAAATCTCACCTTTTCTAAAGTGGTACAACTGATTTAAACCCTCACTTCAGGATTATATGTTACCTCGACTCTTTGATATATTCTCTATCATTAACAACAATATAAGATCTATAATCTCTATTCTCTATCTTAATGTGCAACACACCTTACATAGCTCAACTAGTGAGTTGATTGAATACATCTTGATTTAGTTGAATAAAAATCTAGGTCGCTATCCATAGCTTCTCTAGGACACATACTTTTAGAAAGTTTATTCAAGTTCTAACTCCTCATGGGTTCTTTGTTTCTTACTCTTATTATTTAAACCATACTCTGTCTAAACTCCTCTGTGAGTTGACATATCACGCTCTAATGTCATCATTTTCCAACATGACACAATTAATTTAGGTTTTCATTCATAATAAGGGGTAACCTAACTCTTTATGGATTCATTTAAACTTTCAAGCTATGACTAGACTACTCTAAACCTCAAGATTGAGTGTTATTTCTATTCCTTGATAGGTCATGAGCACTATGCTTAACTGCTTTCCTTCCTCAGATAGTAAAGAGAAGTTTCCTAGTCCTTCAGGTATTCAATGAATCACTACTCATAGTGTATATGCACGGAGAACTAATCTTGACATATTCCTTGATTATATATATTTGGTCATCTCTTGTATCTTATATGTACTTGGTCCTTTCTTGGATCCTACCTATCTATCATCATAGCACCGAGGTGCCACGATCACCTATAATAAGTTGTAACCTTAACCTCAATAATGTCCTTCAAATCAATTCATTGAACTTAAGGTACACCATCACCATGAATGTAGGATTGCCATAAAACACATAATAACATAAATATGGTCACCAAAGGAAATTCACATTAAGTATCAATTGACCTTGGAATAACTTTCCCAAAATCCTTTTAACAATGTTGTAAAACTCACAATGTTCCTAAAACCAATTTCCAAAGGATCCACACAAATCTTGGCCTAAACCTCATTAAGTTCATCACTAGACATTAAGTCTATACCTTCAAAATATGCCTCTAAAACAGTTTACAAAAGTGATGCTTCTAGATTAGGTTTCTAAGAATTCAAAGTTACAACCTCCACATTAATTTCTAGAACAGATCAGCCCACTAAGACTTAAAAATTAAAATACCCAGAAGTCTCCAAAAATTTCCAAATTCTCCAGATTATAACATATATATGTTAACTTCATATACCCCAAATTTCGTATCAAGAATTAATTTCTAAGTAGAGCTACAAAGGATTCAACCTCGAGTACTCAGATTGCATTCTGCAGTAACACAGCTCTAATTAGACTGTCTTTAGACACCCAAAACCATAATGAAAACTCATGAAATTTCACAGAATTATAGAATATCAAGTTGAGTATCTATTCCCAAAATTTCGTTCCAAAATTCCACTCCAATCTCAAGTTATGCCTTACCCAATTCGGTACAAACAAACTGAAATCCAGAAACAATTACAACCACATATTCAGATTTGATCCTAACTTTTAATCAAGAAAAGGGTAACATCCAAAGTTCAACATCTTAAATCAGGAAAATACTATAAACATTATTATCTCTTTTTACCTCTTACTAGACTACCAATACAACTCAAATCAAACAATTCATGATTAACTTTAGTAAGAATACTAATACTAATAACATAAATACTAAAGCCATGATCATAACACTTAAGTATGAATCCTCAACAACATCCCCTTAAGCCAAAAATAAAACATAGCCCTTAACATGTTCCTAGTCACTTCTCAACCCTATAGGCATTTTATCACATATTAGACTCAAACTCATGTTAACATGTAACAACTATAAATCATTAAACCAGATAGGAACTCCTATTTCCCAATTACCTTTGTTTCTATAACTTCTTATGACCAAGTCTAATATTATATCATGAATCTACTTGGCAAATCAAAAAAAAAATCTAATGCATTGAATCAAACATGTCCAAGTATAAATCACCATAATACACCTTACTCTCAATGACAATTTCAATATAATATGGAGAACCATTAAGAACTTCGCTTAGTACACTCAAAATACAAAATCAAATAGCACATAGATTAAATCCTATTGGCACCTATTCCCTTGTTGTAGGTATACATACCAAAATTTATCAATAATAGATGTTCCTCTAATAGGTGCAAAGTGTGAGATTACTCGAACAATCTATCTATCCTCTACCACAATCAATTTCATGAGAATATCGTAATCATTATTCTCTCATTTACACATAAAAAGTGAAATCGGGTTAGGCCCCACCTAATATCTACGGTGGCATTACAAGGATCACCATATGACCTTATCCCACACAAAGAAAACTCTACATATCCTTTCTCATAGTCCAAAAGAGGACATTACACATCTTCATCTAAGGAAATCTCTTGAAAAATCATTTGACTAAATATTTCTTTCTAGAAATGTCCTTAGGAAAATAATATTTAAACGTTTTAGTTTTCGGCATGTGAAAAACCCTTTTCATTTTATATAGGGTCTAAAATTTGTTCAACCACACGGGAACTCAACGGGGTTAACAAATTGTTTGACCAAAATAAGGTCATATACATATCATAATTAAAACTTCATGTCATACCACACTAAGGTTAGATGATCAAAATTTATCGGACCACACGTGGCCAACGGGGTTCGACAAATCCAATTCAAACTAACATTAGGGAGGTCAACAATATATATTTTAGAAAATAAATATATATCTTCGTTAAAATACTTTACATTTTAACTTTTCAAAACCACAACAATTCTATCATTAAAAATCTAGTTTCTTTTCACAGTTTCATTAAATTTTGAGAAATAACAAAACTACTAGCTTACATCTCATCAAACATGATATTTCTTAAGTAATTACTATAAAATCTTATAATTACTAAGCTTGATATCCCATCTCATGTTAGGCATGTAGAAAATAATCACTCATCAAACAAATGATACATCATCACTAAACAAACAAGTCCTACATCCCGACTACCCTTCTACCTTGCTATAGTTCTCAAGTTCAAGCCTAACTTCTAAAGATCACTTCCTATTGCTCTGATACCACGTCTGTCACGACCCAAATCCGTAATATGATTCGAAGTCGGACCGGCATGCTAATACCAAGCCTGTGCCTGATATTAACACGAACCAACTAAAAGGAGTATAAAATTTTTCTTCTTTCTTTTCTCTCTTCTCTTATCCTGATTCCTTAACTTTTTCTTGGGTTGGGAACTCCCATAATATAATAACATACTCCTTTGCAAAACGAATGAGTATACTAGTCCACCTAAAGGAAGTGATAGTAGTCAGAGCATCTATAGCTGTTTATACAAAATACATCAATATGTGGACATAATAACTCTAATACAGCGGAAGACTATTTAAACCTATACATCACTTCTGCTTTATTTATATAAAAACTCAAAACATCTAAGACTTGTTCTAGATACCACAAACTTGCTCCTCCATGCTGAGACTCTTGGCTGCACCATAGGATGTTCCTGCAATCTGAGCAACCCACTTTGCTCAGGAAGGGAATTGTGACATGAAGATTTAACAGTATGCATGAATGCATGATAAACAGAATAATCTTTGTGGATATGACTTGCGTATAAACAGTTCATGCTAAAATGATTTCATGAGTTTCTTGCACATATATGTTTCATACTGATGAACATAATATCTGATAACTTGTAAGGCATAATATATTTATTGAAATCTAAACATATAGCATGATTCTTTTATATGTAAACTAAACATGTTCCCTTAAACTGTTCTGAAGAGAAAACTTATCTCATACTCTTGCATAATAATAGCAAAACTATATGGAACATGTAACTGTACTTTATCTTTAAGACTATGCCCCTCGTGACCTTACTGGTGCCATGTCTACAGGGTATGAAACCCCTCGTGGCCTTCTTGCCAGTCTACAAAGATCCGAAGATCCCCTCGTGGCCTGGGTTGCCATATCTTCAGGGAATACAACCCCTCGTGGCCTTACTTGTTGCCGGTCTACAGGGAATAAAACCCCTCGAGGCCTTCTTGCCATGTCTTTAGGGCATACGATCCCCTCGTGGCCTTGGGTTGTCAGTCTACAGGGCATCACACTCAAAACTGTTTTTGGTGTTCTTAAAACATATCATGCTTGTTTATTTTTCAATCTCTCTCTTGCCTTACTAAGCCAAAATCATAGCATATCCACAACTTGTTTCTAAAATCTGTCTTAACTGTACTAACTCAAAACTGTTTCTAAATCAATGCACATTTTCTCTTATAAACAAGTATCAAACTGAGTTTACTGAAAGCATTGATAAAACATATATAAATATATTCTTAAAACATGGACTATTAAATTTTCATGGCACATTCCCTTACCTCGAATCCAGCAGCAGCACAGCAGTCTCAAAGCTTGCAGTGGAGTTCTCTACTTTCCTTGTTCAGTCCCTAGACCAAAGGATATTAAAATCCAATGATTAGCAGACATTCTAACTCACAAAAGCACTCATGGTTTCCCTTAACTATCAATTCTATAGGTTTTCTAATCCTTCTCACATCCTTACCCTATTTAGGTTCCTAGGAGTCTCTATATCGCAACCCAAAGGCAACCAAACAAGCAAACGAAGCAATAATGGCAAAACATCAAAACTAGTTCTATTTACTGCCTAAATCAGAAACCGTATTGCAAGACTCAAAATATTTCTTTTCTATACTAGATGGTATAATTAGGACATATAAAAATTCACCCATTTAGTAAACACATTATTTATCATGCATACCAAATTTCAGCTCAATTCACTTGTCCAATTGCGAGAATAAATTCTTCAAAGTCTCACTATTTCGAGTTGCTGTAAATCTGATTACCTACAGGACAGTCCTCTTATACAATTTATTTGACCAACTATAACATTTTAAAACACCATGAAATTTCATAGGGACACAATAATATCAGTCTAATATACATGGTAAAAGTTTCAGAATTATTTGACCTCTGTAAAATTTATAAAAATTGCCACAACTCAGTGTACTCAGATATATCTTGACAAATTTAACGTCTTAGAATAAAATTCATAACTCATTCAATACTAACCCAAATGATGTAATTCTTAATTCTAAATTCAAGCTTGTGTGTTAGCTTCAATTCTGTTCAAACTTGGCATCCAAATTCCACAATTACAATTTATTACCTATTTTATAAACTTCAAACACAGAATCTGTTCAGGTGACAGATTTGCACAGTTTTATCTTAAATTCCCAAACAAAATACCAAAACTCATTATTTTTCTATGAAATTTCATATACATAACCTAGACATATGATAGATTACCCTAGAGAAAACCGTTTCCTCATATCTATTTCCAATAAGAACAGAATTTCCACGAAATTTTACTGTTCACGCAGATCTGACAGAGCAGTAAAATTTCCAGCAACTACCACTTCAAATCCCACATGCATGTCCATAAAAATTCATTTTCCCTAACCCAAAATCATATTTCTACAAACCCATAACCTCAAAGTGTAGAAATCATGAAGATCAACCAACAATTTCAACTATACCCATTTCAAAACTTTACTAAAATCATAAACACTTACCTAGCTTATGATTTCTTGAAGGAGGAGGGCTAGACTCTTTCTCTAACTTGAATTGTGGAGGAAGATGAGAGGAAACAAAGATTGGTTTCCTACCCCTAGCTGCTGGACCCGTGGGGTGAGAGGGAGACGGGAGAGCATTTGTGTTCTTCTTTTCTTTTGTTTATGTTAGAGAAATGAGGGACATCAAAGGGTGGGGTGGGGGCTGGCCAGCAGAAGGAGAGTTCTCTCTCTTTCTTTTCATTTCTTTCTTCTTGAACAAAAATGAAATGAAATGAGTGCAAGGCATGGCCGGCCAATATAAGAGAGGGGATTTGTTATTAGTGCTTGCCATGTGTCAATATGCAATGGGAGGGTAAGTGTAAAGCTTTTCCAAATGGTTGGTTTCTATTGGACTTCAAAACTAGGTATGAAATGACCATTTTGCCCCTGTTGTAATCTATTAACTACCTTGATGCCTTATTATAGTTTGGTTGTAATTAAACTATATCCATTTTCATTACTAATGTGTACATAATAATGTAGTGTAGTGATAATCCAAATTAAATTTACTTACCACGTAAAATTTATTAAACTTATAATCCTTTATTAGTTTCGAACCAATATAATTAATTAAACCATTAAGTGGTGTGGGGCATCACACCATGTTTTTCAAGCAATTTTTATTTTTGAGATTATTTACCTTAGACTATGACCATGTCACATAATAAGACCGTGTGTACATCAAATATAACGGTATGCCTATTATAACCTCGTTTCTTCTTCTTCTTAATTTGGTCAATTTTGGTGAATATCTTGATCACAAATTTCTTATTCAATTAGCATGAGCCCGGCCCGTTCCATTGTTAAAGAATTTTAGTGCAACAACATAGAAACTGTAAATAGTTCAATTTACCAATTTATTATATGGTTTAAAACACAGAGATACAAAGTAAAGACACCATGGTTGAGGCCAGAGATGGAGTACAGAACACTAGGATAGACATGCTGGTTAAGCCAAATCAATCCAAATCAAGCTTTTTTGGCCCAATAACCCCTTTTTTTAAGTTATATAGCCAAATATGGTACTTTCAAAGTTATATCAATAGATAGGGTATTTTTTAAAATCATCTCTTGAAGAGACGATTTTAGTGAATTTTTTATATATATATTTTTTTATTTTAACGCCCTTTTATATCTGTTTTAAAAAAAAAAAAAAAAAAATTCACACTGAAATCGTCTCTTGAAGAGACGATTTCGGAAGAATTTTTATATTTTTTAATTTTAACGCCTTTTTTAACATATTTGATTTAAAAATAAAAATTATGAAATCGTCTCTTGAAGAGACGATTTTGTCGTTTTATTTTTATTTTTTTTAAAACTCTTATTTTTTATTACTTGTTAAAAAAAAAAAAAAAAAAAAAAAAAAAAAAAAAAAAAAAAAAAAGAAGAGAAAAGAGAGCAGATTTTCAAATCGTCTCTGGAAGAGATGATTTTCAAATCGTCTCTTTGAGAGACGAGTTTTTTTTTTTTTTTTTCCCCTTTTTAAAACGCGCCCATGTTTTCTGCTTTTTTCTTCTTCTTTTTTTTCCTAAAACGCACTGCCCATGGTTTCGTAAAAAAAAGGCTTGAAATCGTCTCTTGAAGAAACGATTTCAGTGTTTCTAGCACTTTTAACTCAAGCAGATCTACTTACCTAGCATTTCTTGCAGCAACCCTTTTCTGCACAGCAACCCTTTTCTGCATTTCTCTCCTTCATCTGCAGTAACCCCTCAATTTCTCCTTCACCTATTCAATCAAATCTTGCTCACACCACATTGATTCAAAGAGATATCCTCAAGGTAAATAACTTAGATCTTCCAACTTACTTCTATTATTTTAGATGTAGTTAATACATTATTTAGTCTTTACTCATTCTAATTTTTTTGTTCTTATTCTTGTTGTGTTAGAGGGTGAATACTAACTTTTCTTAGGTTGTTTTTTTCATTTCTGTTTATATTTACTATCACTTTTCTACAGTTAATTTTTTTATTTTTTTTGAGTAATATGGTAATAAAGTTGTAATAGACATGAAATGGCCTAATTTGTTCAAGTATATTCCTTGATGATTAAAAAACATAAAAAAATAAAAATAAAAAAGTATATTCTTTGATGAAATGGTGTGTGCTATACATAAGTTTGTGATGAAAATCTTGAAAAATTCACTTGTGTTTTTTTCAATAATTTTTATTTTTTAATAATTAGATAGTTGGGGAACTATTTAAGGTTTTCATGTACTGGAAAAATGTTTGTAAAAAGTAATAAAACTTGTCTTTTACATTTTTTTTTGTTGCTGTGGTCATTTTTAAACCTCATTTGTAAATACGTCGACCAATGGTAAAAGTATTTTAACATTGGTGTGATTTATTCATTTAACATTTTAAAGTAAAGAAAATGGTAGTGAAAGTTGTTGTGAAATGGTTCAATAAATGAAAACAATTATGAAAGAAATCGCTACATGAATTTTCTAAGAGATTGCATGTATATGATTATATTTACATCCTTTTATATATATATATATATATATATATATATATATATATATATATATATATATATATGAAGAGTCTGAAGAGTGTTGGGTACTCCAAATAAGAATACATGGCCCGGTGTGACTTCTATGCCTTATTACAAATTTACCTTTCCTAAATGGCCTCCTAAGGTAACTAAGCTTTATATGTGATAGTGTGTTCCTTAAATTTCTATTACCATGGCCTTTTCAAAATATATATATATATATATCTTGTTGAAAATTTAAAAGATATCTTTCCCATGCAGGATCTGGTTGTTGTGGTTCCAAGTCTTAATTCGGTTGGAGTTTATCTTCTTTCTCTAAATTTGCATTTGATATATTTATAAATAATACCTTTGATTTAATGATGTTTTCTTAGTGACTTAAATTTATATTTGACAATGTTTTTTTTTTTTTTTTTTTTTAATTTTTTTTTTAACAATGGGGTTGTGTAAAGATAGTGTTGAATGTATCTTTGAATGTGTCATATGTGATATATTAAAGTTTTTTACGAATATTAATTTTTTTAGTTATCAATAACAAGTTGTGAATTACAATTGATTTAAATAGGTATCATGGCTCCAGTGACCGTATATATCCACTACAACGGAGAAATAATTTTTGGTGGTGACCATGGAGTTCAGTATGAAGGGATGCATATGAAGATTATTCGAGTAAAACAAGAGATAAGTTTTAAGAAATTGCGAAGGAAAATATTTAGTGCACTAGAATTGGATCATCATTCCAATGTCATTACTATTACTTTTCGTTGTCCCCAGGAAATCCTTAGCCAACGTGTTGTCTACATGCCCATGTTAATAAATGACGACAATGCTGTTAATCACATGTTTGATGTGCTAAATGAGACGCCTCAATTAAAAGGTGTTGAGTTGTATATAATTATTACACCTCAGTTAATAGGTGTTGGTTTGTATAATGGTGAAGATGTTCAACATGCAAATTTGGATGGTTATGGAGGTGAAGAGTTACAAGAAGATTACAATGTTCTTACCCAACCCCTCACAACACCATATTGCGATATACCGACACCATTAGAGGAACGTGAGGGTAGCAGCAGTCGACATGAGCATTTATCACCAATACTGATGGATGAATGTAATCTCAATCGTTATGAAGAGCATGTACCATCGATTGTGATCCCAGTGAATGGTGAGGGAATACAAGATGAGGGAGTACAAGATGATCATCTTGATGATGTGTTTATAGCAAGCCAAACCTTACATGATATTGATGATGTTCGTGATGATTATGAAGATTCTGATTGTGAACTGATAGTTAATGGTTGTGACAATGTAGATGATGATATACAAGCATGAGACTCTACGCATCACATACCTATAATGGAAGCTCCATCACCTTCGTTTATTGCCAACACTTGGGATAATATTAATATTCCATGTGATCATGTGATAACACCTCTATACACTTGGAGTAAGGAGATGGAGTTTAGGAAAGGGTTGATATTCAGCAATAAAGCGGATGTGCAGTATGCAGCAAAAATTTACAGCATAGAGAGAAACCAGAGATATAAAGTGTACGAGTCAAACTTGACTCAATGGGGAATTAATTGCACAAATGTGTGTTCACGGAAACTTCAGGCATGCCAACGCAAGAAGCATGGATTTTGGGAAATCACTAAATACAGTGGTCCTCACACATGTACAAACATTGATGTGAGTAAAGATGGCAAGATGTTGGATTCAAATTTGATTGAAAGAGAAATTCTCAATCAGGTAGTGGCAGACCATGGCGTCAAAATTTCAACCCTAGATGCCCAAATTTTTAAACAATACGAAGTCAAAGTTTCTTACTATAAGTTATGGGATACGAAACAAAAGGCAATTGCCAGGATATATGGGGATTGGGTTCAGTCTTATGAGATTTTACCGAAGTTCATGTTGGCATTACAAGAAGCTAATCCAACTACAGTAGTGAAATTCCTCAAAAAAGATGGCTTTGAAAGAAATACTGAGAGATTTCAGCGTGTATTTTGGGCGTTTGGACCTTGCATTGCAGGATTCGTACATTGTAGGCCAGTGATCAGTATTGACGGAACTCATTTATATGGCAAATATCAGGGGAAGTTATTGATAGCAATGGCTCAAGATGCGAACAACGAGATCTATCCTCTTGCTTTTGCAATTGTGGAAAATGAGTCTGAGTCTACTTGGAAGTGGTTTTTAAGTTTGATCAGGCTCCATGTCACACAACGGGAAGGTATTTGCACTATATTAGACCGGCATGGAGGAATCAAAAAAGCCATTATGGATAAACATGTCCCTGATTGGCGATCCCCAAATGGACATTGGAGATTTTGCATTCGTCATGTAGCTAGTAACTTCTTAAAGCGTTACAAAGACCAAAATTTGAAGAATATGATAATGAGAGTAGGCAGTGCTAATCAGGAACGGAAATTCAACACAACAATGGATTGCATTAGAAAATACAATGAGGAAGCTGGTAAACAATTGGATGAGATCGCAGTGGAGCAATGGACATACTCATATAATCAAAGTGCCTATAACAGAACAGAAGTGAAAGTTCCACAATGCATATTTCAAAATCAAACAAACCAGACACATAAAACTTTCCTATCAATTTTAGCCACTTCAACAATTGTTTTCAAAAACCTTTGTGCACAATCTACAATTGCTATAAAAGCATTGGTTAAAAAAAAAATACTATAATTATTATTATTTGCAAATATTAATTCCAGAGTTACCAAGTAGTAATAGCTAATACTACAACTGAATCCTATATGATCTACTTTGAACAAAACAAACTCATAAACAATTTAACTAAGTAAAGGAAAAAGAAAAATACCCTGATAAGAGCCAAAACAGAAAATGCCAGAACCGCTTGAATTTCCTATACGTGAAAAATCAAGAAATTAACAAAATTGAAGGACAAGTAATTATCAGGAAAAAGCACAGAAAGTTTTGAATGAGAGAGTTACTGAGATGAAAATGGAGTAATAAAATTTCATTCTGACCTCGTATTATAGTCCCATCCTAAAGATAAATTGCACAGAAGAGAACTATCAGAAAAAATTATAACGCAAAAGCTCCCCTATTGAATATCTAAAATCAGTATCATTCCTGAAGAGTATAGTTGCATAATTAGTTAACTTAAAGATGAGCTAAAGATGAGTTAAGATAATATCATAGCAAAGGATTGAATCATTTCCATAACCGGTATTGATTTCTATATTAAACATCTGCCACAAGTTTGCATATAAAAATTTCAGCAAAAAAATAAGCTCAAAGATAAAATGCAGCAGCAAGAGGCAATACAATGAAAATGAATCTTTTTGTGTGTGTGTGATTTCTTTTTTAAGTAATACAATGTAAATGACAAATGGATTCAAATACATTAATAAGAGTATGACAATTCATATCCTCTAAATACAATCAATATTTCCAAGCTGCAAAGAAAAACTCAAAATATAAAAATACTAACTTTAGCTTTATTTTTATATATTTGAAACAGAGTATTGCATTAATTAAAAATACTAACTTTAGCTTTATTTTTATATATTGCAGCATCTAAAGACTGAAAAAATATACGTGCTCCTGCAAAGAAGAAATTACCAAATGCTGCAAAAAAATTATGAGTCAGTAGAGTAATGGTAATATCAGAAAAGAAATTAATAAGGATTAGAATTAACTAAGATGTGATAATTTTTTACTAGTAAAATTGGATTAACTGATACCAATTGAGAAAAATAAAAAATAGTATCGATAAATTAAGTGTTTTAGGGCTTGAATGATCACAATCCCAACAGCAAATGACAATTCTATACACCAAAAAGCAATATCGAAAACGAAAACGAAAGGGGAAATGGGAAAGAGAGAGGAAGGAGTAGGTGGTTTTAGTCTTACATAAATGGAAAGAGGGAGAAGGAAAGGACGAGGGATCAAGTAAGGAGATTAGGCTGGGATTATTTTACTGTTTTGCATGTCCTCTTTATGCTTCTGCTGCAATGTCCATCAATCAAATACATTATTAGGGCAGGTTTAATAAACCAAATTCAACAAAGGATGACTAGACTATTCCTTGACCAACAACAAAGGAGAGCATGAAATATTTTTGTAAAGCAAAGAAAAACAAACCTTAAACCTACATATAGGAAAAGGATGTCAATTAGGTGAATAGATAAATCAAGTGTTCTGTGTTAGTGATGAAATTTCATTTTTTTTCGTCCTGCAAAGAATCACAACAATATATGAGCAACCACCCCAATAAAGCCAAGCAACATAGGGAGTTAATATTAAAAATTGTCAACTTCAAAATAAAGCCAAGCAACATGGTATACATGTCTATGCTTTAAAACCATACTTTTGTAATGTTGGTGATACGCAGAACTAGTCCCACATCCACGAGCTTTTGTGTTTCGAGGCGGGTTCCTCCTAGGCCCATCATCTCTTGCCAAAGGCGCTGGTGCCTGTGGTACAGTGGTGGGTATGAGTGAGGGAGGAGGTGAATCTATCTGGGTGGAACCGGTGGGTGTCTCCTCAATATGGGGTGTGATGGGTGGCGGTGTGGGATGGGTACTAACTAGGGTAACTAGGTGAGTGGACTCTGTGATATGAGGTGAAACTGAATGGGTGGGCTGTGTGGGATGGGTGGTAACTAGGTGGGTGGACTGCTGGGAGTAATCGGGTGGGTGGATGAGCTGGGCTCGGCAATGACGGGGGTAACTGGGGGGGTGGACTGTGTGGGTGGACTGCTGGGAGTAACCGGGAGGGTGGACTATGTGGGTGGACTACTGGGAGTAACCGGAAGGGTGGACTATGTGGATGGACTGCTGGGAGTAACCAGGAGGGTGGATGAGCTGGGCTCGGTAATGGCAGGGATAACTGGTTGAGTGGACTGTGTGGATGAGGGGTAACTGGATGGGTGGACTGTGTGGGATGGGTGGTAATTGGGAAGGTGGAATGTGTGGGATGGGGGGTATCTGGGTGGGTAACTAGGAGGGTGGAATGTGTGGGATGAGGGGTATCTGGGTTGGTAGACTGTATGGGATGGGTGGTAACTGGGAGAGTGGAATGTGTGGGATGGGAGGTAGCTGGGTGGGTGGACTGTGTGGGATGGGTGGTAACTGGGAGGGTGGAATGTGTGGGATGGGGGGTATCTGGGTGGGTAACTGGGAGGGTGGAATGTGTGGGATGAGAGGTATCTGGGTGGGTAGACTGTATGGGATGGGTGGTAACTGGGAGAGTGGACTGTGTGGGATGGGAGATAGCTGGGTGGGTAGACTATGTGGGTGGACTGTTGGAAGTAACTGGGTGGTGGATGAGCTGGGCTCGGCAATGGCGGGGGTAACTAGATTGGTGGACTGTGTGGGATGAGGGGTAACTGGGTTGGTGGACTGTGTGGAATGGGGCGTAACTGGGTGAGTGGACTGTGTGGGATGAGGGGTATCTAGGTGGATAGACTGTGTGGAATGGGTGGTAACTGGGTGGGTGGACTGTGTGGGAGGTAACCGATTAAGAGATTGGGCAATTTTTATGCCCCAATATGCCTCTTTACTTGCTGGATGGTCTAATGGAAACATATGATAAATGTTTACTAATATGTCAGCCTGTAATAAAATTAAACTTGTCATAAATTTATATCTAAAAAAATAACTTATAACGCAAATAATTTTTTTTTAAATACCATAAAACACAACCTCAATCCAACCCATGTAAAAACTCTTACCAGAACATCAAAACAAGCGCTTTGTTGATCGATAAAAGTTGTCATAAATTTATATCTAAAAAAATAACTTATAACGCAAATAATTTTTTTTTTAAATACCATAAAACACAACCTCAATCCAACCCATGTAAAAACTCTTACCAGAACATCAAAACGAGCGCTTTGTTGATCGATATGGCGTCGAGTGATTGAGCGATACCACACCATATACTCATCGTCATAGGCCATGGGCAGTGATAATGGATCACGTGTAATGACATGCTGAAGCCGATTATTCCACCGATCAATATATGTGTCATGAAAACTCACCCAATCTTGATGTACATTGCCCCTCAAATCTACCTTGTGCAAGCTAACCTTTGTATCGACTGGCTCAAGTATAGGTTGCTGCATTCCAAACTGACGCAAGACACGATCAAGGCAATGCATCTCTACGACATTGGTGCATATCAATGGCACAACCGAACGCCATATCTCTTGTCCTGTTAGACAATAGTCTGGCAAATTCGCATTAACGTATGGCTGCCAAACAATCTACAAAAGCAAACCAAAATATTCGTCAGCAAAACAGACATATAAACAACTGGTATATTTGAAATAACAAATATGTATAACAACCATTAATACATTTAATATGCACCAAATACAAGTACAATACCTCATCGGGGTGTTGCATACCCAACGCGTTTCGATAATGTTGTAAGACATGAGTACTAACTTCTCGCTCGCACTTTGCATTGGCCCATCTAGAACATAACATAAAAAATCAGATACTTACATAACATAAAAAATTTGGTACTTCGTATACAATAGTTTTAACTTATGAATAATATTATGAATTATATGAACAGTATAACTTGTTAACATACCTAACGCCATGAGGCCCCTGAGGTATTGGCTGACCTGCAGCATCCACACCATAATCAATAGGTTGGATAGACAATATATCTGGTGTCATATGTGGGAACCTAGACCATGTCCATAATTGCACTAAGATTAAGGCACCACCAATGTCTTTTGTGTTTGGCTTAGTGGCTCTACATAACTCTCTATACAACCATGCCAAGGTTGCAGAACCCCAACTGTATGACCTAGCAATGTCAAAGTCCCTCAACAACCCTAACCATTGAAGGTGCACCCTATCTCCAGACTTGTCTGCGAAAATACTACCCCCAATCATCTCTAAAATGTAAGCCCGTGCATATTGCTGCACAGTAGCATCATCAGCATCATCAGGTAGAACACCAAATACATCACTAAGCCACGACATACTAAGACGGGCCCCATTTAACTTGTTTGGTGGAGGAATTCTACCAAGTAATTCGCCACACAGAATTTGCCAATTTAAGTTGGTCAACCTTACCACTGCTTGACCATCAACTGGCAAGCCCAACATCACCCCCACATCCTGTAAGGTGATGGTCATCTCACCCTGGGGTAGGTGGAAGGTATGGGTCTCTTCACGCCATCGCTCAACCAAGGCAGTGATTAATGCCCAATTGAGCTGTATGAACCTCAAACAATAGAGGCCATAAAATCTAGCTCTCTGGAGATAAGCAACTATACGCGGGTGTGGCCGATTACCACGTGATAAGACCGCCTCGCGACGACGGTAATGCAATATAGGATCAGACCCCTGCAAAATGTAAAAAAATGCAATGTTTTAATATGTTATAAATATATTGTAACGCTTAAAAAGAAAACTTTGTTTTTTATTTTTTTATTTATTTATTTTTTGCAGCAGTTTTAAGGAAACAACTAATAATCATACCAATGTATTATTCCAAATATTTGTGGATCGATGCCCAGCCTGCAACGTCAAAACAGACTCATCAATCGGTCCTGGAATAATCTGAAGATCATCCATATGTCACAACTGCTGCAACATTAAAGACATTGGTATGTCAACGCACAAACACTAACTTTGAACAAGATAAACGAAATGCGCATAAAAAAAATAATATAAACATTCAGGTATCTGTATCTAACAACTTCTAAAAACAGTGAAATGTCAATTTTTATGAACTTAATGTACATGAATAATAAAGACAAATCAATGTCGACCTATATTGCAGATAATAATATCTAATATCATTTAAAATTTTCTAGTATACATTTATACTATATAATTATAGCAATGAGAAAAAAAATCAAGCATAGAGAAATAAAACCTGATTTATAGAAAGTAGTATTGTGGCTTCACTTAACAATAAAATATTAAATGTATTCGCTATGGCAAACCCCACTACAATTTTAGTATCTACACTAACTTTTAGTGCACCAATAGAATATGGATATTTTGGTATGTCAACGTACAAACACTAACTTTGAACAAGATAAACGAAATGCGCATAAAAAAAATAATATAAACATTCAGGTATCTATATCTAACAACTTCTAAAAACAATGAAATGTCAATTTTTATGAACTTAATGTACATGAATAATAAAGACAAATCAATCTCGACCTATATTGCAGATAATAATATCTAATATCATTTAAAATTTTCTAGTATACATTTATACTATATAATTATAGCAATGAGAAAAAAAAAAAATCAAGCAAATAAAAAATGGCAAAGTTAATATATATATATATGCGGGTTAGTTATTTAAAAGAAGAAAAGAGACTTGGGTCATTCTAGAAAGTCCAATATGATTAGGAAAGAGATTAAATGTCTTTAATATTTTGGACCATTCTAACAGAATATCATTGGCAATTGAAATCCTATGTACACAGAGAAAGTTGGCAATTCAAATTGTCTCAACAATTTATTTCACATTATTCCTCCCTATTGGTAAAAGGCAAACATAGTTTACTTTATCATGGACCTCCTAACTAGTACTACTATTCTTTTACAACTGCAAGATCTACCACTGCAACACATTGTTCATGTGACACACGACTTTGATTAAATTATAGTGATTTGTGATCATGCTTAAAGACATAGGCATCACACTTTGTGATTTGTGATCATGCTTAAAGACACAGGCATCACACTTTAACAAACTCTACCAATCACCCGACTGTGACAGCCTAAAAGGCTTTATGGACTTAACCCCATCACTATAGACTCCCTAATCATGCACATGCAACCACCAAATGTGTGAACCCCATCGTGAATGCTAATTGCTAAGTCCAGAAGAGGGTTCTTTTCAATCTCATGGGCCAGCAAAGAGACCAAATTTCTATTAGTTCTGAACAAAAACCTACAAAATAGGCAACGAGGGACAACAACTTTAAGAAAAGAAAAAGCATCTAAGTTTCCAACCTAAAAAGCTTTAGACACGCAAAAAAGTCATGGATGCATATTAGAATGTTTAAACTAAAATCAAAATCAGATACAGAAACATTGACTGATTTAAATGGACCTACATCATGCTGTGTGAAAAAAAAGCACTCATCTAAAAGAGTATGCATGCATTTGAGTACAACCACAACAATTACACATTTAGCCCATAACAGGATAACTACTTTAACCCCTCCAAAATTTGCGATCTGCAATACTTAGCCTAAAAGGCATATGCAATGATAGTAAATGCAGTGAAAAGAATTAACTTATGCTGAAGCAGAGAGCGGCGCGAAGATCTGAACGAAGCCCGGAGCAGAGAAGCAGAGAGAGAGCAACCGGCGCAGAGAACAAAGAGAGAGAGAGAGTCGTTGATGAGAGCCGGAGCAGAGAACAGAGAGAGAGAGAGAGAGAGTCGCCGCCGGAGAGAGAGATGGGAAAGTTAGGTTTGGGAAAGTAAAGCTGTAAAAAAAAATATAAAGGCTGTAAAAAAAATAAAAATAAGAAGGCTGTAAAAAAAATGAGTTTTAGGAAAAAATAAAAATTACGCTCAAATCGTCTCTCTAAGACGAGTTTAAAGTTTTTTATTTTTTTTTTTTTTTTTACGCTAATAAAAAATAAGAGTTTTAAAAAAATAAAAATAAAACGACCAAAATCGTCTCTTCAAGAGACGATTTTACAATTTTTATTTTTTATTTTTATTTTTAAATCAAATATGTTAAAAAGGCGTTAAAATTAAAAAAAAATATAAAAAATTCTTCCGAAATCGTCTCTTCAAGAGACGATTTCACAATTTTTTTTTTTTAAATTTTTAAACAGATATAAAAGGGCGTTAAAATAAAAAAAAAATATAAAAAATTTACAAAAATCGTCTCTTCAAGAGACGATTTTAAAAAGTACCCTATCCATTGATATAACTTTAAAAATACCCTGTTTGGCTATATAACTTAAAAAAAGGGATTATTGGGCAAAAAAAAATCTCCAAATCACGAAACATCCACAAGCAAACAAGCCCATCCCACACGCCAAACCCACACTAACACGTGCATATCCTCGGACCACCACACTTTTTTAACTCTTGTAAATAATTATCCCCTCCCACATTGCCACACCATAACAAGAAGTCAACAACCAGTCAATTTTCAATTCGGAAATGTTTCTTTCACACCCTGTGTGAAAGTTACTGTTTCACACCCCCACTAAAAGACAAACCCGTTATCCCCGGTTTGCTATTCCAAGTTCCACTATCCGTGTAACCAAACACCCATTTTTCCTCATTTTTTCTGAAATTTTCTCTCTCCTCCTGAATGCTCTGCTCTCTCCTCCCGAATTTTCTGCTCCTCCTCTCCCCGATCTGTCCTCATGAAGCCATGGATCTCTCTCCCCCGAAGGTTTTTCATGTATTGAAGTTTGAAGTTTGAAAGATTTGGGGTTTGAAAGTGTTGATTTGACGTGATCTGATTTGGATTTTAAGATTTGGGTTCTCTATTTCAGTTTGACGTTTGAAAGATTTGGGGTTTGAAAGTGTTGATTTGAGATCTGATTTGGGTTTTATTTGGGTTTGGGAATAACGAAGTTTTGATGTTTGAAGTTGGGGTTTGATTGTATTTATGAGGGTTTGGATGATTTTGTTAGGGTTTGAAATAATAAAAGTTGAAGGTTTGGTCGGGTTTAATATTTTTTTGAGGGTTTGGTTGATTTTGGTTGAGATTGGAAATAATAAAGTTTGGTTTTTTGATTTTGAAGTGATTTTGGTTGGTTGAGATAAAAATTAATAAAATTGTTACAAAAATGCCAAGAAACATGTTTAATAGATGGCAAGAAACATGACCAATTCGTATGAACATGTTTAAATGTTCATACAATTTTCTGGAAAATGTGGACAAAAACATGGAAATTATGGACAAAAACATGACATTGTGGACAAAAATTTCGAGTCTACTTATGAACATTTAAGTGAACCCAGAAATGTTCATACAATTTTCTGGAAAATGTGGACAAAAACATGAAATTATGGACAAAAAAAATGAAATTATGGACAAAAACATGAAATACACTTTCTGAGTTCACTTGAATGTTCATAAGTAGACTCGAAATGTTTGTCCACAATTTCATGTTTTTGTCCACATTTTCCAGAAAATTGTATGAACATTTCTGGGTTCACTTAAATGTTCATAAGTAGACTCGAAATTTTTGTCCACAATTTCATATTTTTGTCCATAATTTCATGTTTTTGTCCACATTTTCCAGAAAATTGTATGAACATTTCTGGGTTCACTTAAATGTTCATAAGTAGATTCGAAATTTTTGTCCACAATGTCATGTTTTTGTCCATAATTTCATGTTTTTGTCCACATTTTCCAGAAAATTGTATGAACATTTCTGGGTTCACTTAAATGTTCATAAGTAGATTCGAAATTTTTGTCCACAATGTCATGTTTTTGTCCATAATTTCATGTTTTTGTCCACATTTTCCAGAAAATTGTATGAACGTTTAAACATGTTCATATGAATTGGTCATGTTTCTTGGCATCTATTAAACATGTTTCTTAGCATCTTTGTAACAATTTTGTCATTTTCTATCTCAACCAACCAAAATCACTTCAAAATAAAAAAAACCAAACTTTATTATTTCCAATGTAGACATGGCAATAGGTTGCTCCTGGGTATTTGTTTGAACATATGTAGTTTCACCACAATTTGGGAAACATTTTTAGACATCCTTTTTTTATATCTTTCACAACAAGTAATGTGAAGATTCCAATGGCAATAGGTTGCTCCTGGTAACATTAAATATAAAAGAAACTCATGGGTAACCTAAAATATCCAACCAATTCCACCATTTCATTTATTTATTTACTCCATTTACAAAAAAAAAAAAAAAGATATTGTTTCTGTTCACTACCTTTAATAGAATCTCAAGTATAGGAAGAATAGAGCAACCCAAATTTTAAATACAAAAAGTATAAACGTAAATACAAAAATAACAAATGTGTGTCAAAACATAAAACTATATGCCGGTAAAGAATTGGGCAGCCGCAAGCACAGTAAAGAATTGTCCAGTTTCAGCTTTGTACAGCTTTGGGCAGCAAAGGAATTGTAATACAATTCTAGCAGAATGCGTTGCCTTATTCTTGGGCAATCAGCCTACAAAACATAAAAGAGATTTAGAAATTATTGGTTAGTTGTTTTGACTTAAAATGAATGCATTAATGCATCATGAAATGAAGGTGTGGAAATCATACCTCTTTGAACTGTACTATCTTGTTTGAAAAAATCAAGGATTCCATGAATGTCAGCATAAAAATCCCACAGTCGGAACTGGAAAAATTGAGGCAAAAGTACATAAAAATCAACATTGATCAACATAATTTATGGAAATTATGTCTTTCCTTATTGCCAAGTTAGGCTATGAACCACTTTAAGCCAAAAAGTAATGTCCAGCAAAACCATTTCCAATTGTTTATATATACTATAAGATATTTCTTGTAGCTTGAGCAACTAACATGTTAAAATAAAGTTCAAAAAACCATGAAACAGAAAGACAAAGCTTAAAGATAAGTGTTTTAATGCTCACCAAGTGCCTTTGAACTCTCTCACTCTCTCTCTCTCTCTTATCCCACCTCTTAAGTCTCACTATTCTCAGCTTACAGGTTCAGCCTTAAAGACCCATTTCCTTTCTTTTTTGATTAAATTTATCTCTCTCTCTCTCAGAAAGGATGAGTAAACAAGATATCATGAAGATGCAGGTACACCCTTTTAACTGTTTTCATGTTCCATGTTCTGAAATGAAGCTATTTAGGACTTTTTTGGATTCTTGTACTGTTTCTCAATTGACAAGCTATGAACTTTATATTTTTTTGTAACTATTTTTTCATAACATCCATAGAAACCAACATGTACCAACAACCTATGTAACATCCATAACATCCATAGAAAGTGTGGACAATTATCTTTAAGTTTGGACATTATTGTCCACATTTTTTGGTAAATGGTAATAACATGCAAGTGAACCCAGAACCAACATAGCAACAATTACATTTGAGGTCATGATAGATATTGGTACTTACGCGTATTTATCTTGGGTTGGTATGTCATCCTTGTATTTTAGGAGCCATGTATGGACATCCTTATGGTGCCAAGGAATCTATGCATATCCGCTCCAAAGCTTTTCTCTATGATGCAAGCAGCAGAAAGTAGTATCAGTGGGATTATATGTAAATACTGGGTTAGCAAGAAAATTGAAATGAAAAACAAGTGTTTACCAATGTTGGCGCCAAAGCTCTATGGGTTGCACTAGGCAAAGAATCAAAAAAATAGAAAACTTTTTCTAGACAATCTACAACCATCATAACAAAATGGCCATTGTGGCATGCTGGGACAAAAATCTGCATTAAGAAACACGAAAGGGTAGGTCATACACAGGTTTTTCAGAATAGATATGTAACAACAGTTTTTGACAAAATGAAAGTTGGAGAAGGTCTCTAATTACCCGGTTGCAATTTGTCGGCATTGAGCGTACCCAACTAGGGCGGAACATAGATTGTGGTTGAGGCTGTTCATCCTGAATGGGTTGTTTACCCTTTCTTGTTCTTTTGCCTCTTTGTGTTGAGGTTGACGGAGCCATACCCAGGATCGTAGTCTGCATAAATCATAGTTAGTTATTTCAACAAAAGAGCTCACTGTATTGACATCATGCATAGTGTAAATGTATGAACAAGTATTTGCCAAGGTTGAAATTTTGTTATTTTACCCCGCCATGTACGCTTATTATGAAGTTTATGTACGGTGGAGGATGGCCGCTTTCGGTGAGTTTTTGCATAAGGACATCCTTGAAAGCGTCCACCACCTGCGTGTGTCACACTTGCTTAGTAAACAATGTGGAATTGTAAAACTCATGTCTCAAATATGCAATAAATAAAGGATCTAAAATGCAAAATGAATATATGTAATTACCGCGGTGGATATCCACCTAGAACCATCGTCTCGATCTTGATCGCCTAACAATGATGACACCTCTCGACCCGTGAGCTCATGTGTGTCGGTCGAGATTGCCATCTCATTGCTATCAACCTCGTTGGGCCTAGAAAATTTTAAACGTGTTATAAACCAGTATGAGGTAATATTGATAATCACTTCATAAATCATTACATAATTGAAAGAAGGGAGTTGTTACAACCTTTTCCTAGTGCCCCGCCTTTTCGCGCCCCCCCATTTCTTCCTAAAATCAGCCAAGACAGCCTCATCAGCAGCTGTTGGCTGGTATAGGAAATGAGCATCCACCCACTGCTCATGATTTTTCAACATGGAGTACATTAAGTTATTTCATATGTGATTTTTAAACAAAAAAAAAGTTAAAGCATGAGCATTTAACCCAACATAAAGTAAGCATGAGCATTTAACCCAACATAAAGTTAAATGACATATGAACCCAACATAAAGCAACAACATATGGAGTACATAAAGTTAGTTCATATGTGATTTTCATATGTCATTCATAGTGTTTCATATGTGATTTTCATATGGAGTACATAAAGTTAGTTTATCATTACACAACACACGTACCTCATTTCTAACTGGTTCCGAATGGGGGGCCACTATCATTAGATTCTTGTGGGCTCGTGTTTTCGCCCTTGTATACGTCACACTAGTAGCCCCCTTTGATGGTGAACTCACCAAATCCACCATAGCTGCAGCTGCCTCCCCTGCATTGTCCCGCTTTGATGGTGAGCTTGCCAAGTCCACCACCGCCACCTTGGCCTTCTTTTTGGCAGCTTTGCCTCTCTTGGCAGCCTTGGACGGTGAACTTGGCAAGTCCACAATGGGGGTTTGAATGGGCAGCTGGCTTTGTGAGGGTGGGGGCTCGTTTTGTGAGGGTGAGGGTGAGGGTGGGGGCTCGTTTTGTGAGGGTGAGGGTGGGGGCTGGCTGTGTGAGGGTAAGGGTGGGGGCTGGCTTTGTGAGGGTGAGGGTGGGGGCTGGTTTGGTGAGGGTGGGGGCTGGTTTTGTGAGGGTGAGGGTGGGGGCTGGTTTGGTGAGGGTTGGGGCTCGTTTGGTGAGGGTTGGGGCTGGTTTTGTGAGGGTGAGGGTGGGGCTGGTTTGGTGAGGGTTGGGGCTGGTTTGGTGAGGGTTGGGGCTGTTTGGTGAGGGTTGGGGCTGGTTTTGTGAGGGTGAGGGTGGGGGCTGGTTTTGTGAGGGTGCGGCCTGGTTTTGTTGAATATTGGGGCTACTCTCTAGGACCGCGGCCACCAGACCCTTCACATGGTCAAGCTCATCCTTTAAGCGCCGAACTTGTCGTGCTAGAGCTTCCCGTTCAGCCCTCTCAGCTTGGAGCTCTAGCTGCAATTGATTGGACGGCGTTTGAGGAATTGAGCTTGGTCCAGCCCCATCATCCCTTGATATGGTTGGGTGCGAGCTGCCATGGGTTTCTTGCAAGGTCTCCATGGCTTCTTCTACCACATTGAAGTCTTGCTCCCATGGCATTGCTACAAGCACGGACAGCACCTGCAAACAACAAGATATATGAATTAGAACGCTAAAATACTAACATATAAGATCTTTATAAGAAATTAACATGTTTATTAAACTAGTACGCAACTTTAGTGTAAGATACTTACATTGGCACTGTTACTAAAGGCCTCGCTTGCCTTCTTAGTATACATTCTTTGGTGGGTCCATGCTAAAAATCTTGGGAAAGGTTGGTTAATTTCAGCATTCTTGTGACCAACCCCCAAGTGCTCGCATGCCCATATCTGCAAAAATCATGACATCAATGGCAAGTTTAAGAATAAAACAAAATTTAGAATGGTTGTGGAGTAAACAATGAGGATAAAAAAAATTTTACCTGAAGCAAGGCAGTGCAACCTTGAATGTGCAAGTTGCCTCTACCTTTTTTCGCTTGCATCGATGAAGCTGCGCGGCTTAAACCACTAACCAAGAAGTCATACACTGCCTTCCCCCATGCATATGTACCTAGGTTGGCTCTATCATCAAGCAATGGTAGGAGGCTTGGGTTGACTTTTTTGGAGGTGGTGGGAAACAAAAAATAGCTAAAGACTAGGGCAATGTACAACCTAACCCTATTTGGGACTTGTATGGAAGTTTTGGTGAGCAATGTCACCAATTTAGTTCGGTCTGGTGAAGTTGTCTTCAAATGCCTATCTAGCAATTTCTCCACCACAGACCCCCCAGAATGAGATTGGTTCCAATCAATTGGCTCTCCCCTCACAGGCAACCCCAATATGAGGGCAATGTCATATAGGGTGAAAGGTATGAGCCTATCACCCACTTGGAATGCACGTGCATCGGCATTCCACCTTGTAGCCATCACTTCAAGTATTCGTCCACTTGCCTCAATGTTGCAGTGGAGATTCAACAACCACCCAAATGGAGTGGTTTGCAGCTGGCTCTTACATTCTTCAGCTAAGCTGTTGTTAACCTCCATCAATTTGGTAACACTGCACTGATGGCGAATACGAGGTGCAACTTCAATACTCGCCATTGCCTTGGCCACATGCAAAATGGAAATCCATATAATTAGAATATCTCTTTTAACAAGTTTAAAGAAGAAGATAAATCATCATTATATGTTTCTGTAATGCCAAGACAAGGATTAAAAAAGTATGCCAATTGAACCACTATTGTACAGAAAATGTGAAAATTGTCCAGAATACCCTTAAATTGTCCAGAAAACCCTAACATTGTCCACATTTTAATCACAGTTTAAACATGTGGCCATTCCAAACATATTTGTCACATTCAAGTCAACCTATGACCCCACACACACACAAAAAAAAAAATAAAAAATAAAAAACTTCTGACTTTTTGGAGTAATAGTTATATCTAAATATGATTAAGTTTTGTTTAAGTCCACAACCAGTTTGGTTTTCAACCTGCTATATCTAAATTGGCAATGAAAAACATGTCAGCTTTCAGCAGATAAAGCACACAGTAAATGACAAACATTACTGCAATCTGAGTGTACTAAACTGAGTGAGATAGTTTATAGAAGAATTGTTTAAGTAAGTTTTAAAGAGTTTCACAATTTATTTCAGTAACCATACTGTAATTGTAGCCTGTAGAAATCACAACTCATAACAGCCTAAGTTGTAAACTTAGAAGCTTGAAAACAAATTCACCCACTTCCTCAATGGGGAGTGAAACACACACATAGAGATGGAAAGAGAACAAGATCACACAACAGGCTACAATTATAAATGCTAAAGTTCCTTGTTATGCCCAAGTATTGGAGTGTACTATAAAGCATTTCTCATACTTTAATATACCACATTGATTAGTGAAATATATTAAAGCATTCTGATGCATCCCATCCTAATCCTCAAGAATTGCTACAATAGTGCTAGGCTAAGATTGGGTTTGACTTGGTTATATAAATTTCTAGCTTTTGTATCTAGTAGATGTTTCAACAAAAACCTTTGATACGTCCTACCTAATTACACTCAAAGCTCCTGTAGCCTATCTCCCCTCATACTTCAGGTCTCAAGGTAAAAAATGCCAAAATGCTCATGATATAACCACCTAAACTATCAGCTCTGATACCACTTGTACCAAGTGAAGCTTAGGATTTTGAGACTGTGCTAGTAAGTACAAAGAACTGAAAAGGTGATGGTCATCCTTCAAATTTATTAGAAGGCAAGGCATGTAATGTGTGTGCTGCCCTCCATAAAGCTATAACGCTTGTCAAATATGAAAGATAGACTTAACTAAAATTAATATGTTCAAATTATGGTTCTTTTATATATTGTTAAAATCTATAAACAAATGATCAGTTTTAGACTGGGTAGTAAATCTGTAATTGACATTAAACTAAAGTGAAATTTAGCATGCATAATAAGTGTTTATAGAAATGAAATGATTAGAAATATCTTGGATCAAAATACATTGAGCTGGCCCTACTTTCTAGGAGTCAATATTGTTTATTAGAGAAGTTAAGTGCATGAGAAGTTATTAAACATCTTTCTAAGATTATATTCTACTCCATCAGATTGAGCTAACCCAACTTGCATAAACCAATTTTGGTTCTAATTTGTCCCCCAAAAGTCAAATCAGTGCCAGTCTCTTAACCCATATAAATGTTGTGTATGTTTATATATATAACCAATATAGACTAAATCCAACAATAAACCACTTAATTTACAGTGAATGCAATTTCAATTATATTTTCCTGCACCACATAAACACAAGCTGTTTGACCATATAAGAAAGAGAAAACACATATTACAAATGATTGATCTTAGCTAATTCCTGCAACAGAGAGTCACAAACTCACAATTCAAAAACCCATGTAGCAAAATCATTGCTTAAAAGAGTTGGATATAACAGCAAATTACAGCAGAGAGGTTCAATCTCCCAACCATACTATACTTTTTTTGATAAGTAACAAACAGCCCTAACAAAAAACATTAGTTCTGAAAAAAACAAGGAATCTAAAAGCAGAAAGAAGGATCAGAGACAATACCAGCCAGATGAGCCTTGCAACAATAGGGTAAACTTGTGATCAAAGTTGTAATCCTTGGTGAAGAGGTCTGCATAAAGGTGCAAATTTAAACACAACTAAAATGGGCAAAGCAGGTTACAATAAAGTTTGAATTGTATACATTAAACCGTGATAGCATCTAACAATTAAAGAATAAATTTTATGGAACAGAAAGCCACAAGTGTAGATGTAAGGCTCTTGATAGTGTGTAAGATATTATAAAGATTAACATTAACAGTGTTGGTGAAAGTGTGAGGTGCATTTAAGTGCAAAGTGCAAGTGCAAGTGCCTTCTAAAGGGAACATTAAAAAAAATGTACTAAATTTGAAAACAATTATAAATGGAAAATAGGACAATCAAGTGATCAACTAATCATATAAACAGCTATGATATTTGATAACCATGATTAAAATGAAGTACATTGCTGAAATAAAATATACCCAAAAGGCAAAGACCACAAAGCACTGTAATGGTAAGTACTGACTTCTATGCCAACATAAGCAATGCAATGCAATCCTAAAGTATATAATCATCATTTCATCCTCATTAAGCATAAGACCATTACCATTGTCTTCACAAGATTTGCAACCCTCATCATCTTTCTCATCTAGTTCAGACTTTGTTATGTACATCTAATCAGTATAATTTATTTCAAGTACTGCAGATTTATATATATCAGTTGCCTATAATGCACTAAAAGGTCATTGTCTATAGGAAGCCCAACAATCACAGAAAACCAACAAATAAAGACCAACATTGTACAGAAAACCCTAATTTTCTCCACAAAACCGAACAATTGTCCAGAATACCCAAACATTGTCCACACTTAGTCCAATCATAGTATCAACTCAAAAACATTAAAAAGCACAGAAGAAAATGGACATGTAAACTCACCTTTCTCTTTGGTAGGAGGTTTCTCAGTTCTTTGTGCTGTTATGTCTACGGGTGCAAGGGAATGGGTGACGATGGCTTGATTATTTTGAGTGTTTGAGAGGAGTGGACTTTGTTTCTTGGGGATGTTTGCAAAAGGAAACCGTGGAGAGAGGGAGAGGAAAGACTGTCAGATAGAGAGTTTCAAAGTTTTAGTAACAGTTACAGTTCAGTTTCGAAGAGACAGAAGAGAGGTGATGCTTGCGGAAGCTTCTGACATGCAGGTGTGTAAAAACGACGCCGTTTGGGGACCACTTTCCCCCCAAAAGCCCAACACGGCACCGTTTTGGGGACCACTTAATCCCCAGAAGCCCACACGACGCCGTTTTTGGAGATTAATATTTCCCCCCAAAGGCCCAACACGGCACCGTTTTGGGACCACTTTCCTTATCAAAGCCCACACGACGCCGTTTTGGGGACAAAGTTTCCCACCAAATTTCCCACGTTGGACCCGCCCATTTTTTTGTCTTTTTTGGTTTCTTTACTTTATTTGGTTTGGTTTAAGTGAATTAATGGGTTTGGGCTTTGAATAATATTAATGTATCTATTATGGGTTATTATATGATAATGGGTTTGGGCTTTTTTCAACATCAGCTAATATTAATATATATATTATGGGTTATTATATGATAATGGGTTTGGGCTTTTTTCAACATCAGCTAATATTAATATATATATTATGGGTTATTATATGATAATGGGTTTGGGCTTTTTTCAACATCAGCTAATATTAATATATATATTATGGGTTATTATATGACATTGGGTTTGGGCTTTTTTTGTAACCTCATATATTAATGTATGTATTAAAATATTAAGTAATTAAATATTTAATCAATTAAATTAATTTACATGTAAATATTAATCAATAAATTACCAGAAAAATGTACATATTAATGAATAAAATAGTTATGTTATTTTTTTAAATTAAAAAAAAAAAGACAAAATATATAATATCTAAAATTTAGTTAGGGGGGAAAAAATTATAATTCGACACTCGACACTAACATACATACATATAATAAGATCTAATAACTTTTTTATATTAAAATCAGTAAAGACAAAAAATTAAAAAATTATAATAAAAATATTAAAATTCAAAAAATATAAGTAGAACATTGGAATTCAATAATTTAGATCTTAGTTATCAAAAAGTAACATTGATATTTTATGTAATTTAATTATACAAACTAACGTATTAAAAACGTATGTCATACAATGTTATTGGTATTTGTGTTTACATTTGATAACCACCTTGGTACTACGATTACATTTGAGTAACATATTTAAACAACAAATTGTAATGTTTTTCTACTTAGAATGATCCATATAGTAATGCTCCATACAGTACTATATAACTAAGAATTGTCTATACACTAGTACTACTTCGTTCTGGCTCACCATATATGTTTTTGAACAAACCCGTATAGTTAAAGTATACGACAGTATACTAATGGTCATCTTCTATGTGAACAGCAAATCTGATCCAAACAGGAAAGTGTTGGATATTTCTTATGGTTCCAATTAACACCCGATCTATAGCGGATGGTACGCTTAGGGTTGATCCGAGGAAGAGACCAACACACGATCTATACCTTTCCTTGTAGCTAACTATAACTTAACCATTGAATATATAAGATATAATTGATGATGACGACACATGATAGGAGGTTATTCTAATGGGGAAGAGGTGGATGACTAAGATGACTAATGTTTTCCAAATATACTCTATGCATAATATCAAAAAAATTGTTATGTTATTATTATTTTTGCTAAATTACATTATATTACTTGTATAAGTTAAGAATACTTTCTAAAGTTCCATTTTAATTGAAGTTAACATTTTATCATTTATAAATGAAAAAAGTTATATATTGTAATGAAGAAATTCATAAATTAGTTAACAACAAATATTGATCTAACATATTCAACCATGATTATTACAATTTCTGAATCTAACATACGCAAAATACATTATTGTACCTTTTTTTCAAAATATTTTTTCATTTTCTCATTCTGAATACATTTTTTTTCACGTATTTTAAAATTACAACTTCTGAATCTAACTTATACATACTTTTTGAAGTCACATTTTCTTAATTTATTTTTTACATTTGATGTCAATAATTATTAACTGTATTATTTGCAATATTTTTATTAATAATAATATTTGAATGAATATTTACAATTTTTCTCAATAATTATTAAATGTTACAAATTTCTGCGAAATCTTTATAACAAATTTAATGCAACTTTTGTCAATAATTATTAAATGTATCTTATACTAATGTTCTTTTTATAATACTAACATAAAATTGTGTTTATAACCACAAAAGCAAACCATATAAAATGTATTCATAATTCTTGTATGAACTGTATTAATACCAGCAAAGTTTTTTAAACAATTTGTTTGTTAAGATTAAATTTTATAAATAAATAAAATACATTTTTAAACATATAAAATGTATTCATAATTCTTGTATGACTTGAATGGTTAAGATTAAAAGTTTCAACATTCACTTTTAATCTTATCCATTAAATTTTATAAATAAATAAAATATTAAATCAACACACAATACTAAATCTAAATGCAAATTTGCATTGCAATTGAACTAGCAATTTGTTTGTTATTACACGGCAGATACTTCCAGTTTGGAGCAGATTTTTTACACAGTACACTTTAAATCCAGTTATTAAACACGCTTTATATGATTTTCTGAACAGAAGATGTGATCTTCTGAACACAAGGACACATCAATGTGGGTCCATTAAATAAAAAAAAAACATTAAATCAACTTCTCTCATTACACGGCATGGACATACTTCTACTTCCTTGACTTGAACAGTATCACTCTAACAGCCAGCCAGCCCAATCTTAGCTGGTTAAACACGGGCTGATGTGATCTTCTAAACACACTTTTTGGCAATCCCATCACCTGAACTGTCCTCTTCTTCGAGCTGCACGTCCCTGCTGCTGTGTTCTTCGGCTAGAAGGTAGAGTCCTCAAGTTGTTTCAGCTACAAAACCCCCTCAAGTTGTTTCAGCTACAAAACCCGAACTTCCTTCTTCTTCTTAGCTGTCTGCCTCTATGTTTTCTTAATCTTTCTTCCATTCTCTTTTCGGGTTTGCTGTCTTTGGGTTGGCAGAGAGCATTAAATGCTTACAAGACTTCTCAATCTCACTCCATCTTCAGACTTCTCAATCTCACTCCATCTTCACTGCGTGTTAGGTGTCTGAACAGTGGGATGTGATTTTGTTACTGGGCTGTGACCAAATTTTACTGGGTTGTGACCGAAATTTGGTGGGGGTGCTGGTTGTTTTCAATTTTCCTCTTTATTTGTTCAATCAACTTTGTGAATCCTTCAGGTATGCTCTCTCTCTCTCTCTCTCTCTCTCTCTCTCTCTCTCTCTCTCTCTCTCTCTGTTATTAATTTCATTTCTCAAATCTAAGGTTAATATTCAAAACCCTAATTACATCATATTCTATTCAAATTAAATCATATTGAAAATTTTAATATTCAAAACCCTAATTATGTTTTATTCAACTTAAATAATATTTTTATCAACTTAAAAAAAAAAAACTTAAATTCAAACCCTTAATATTCAAAACCCTAAGCTTTTTGACATAAACTAATATATTATATGATTTTTTAATAACCTAATAATATAAATTCATATTTTAATACCTTTGCAGCAAAGATGTCTTCCTCATCAGTAAATAGTGCAATTAGAGATGGGCTGAGATTTAGAAATTTAGACTGTGTTTGTGGCAAAAGAGCATCAGTTAGGATTTCAGAATCAAGTTTAAACAAAAACAAATTGTATTATTGTTGTGCTGCCAACCGATGCGGTTTCTTTTCTTGGTGTTTGCCCATCAACCAACGAGCTGGCTGTGAAAGAATGGAAGAGATATCACAAGCAACCAGTTCTAAATCCATGGTTGATGCATCACAATTGCTTGATGCATCACAACTGTTACTGGACTTGCATCAACTTCAGTCAGAGATGCGTGGCATGCGTGATATGGTCCAACCAGTACATCGTGATGACATCCAATCGTTGAAGAAGTTGTTAACAATAGGACTTGCTGTAATTGTGGGCCTTATTGTTGTATTATGGTATCAAATTCAATAAATGTGTAGTGTAGTCATTACCACTTTTTGTAATTAGACAATATTTGGTTGAATGAATGAGGAAGCTTATTTGAATGAATGTGAATGAATGAATGTAGTGAAATGTATTCATTGAAATGTGTTGTGTACCAGAAAAATGTTTATTTTAACATTTAAGTCTGCCCAGAAATTGTGGACAATTTGCATCAATGTGTGGACATTAATGTCTATATTTTCTTGCAATGGCCATGCAAATTCATGCAATTTGATGCACGTTAGAACACTAAACAGTCACGTGAACAGTAAAATTCATCCCCAGAAAGTGTGGACAATTTGATAAAAGTGTGGACAATTTGATAAAAGTGTGGACAAGTTTGTCCACACTTTCTGTCAGATACGTAAACAGTGTTTTACGTGAACAGTGAACTCTTTCTGATAAAAGTGTGGACAATTTGAACAAAGTGTGGACAATTTTGTCCACACTTTCTGTGAGATACGTAAACAGTATTTTATGTGAACAGTAAACTCTTTCACAAAAAAGTGTGGACAATTTGAACAAAGTGTGGACAAAATTGTCCACACTTGAAGAGCATGGTAAACAGTATACGTGAACAGTATACGTGAGCAGTAACGTGAACAGTCTACGTGAACAGTGTTCATATTGGCCTGAAAGTGTGGACAATTTTGTTAAAGTGTGGACAAAATTGTCCACACTTTCTACAAACTTGGTGCATGGTACCATATTACCCAGAAACCTGCCTTTACCCAGAAACCAACCCAGAAACCTGTTTTAACTTAGCCAATTTCTGCAAACTTGGTTCAAAGTATACCACTAACATAACTTTCATAAAATTACTATATTCATGAAATTCACCATGACCTGAATACATAAAAAACTTAGAATAACCCACTAGCAATAACTCAAATACGTATGCACTTCCATTATCATTGATTGGAACGACAAAATACATTAATTATCCACTCTAGCTAAAAACAATACAATCAATGGGTGTATATTAATGAAATGAAAGGAGCCTACACTTTCTCTTTCCTCTTGCAAAAACAACAACGCTGAGGATATACAAGATTGAGACGGATCCTTCCATGATACAAAAAAACTAACTACCAACGCATCCTTCCGTAATACAAAAAAAGGAGGATCGTTTAACAAAAAAAAATATATATATATATTTACATATATCTAATCAAGGAAGGTTTAAGGCTTGGTCTTCGTTTCCATGAGCTTGAGTCTGTGACATTGACTGTAAAAGAAAACATGGTACAATAAGTATGCAATAAATAGGATTTAATAACCAATTTTTCCACATTACAAATATCTTTACCTCAGACACAAAACTCTGGGAAGGCATTGGATTTGTTAAGTGTATAACTCCATCATTTGAATGTGGCATGGACACTGGATATTCCTACAATACAAAAAAAATATATATATATATATATATATTCAACCATAAGCCCCAAAATAACATCTTTGCTACATATGAATAATAACAGTGCAAATCACCTATACTTACCATGTTTGATGTAGAGCAATCTCCATAAGCACTACCTCCAACCTAGGCCATCCAATCACAATTAAACCAAAATTAATAAACAATAATAGACTAGGATATTAAAAGAAGTGTGGTCTTTTAATTATGTACCCCAGTAGTTGATGTTGAATGAGCAAGATTCCTAGCAGCGGCATTGTTCCTTTTCTTCTTTGGTTTTGAAACCGCTTCCTCCATTGATGACTTTAGCCGTTTCATCCTAGGTCGACCCTTACGCTTCACAACCGTAGGACTCCTTACAACTTCAGTCCTAACAACATCAGGAGCAGCTCCAACACTATTCTTTCTCTGAGACGAGGGCTTGTTTATCACATGAACGAGAAAAGTTGTCTTTCAAATCAATTAACAACTTTTCTAGAACATTAAAATTCTCTACAGACTCAGCCCCTATCTCAAGCACACCGACTGCTAGTCTATGTAACTTCTCGTACCTTTCCAAGACAGGGTTATGTTGTACATCATCTGTACAAGTGGAGACGTAAGTGTGTTTTCTTTTGATATTCTTTCTCCACCTGTCTAGTATATACCTGTCAGGGAGTATAGTCACACGTTGCTGGGAAAGCACAAATAAGGCATGCCTACATAATATCCCCCTAAACTCAAACATGCGACATACACAGCCAACCAAGCATTCAGAGCTATTGAATCTCACTTCAAAAAGCTTCCCTGGGCATGCTTCATCTTCAATCTTGTATTTGACTTCATCACTACCTCTAACAAGCTCATTTACTATACAACCTTGTCTCCCAGCAAATTCTAGTCGCACCCGCTTAAAAATCTCATGGGTGTAAGCTTCTTGGAACTGTTTCTCCATAGGAGATGATGATGAACACTCCAGCTTGCCTTTGAAACACTCAAAATCTGATAAAATCTCTTTTTCAACCTTATTCCGCATTGCCTTCTCGAATTGCTCCACAAATACTTTCAAAGTTGTAGAGCTATGTACGTAACCATCAAAAAAGGCATTCATTGATTCCGAACGTTGGGTTGACGACATTCCCGCAAAGAAATTGGAATTGAGAAATGCGGGAACCCATCGCTCCCGTTCCTCATATAACTTGGCCAACCACTCATTCTCCTCAAGATGATGCAAAGTGATGGTATGATTCCATTTTTCTTCAAACTCTTCCACTGTCATTGAATCATGCACGGCTTTAAGCAAATAATGCTTTATATCTTGATAAGCTTCCAATCCAGCAAGCTTCACTGGCAACTTCATCGTAATATGCCAAATACACCAACGATGAACAGTTTCCGGAAAAACTATTTCAATGGCCCGCCGCATTGCTTGGCATTGGTCTGTGATAATGGCTTTTGGAGCAATGTCACACATACTTTGCAACCATTGCCTAAATACCCACACAAACGAATCCGTGTCTTCACTTGACAATAACCCACAACCAAGTATAATAGATTCACCATGATGATTAATTCCAATAAAAGGGGCGAATGGCATATCATACTTGTTTGTTAGATATGTGGTGTCGAACGTGATCACATCATTAAAGGATTCGTATGCTGCCCTACTCCTCGCATCAACCCAAAATACATTTCGCACACGTAACTCATCATCCAAATCCAATGCATGGTAGAAGTTAGAATTTTTAGCTTGCATTCTAACGAAGTAATCGTGCAAGGCTTGTCCGTCACCCTCCTTACACTTTAAACGACGTTCCTTTTCAAGAAAGTTGCGAACATCTCTTTGATTATACGTCACATTTTCATAACCCCCTGCTTCAACGACGGAAGCCTTAATACTACTATTTATCCTAACACCGGCATTGTCATTAATCAAGAGTCTCCTTCTTGTATCCGTGCTTATATGCCGAAAAGCAGCAAAATGCCTGGATTTACTAGGACTCAACTCATGATTATGATCCTCAATAAAACTCAATATCCTCCATTTTTTATCGGTAATATCCATCGAAGCTTTGATCCCAGCTTCACACGCATTTTTTATTGTCGACCTCTTCTTGGAAGGATCATCAACCGAACTACTGTATTTTCCCTCTCGGTTACACTTCAAGTTTACATAAGAAGTCTCACTAAAGCCCTTCTTTTTTCTTGAATTCCTTGTCATTGTTGCAAATCCTTTCGAATAAGCATAATGCTTATAAAATTCAATGACTTGTTGAAGTGAATCAAACTCCATTCCAACCCTTGGTTCAATCACTGAATTCCTCACACTCTCAGGTGTATCCTCCTGCATGTTTCCCTCAACAGGCTGTGGTAAATCCTCCACAAAACTATTACTAGCACCAAAGGATCTAACACCATCCATCTCTTGTGTACTCATGACTGCAACAACCTATAAGCCAAATACCAAAGTTAATTATAACATGTAATGTAAACTCTACCAAATAATTTATCATGTACCAATAATGATATACAACCTAAACCTAAAGTATTACATTGTGACTAGTATCAATAACAGAAAACATTCAAACACACCAACACACACTCACTAAAATTATCATTAAAAAATAACATGAAAAAACCCATTATGTTCCATGTTCTGAAATGAAGCATTTAGGACTTTTTTGGATTCTTGTAGCCATAATACAATAATATTTTTTCATAACATCCATAGAAACCAACATGTACCAACAACCTATTTCCTTAACATCCATAGAAAGTGTGGACAATTATCTAAGTTTGGACACCTAAAACAAGCAGAACCAACATAATTTTTGAAAAAACCCATTTTTAAAAAATAACATGAAAAAACCCATTAAACATTTTTACAATAATCATGAATTTTTGCTACACCTAAAACAAGCATAATTTTTTTTTGTTTTTTTCATTTTTTATTACAAAAAAATATGTACAGATTATCACTAAAAATAAACTTAAATAATATACACAACTAACAAAAAAGAAAAAGAGGAAAAAAAAAAAAAAAGCATACCACGTGAACAGTGCAGTCAATGCACCAGTGCAATGGACCTCCAAAACTCCAAAACTCACGTTAAATGCTGCTCCAAATCTCAAATGTTGGTCTCTGTCTCTGCTCCAAATGGTGACTTTGTTTCAAGCTCAAGCTCAAGCTCAAGCTACAATGGCAGCAACACTGTTTTACAGAAAAAGGTTTCTATGTTTAGGATTACTGTTTCATTATTATTGGCAAGAAATAATAAGTACCAAAACTTCAAAAATCCAACCTTAGAACTGACTTGATCTTCTCGGCTAAGTTGTCTTTTTTTTTTTTTACTTTCTGCTTGCTATGGACGTGTGTTTCAGACTCAGTCATGCTGAAGAAGAAGACAGGCGGAGTGGAGGGAAAAAAAAGAGGATAGTTGCTGTGGTGGACCTCTCACGTGCTTTGCTATGCCCCATTTTTAGCCAAATTTTTAGTGTGTTTGGCAACAAAGATAGTTGCATTCCTCATTAAAATAGCTGATTTTGCACTCATGGGACCCGCAAGATTGCTTGCTGCCGTGGTCCAGTTATTTGCTGCCACATCCATGGTGTGAAAATACTATTTCACACCATGGTGTGAAAGTAGCAGCGTCCATTGAATATACATCATCGTAGTCATAATTTAAAGATTCTACTAGCTTTCAAAAAATAATCTCTTTCCACTTTAGTCCATACTCAGCGAAAGGATCAACATCCTATCATAATATGAATTAAAACTTTAGCCTAATAATATCACAAACCTATGCATTCTACAAAAGGTATAAATTACAATTCTCATCCTATTGTAAGCTCCACTAAGTTCATATTGACTTTAAAAAAAAAATAAAAAAAAATCACATTGTAATAATACAAAATTAATTAACCTATAGAATATCTTAAGATTTCAGTGTCCACTATTGCAAGTGTCATTAGATTTTTCATGAGTCTACAATTACGTGGTAACATCTTAACCTATGTTCAAAATACAAAAATACTGGGTTGTTACAGCTTCCAATCATGTCAAAACTATTAAGGAACTCAAACTTCTAATAGCACATGACAAAAACCAAAAATGCTCAATGTATACCTCTCATGCTATAAATTGTCGATCAATCTTTAACATCAAAATCCACCAATATTCAGAATCTATTACTAAGACATTCAATAATTATATCTGAACTCTCGATCCTTTTTTTTTTTTTTGGCATAAACACATTTTTAGTCCTATATTATGGAAGTTCTTTCATTTTGGTACTTATATTTTCAAAAATTTCATTTTGTTCCTTGAGTTTTCAACCCGATTCCATTTTAGTCATTGTGGATAACTCAATGATGAAAATTGCTTATGTGACTAACAGATAGCTACTCTATCATTAAATTATGATTAAAAATTATTTTAAAAATATTAAAAAATTCCATGTCATGAATAAAATTAGATTTTTATTTATTTATTTTTTTGTCTCCCCTATTTTCGCTTTTATTATTTTTCTCTCTCCTTAGTTTTCATTTCTTAATTTGTTCGTCTTCTCTCTCTCTCTCTCTCTCTCTCTCTCTCTCTCTCTCTCTCTCTCTCTCTCTCTCTCTCTCTCTCTCTCTCTCTCTCTCTCTCTCTCTCTCTCTATCTATATTATATTATATATATATATATATATATATATATATATATATATATATATATATATATATATATATATACTTTGATAATTACTTAACCTGTTTGCGTGTTTCACTTTGCCTATCCGTGATTTGAAACTATCACTTTACCCACTTAAGGTTTAAAACATTAGCAACTGTAACCCACCTTGCTCCTTTCCGTTAATGGAACAACTAAAAACATAAAACATAAAGAAATTTGAATCTAACTTCATGTTAAAATTTTTTTTTTTCTAAAAATTGAAGAACATCTAGGATTTAGTGTACTCTCTCTCTCTCTCTTTCTCATCTCAGTACTCTCTCTTTCATCTTAGCTTCTCTCTCATCAAGCCATCACCATCATCAACACGAGAACATCACCACCACACCACCGCCACAACAACCAACCAAAAACAACAACCTACCAACAACAACAACCAACCAACAACAAGCAACTCAAAATTCAGATTTAATTAATCTAAAAGGGGAAAAGGGAGCTTTGATTGCGTATGACGATGCTGTTGGAGGAAATCATGCAATCGGTGGAGCTGTGGCTGAAGCTTCTGAGGAAACAGAGGTCCCCGTACGTGGACCTGAATCTTGACCCGGTTCTCTTGATTCCCGGTATCGCCGGTTCGATTATGAAGGCGGTTGATAACAGTAACGCTAAGGAGGAGCGGGTTTGGATTCGGATTCTCGGTGACGACTACAAGCTTCGTACCAAGCTTTTCTTTCTCCCATAGTTTTCCTTGATTGAGATCGGCCTTCCACAAACAGATGAGTGGTTGATGGATTCGAGAAGTGGCAGTTGAAGTAGAGGAAGACATGCAGTCTGTTATGGCCGACTTGAGTTCCAATTGCTATCATTGCGCTGGTGCCACCTGTGTCTACATCCTCCAGAACCCGATTTCCTTAACTTAGGCGAGTCTCGATTTAAAGTTTGCCGATGATTTCAAGTTCGCCGATCTCATTTTATTTGATTCCTAAGTTTTTTTCTTTGGGATATGTTTGGTTCCTAAGAAAATGCGAGAACGGTGGTTTGGAGTTAATTTCTACATTTTGGAGGTTGTGGAACATGGGCTCGAGGAGAGACGAGTCACCTTGTGAGCCTGGGGGAACTAGTTTCCTGGCATGATGAACCACCGTGGGGCAAAGGTTGTGGTGATTGTTGTGGTTTGTGAGTTTTTGAATATTTTTTTTGGGGATTTTTGATTTGTGGAAGTGTTGGGATTTTGTGGATTTTTCATGTAGAGTTTTTTGTTTAAATTTGTGGTGGAAATTTGAGTGGTTTTCTGGTTAAAGATTTTGTGAAATTGGGTTCAATAGTTTGGGTTGTTCTACAAGGATTTTGTGACAGGCATATTCGCACAGAAAAGAGAATTACAATGGAAAGAAAGATAATGAAAACCACCAGGTGTTGGTTTCACATGATCTCACAAAAAGTAGAGATAGAATATGGCAAACATATATATAGAGTTAGAGTTACGTGAGCATTCTTTTTTTTTTTTTTTGATAACGTTACGTGAGCATTCTCATTACTCATTAAACACATTATATTTTTAGCTAAATTTAACTAAAAACACCTATTTTTTCTATTCTAATAAATTTATTACTTACCTACACTGTATCAAACTCTCTATATACTTATCTATTTTATTTTTATATCATTGTTTCTCTCTCTTAACCAACCGCCACATCTCAAAACAAAACCCACTCCTTTTTCTCAACCACAACACCCACAATATTTTTCTCACTCACAAAACCCACTTCTTTTTCTCAGCCACAACACCCATGGTATTTTCTCACCCATAAAACCCACATTTGCAAACCAGCTAGCAAATTTCATCCACAATAACTCTCACCCACAGCAACCCACTGCCACCCACACCACCCACGGCGTAGATCGAGACCGCGAAGCAAGCACAAGTCTCGGCAAGAGTTTCGTCCTAGCCTCCGGAGATTGAGACCCACACCACACCTTTTTCTCAACCACAACACCCATGGCTTGGTTGATTATTCCTATGTATGGATTGTGGGTAGATCAGGCTTGGGTTTCTCACAAATCGATGCTTATTTCAGAGAAGAAAAGGTCAGGCTTCATTTTCATTTTCTTTTTTTCGTTTCCATCATTTCATGTTTGGTCATTGAGAAATATGAGGAAAATACTAGGAAAATGATGGCTTGGGATTTCTAAAAATGGCGCGAGAGAGAGAGAGGGGAACGAATGCTAAGAAAGAAGTTGGGAATAAAAAATGATAAAATTATGGATTGTTGAGCAACAGTAGCTCGGTTACTTGGACGAGGTACTGTAAAAAAGTTAAAAAAAAAAAATTAATGATGACTAGTCTGGTGTGGATGGTTTTGGGGGGTTTATAGCCATTTTTCTGTTGAATATACGGTTTGAGTGGGTTGCTGAGAATGCTCATACACTAGACCTATGCTCCAAATCTAAAATAGTGCAACGATGGCAGTATTGCCTAGCTGGTTAATTATCAAATAGTTTAGATGAAGGAGCTTCCCACATGACCCACGCGATCAACTTAGTTTTTGGATTCAAGAGAGAGAGAGAGAGAGAGAGAGAGAGAGAGAGAGAGAGATGATCAGAGAGAAAATAAAAGAAAATATTGTTTTTTCGTAAAAGTAGAGAAAATATTTTTACTTTTGATGGGAAATTTTTTATCATTTAAATGCTGATGTGGAATTTTTAATATTATTTAAATAATTTTTTATTATATTTAAATGCCATGTATATAAATTATTAGTCACATCAGTATTTTTCGTCATTGAGATGACAACAAGGACCAAAAACGAAAATAAGTTGAAAGCTCAGTGACAAAATGAAACTTTTGAAAATAAAAGGTCCAAAATGAAAACACTCCCATAATATAAGGACAAAGGTGTGTTTATGCCCTTTCTTTTTGTTATTGTTAATTTAGACTTAATGGTATGTGTGGATCATAGTCTTCCTTGCAAAATTAAGCTCTCAGAATTATGCCCACTAACGAAAATTTTATGACCAGAGCAAGTTTTATGTTCTCAAAAAAGCTATCAAAAAAAAAATGTTCTCATTAGTTTGTACATACCCTAAATAGTATAAGCACAATCAGATTAAAGAAAAATCCATTAGAGTACATATAATTCTATCCCTCCAATAAGTAGCTCTATAGGTTTCTTTAACAAGTCATTTATCATCATTTTCTTGATAGCAACTTGTATCTATACCTCAACCATAAATAATATATTCATTAATTTATGATTTGAGAAGTATAATATACAAATTTTTTTTCATGGTTTCTATACAGAAATTCTCAAAGAGACCTTAAATAACAAACTAAACGCTACCTTAATATCACTCTTATAGATTTCCCCAATCACACTAAATCATCATATTGGCTTAAAAAAGAATTAGATCTTCTTTTAGGTACTATAGTCTAGCATAATGATATTTTCATTTAACCCATTAAACATATTCAGTTCTTCATAGTTCTACCATCATATATAAAATTATAATTCCAGTTGTATAAAGCAGGAAAAGACAATGTCTATAAATTTGTCAAACATTTGAAAATTTCTAACGGATTACTCTAAGCTTAGCTAGGTAAAAGTGTTAAAAAACTTGGAACCACTGAAATCTTCTAATAATGAAATCACATCTATAATATCAAAATCTTAACCTTTGACAATTTTCAACATATAACTTTTGTAGGAAACTACTGAATCTTGTAACCTTGCTGCATAAAAGTATATAAAAAAAGAAGAAGATTAACTTATAAGAAATTTAGTCCAATAACCCAAGACTTATGTACTATAAAATTTAAAATAGGTCCTAAAAATATGCCAATATAGAACCCACAGTTTATTATACCTAATTATATTACAACAATTTATTTTTTAAAAATACCATTATCTTCTAAAATAAGATCTCTTGTCATCATAATCCATACTAAACTCAAGACACAACATCATCTCAAAATATAAGTCATGAGTTCATTTAAATATACCACCAATCACTGCATTCTACCCCACCTACAAATTCACAATTTGTCTCTAATTAAATGATTCAATCCATTTACTTCATATTAACTAAAACAAAGAATTTCACATTAGTGGTATCAAAATTTTGTGTATATACCTCTCAAAATACATAAATACATCAATTCCATTCATAATTTTATAGTTATGGGACATACATAGTATATATGCTATTATTTTTTCTTTTAAGATTTGAACTCATAAAGACTTATCTCCCATTCCACTACTTTAACAATCAAAGTAGAGGTAAAAAGAATATAAGATACTCATCATTATCAGAAAAGTAGACCAAATTTTAGCAGAAGGAATAGTTGATCTACAAGAATTACATATTGAAATTTATGATAACAAATCGGTAAATCATAGAGCTTAAGTGCGTAACGTTCATAGGATCGATAAATTTATGTGGCATCAACAAAGTGCGAATATACCGTTAGAAGTTAAACTTGTTTATTAATAAATTTTTTGTGTTAGATAATGATTAAGTGAATGCTTGTGAGGAGTTTCGTAGAGAGTTATGAAAGTAAGAGTTTATGAAGTGAATGCATGAGGGAGTTATGTAGTAAAGATAGTGGATGTTATGAGAATGCTTGGGGGCTATATAAAGCTAAGCATTTGTCAATTGTAAGCAAGAGTGTAGAAGAGAAATACAATACAATAAGTTCTCTCCTCTTCCCTTTCCACTCTCTCTCCCTTTGTGTTGTAAGAGTGTGAGTTTATTCCATTGTGAGTGATGTAAGTGCCTTGTGAGTGTGAGTGTAAGTGTGAGGGCCCACCGAAATTTTTTCAACAAAGTGGTATCAAAGCCAATCAGTTTGTGGTGAGAATGGCGATTGCCAGTGGGATGGTGTCTTTTCAATTTCCTCGACTTACCA
>OU015762.1:641203-660091 GCA_907173295.1 Fagus sylvatica
GAAATTGAAATAAAATGTAATAGAATGTTTAAAAGAAACTTTTTAAAAAAATTTGTGATTTTAAATGAAATATTTTGAAAGTTAAAAGTTTAAAAGAAACATAATTATCCAAAACTCTAAGGTTTAAAAGCTATTTTACACTTGTTTTTAATGAAAAGTTTTTGAGTTTCTTTTTTGAATTTAGTGTAGGTATACTGTCTATTGTTATGATATATATCCGTCAAGAGTTTTAGTCTCTTAATAAGCAGCTATCTGATTGGTTGATTTCAACCACTGTTGTCGCAACAATTTCAGGTGTAATAACTGGCGCGTTTCTCAATCATAAGTTTGGGCAAAAGAAAACTATATTAGCGGCTGATTTGTTTCTGTAAATCGAACAATTGTTGTAGCGGTTTTGAAACGTATATCTGGATGAGAATTATAGGTCAGATTCTACTTGGAATTAAGTCTTAGATTATCATTCGTATCATTTCCGCTCTACATCTCACAGAAGTCACCCAGAATAAGGGGAAGATTGATTAACATGGTCGGGATCATGTTGACACTTGGACATTTTGTTTCTTATTATTATATTAAAACTCTTTTTCAGATTAGTAAATTATTTCATGTTGTTTTAATTCTACTGTCAATACCTTTTTTGTTTTACATAATAATCTTTATATTTTATTATGAACATATGAAATAAATTTTATATTAAAAATATAGAAAGACTAAATCATTTTGATTTCATTTTTTTGGTACCAAGAAAATTAAGATATTTTGCTATTTATTTTTTGAACTACATAAATCTGGCCGTTTATTCAAAATTTATTTATGTGCTTCTTTCCCATGTCCTCTATGTTTATGTTTATGGTTATTGTGATTAGTACTGTCAAATTATTTCTATGGTTACATGAAAGTTTTGGTAACTAAAACTAAATCTTAAATCCTGCTAAATAACACTAAATCTTAAGATCAACAATTGATTTAATTAAACAAAATATATGGGTCAACCATCCAAGACTTTTCTTTATTTATTGTTACTATATATAATTCTAATCTCACGAGAGTATATTCAAAGAAACCCTTATCAATTCTTTTTTTTTTTCCTCCTTATACAAAAAGAAAAAAAGAAAAAAAAACGTATTAAACAAATAAAATAAATTACCTAGTGTTCCTTAGAGTTTTTTGGTATGTGTTATTTAAACCTCAAAATATTTAAAAATGTTTCATTTAATCATTATAGTTTCAAATAATTTTATTTAAACCATATAGTTTTAAGTAAGTTTCATTTAAGCCTCAAAATTTGAAATAATTTTTATTTAAACCAACTTTTGACATGATATTTAAGGGTGTGAATATAACGAAATTGAAATAAAATGCAATAGAAGGTTTAAAAGAAACTTTTTAAAAAACTTTGTGATTTTAAATGAAATATTTTGAAAGTTAAAAGTTTAAAAGAAACATAAATATCCAAAACTCTAAAGTTTAAAAGCTATTTTACACTTGTTTCTAATGAAATGTTTATGAGTTTCTTTTTTGAATTTAGTGTAGGTATACTGTCTATTGTTATGATATATATCCCTCAAGAGTTTTAGTCTCTTAATAAGCAGTTTTCTAATTGGTTGATTTCAACCACTGTTGTCGGAACAATTTCAGGTGTAATAACTGGCGCGTTTCTCAATCATAAGTTTGGGAAAAGAAAACAATATTAGCGGCTGAATTGTTTCCGTAAATCGGAACAATTATTGTAGCAGTTTTGACACGTATATCTGAATGAGAATTATAGGTCAGATTCTACTTGGAATTAAGTCTTAGATTATCATTCGTATCATTTCCGCTCTACATCTCACAGAAGTCACCCAGAATAAGGGGAAGATTGATTAACATGGTCGGGATCATGTTAACACTTGGACATTTTGTTTCTTATTATTATATTAAAACTCTTATTAAGATTAGTAAATTATTTCATGTTGTTTTAATTCTACTGTCAATACCTTTTTTGTTTTACATAATAATCTTTATATTTTATTATGAACATATGAAATAAATTTTATATTAAAAATATAGAAAGACTAAATCATTTTGATTTCATTTTTTTGGTACCAAGAAAATTAAGATATTTTGCTATTTATTTTTTGAACTACATAAATCTGGCCGTTTATTCAAAATTTATTTATGTGCTTCTTTCCCATGTCCTCTATGTTTATGTTTATGGTTATTATTTGTTTATGGTTATTGTGATTAGTACTGTCAAATTATTTCTATGGTTACACGAAAGTTTTGGTAACTAAAACTAAATCTTAAATCCTGCTAAATAACACTAAATCTTAAGATCAGCAATTGATTTAATTAAACAAAATATATGGGTCAACCATCCAAGACTTTTCTTTATTTATTGTTACTATATATAATTCTAATCTCACGAGAGTATATTCAAAGAAACCCTTATCAATTCTTTTTTTTTTTTTTTTTTCCTCCAACTTTTTACAAAAAAAAAAAAAAAAAAAAAAAAAGACTATTAAACAATTAAAATAAATTACCTAGTGTTCCTTAGAGTTTTTGTATGTGTTATTTAAACCTCAAAATATTTAAAAATGTTTCATTTAATCATTATAGTTTCAAATAATTTTATTTAAACCATATAGTTTTAAGTAAGTTTCATTTAAGCCTCGAAAATTTGAAATAATTTTTGTTTAAACCAACTTTTGACATGATATTTAAGGGTGTGAATATAACGAAATTGAAATAAAATGTAATAGAATGTTTAAAAGAAACTTTTTAAAAAAATTTGTGATTTTAAATGAAATATTTTGAAAGTTAAAAGTTTAAAAGAAACATAATTATCCAAAACTCTAAGGTTTAAAAGCTATTTTACACTTGTTTTTAATGAAAAGTTTTTGAGTTTCTTTTTTGAATTTAGTGTAGGTATACTGTCTATTGTTATGATATATATCCGTCAAAAGTGTTAGTCTCTTAATAAGCAGCTATCTGATTGGTTGATTTCAACCACAGTTGTCGCAACCATTTCAGGTGTAATAACTGGCGCGTTTCTCGATCATAAGTTTGGGCAAATGAAAACTATATTAGCGGCTGATTTGTTTCTGTAAATCGGAACAATTATTGTAGCGGTTTTGAAACGTATATCTGGATGAGAATTATAGGTCAGATTCTACTTGGAATTAAGTCTTAGATTATCATTCGTATCATTTCCGCTCTACATCTCACAGAAGTCACCCAGAATAAGGGGAAGATTGATTAACATGGTCGGGATCATGTTAACACTTGGACATTTTGTTTCTTATTATTATATTAAAACTCTTATTAACATTAGTAAATTATTTCATGTTGTTTTAATTCTACTGTCAATACCTTTTTTGTTTTACATAATAATCTTTATATTTTATTATGAACATATGAAATAAATTTTATATTAAAAATATAGAAAGACTAAATCATTTTGATTTCATTTTTTTGGTACCAAGAAAATTAAGATATTTTGCTATTTATTTTTTGAACTACATAAATCTGGCCGTTTATTCAAAATTTATTTATGTGCTTCTTTCCCATGTCCTCTATGTTTATGTTTATGGTTATTATGATTAGTACTGTCAAATTATTTCTATGGTTACACAAAAGTTTTGGTAACTAAAACTAAATCTTAAATCCTGCTAAATAACACTAAATCTTAAGATCAGCAATTGATTTAATTAAACAAAATATATGGGTCAACCATCCAAGACTTTTCTTTATTTATTGTTACTATATATAATTCTAATCTCACGAGAGTATATTCAAAGAAACCCTTATCAATTCTTTTTTTTTTTTTTCCAACTTTTACAAAAAAAAAAAAAGACGTATTAAACAATTAAAATAAATTACCTAGTGTTCCTTAGAGTTTTTTGTATGTGTTATTTAAACCTCAAAATATTTAAAAATGTTTCATTTAATCATTATAGTTTCAAATAATTTTATTTAAACCATATAGTTTTAAGTAAGTTTCATTTAAGCCTCGAAATTTGAAATAATTTTTGTTTAAACCAACTTTTGACATGATATTTAAGGGTGTGAATATAACGAAATTGAAATAAAATGTAATAGAATGTTTAAAAGAAACTTTTTAAAAAAATTTGTGATTTTAAATGAAATATTTTGAAAGTTAAAAGTTTAAAAGAAACATAATTATCCAAAACTCTAAGGTTTAAAAGCTATTTTACACTTGTTTTTAATGAAAAGTTTTTGAGTTTCTTTTTTGAATTTAGTGTAGGTATACTGTCTATTGTTATGATATATATCCGTCAAGAGTTTTAGTCTCTTAATAAGCAGCTATCTGATTGGTTGATTTCAACCACTGTTGTCGCAACAATTTCAGGTGTAATAACTGGCGCGTTTCTCGATCATAAGTTTGGGCAAAAGAAAACTATATTAGCGGCTGATTTCTTTCTGTAAATTGGAACAATTGTTGCAGCGGTTTTGAAACGTATATCTGGATGAGAATTATAGGTCAGATTCTACTTGGAATTAAGTCTTAGATTATCATTCGTATCATTTCCGCTTTACATCTCATAGAAGTCACCCAGAATAAGGGGAAGATTGATTAACATGGTCGGGATCATGTTAACACTTGGACTGTTAAAATCTGTCCCACATGAAAGGGCAATATGGATATTATTTGGACTTAATGTGATAAGGTACTTATTGGCTTTGAAAAAACTGATGCACGATTACTGTGAGAAATAATAGGGGAAGTTATTTTCCTATGTGCCTACTTTTATGGGGAGTAGGATAACTGCTTCATTTTATTTTTTTTACGTAGGAATTGTCCTCTCTCTACCCATACTTTTCATTTTATCAGATTTTCCTTTATGTTCTGGATCAAAGGTATCCCTGTCGAATTTGAAACATGAATAGTAGAACAGCAAACCATGTAAAAGGAACTGGTCTATTTGAGAAACATACATAAGCAAAGACCCTTCTTTTCGAAACATTTAACTGCTTCATTTTATTTTTTTTACAAGCTTTCTACCCATCTTTTCATTTTAGTTTCCCATATGAGAAAGAAAAGGGGCTTGAGAGAAACATTCTACAAGCTTTCTTCAAGGAGATTTCGTTATGGCTGATTCCAGTATGTTTTATGAAATGCTTATTTCCGCATAAAAGATTATTATGTGATTTTCATGATAGTTGAAGATTCTTATTTACATAAATTAAATTTTTTACATGTGGTATCAGAGCTATGGTTGAAACTATCATGATTTTCCTTTTAATATAGAGATCGATTTCATTAATATTTTTTGATCTCGCTGTTGTTTTATGTGCCAATGTTTTGTGTTCTATGATGTTCGGAACACACATTTATATCTCACTGTTAATTGCTAAATTCGAATGTTCACTGTATTGTTATTTCGGATTTATTGGTATTTTACTGTTTGTTTTGATTTGTGGGGTTTCACGTTATTGACTTGATTTCGTGTGGGTTGATTCCGGATTTGTTGCATACGAAACCCACTGGCCAATTCAAATTTGATTTTGTGGCCAAATTAAAGTTCTCTTTGTTGTTTTATTGGACTTACTATCAATTTTGGGCTCACTTATATTGGGGTTAATAATTGTATCTATGCATGCATGGGCTGAACTGTTATGGGCTGAATTTTGCATGTAATTGAGATAATTAAAAGAGAATACTAGATTCTGAAATCAGAACGTCATAGTGTTCAATACAATGCATGCTTACCAATTGAAATACTCTCTTTCATGATAATATTTTTTATTTTGGGATATTATTTATTTGTTTTGAACGTGAACAGATTTTTGCTTGGTTATTTATCAATCAATATTTATATTATGGTTAGCATGTTGTCACCAAAGTGATCTTGCTGGGAAAAGTTATAAATATTGAATTGAATTATGACTTTGCAAAATTATTATGAAATGATTATTTGATTATTATGGTTTGACCCAAAGGTGCACCAACTTTCAAGTAGTCATTAAATTAATTAGGTTAATTGATAGAATGAAAGTGAGATTGGAATGGATGCCCAAAGGTGACAAACCAATCAAATTTTAAAGAGTTATCAATTATGCCTAGGTGAATGAAAAATCATCATTAAATTTGAATATTAGTATATTGCATTAGTTAATCCAAAGATTGAACGCAATATTACTAATGGAATTGATCTTCTCAAAGCATTAATGTTGTGATGATTTTATTGCAGTGTCAGTTCCTGTTTCGCTTCATTCGCTAGCTTCTTCTGTTCCAGTCTTTAGTGGATCTAATTTCTCTGACTGGAAGGAACAGATTCAGTTTCACCTTGGTGTTCTGGATCTTGACTTAGCACTGCGAATTGACAAACCGGCTGCTATTACTGAAACAAGCAGTTCGGAGCAGCAAGCTTTGTTTAAGTCATGGGAAAGATCGAACAGATTAAGCATCATGTTTATGCAAATGTGTATTGCGAACAATATTAAATCAACGCTTCCTCAAATTGAAAATGCAAAGGAATATTTCAAGGCTGTGGAAGATCGGTTTCGTTCAGCAGATAAGTCCCTTGGAGGGAGATTAATGGCTGAGCTTACCACCATGAAATTTGATGGTAGCCGTGGAATGAATGAGCATGTCCTTGAAATGACTAATCTAGTTGCCAGACTCAAATCTCTGGGTATGAATGTTGATGAAAGTTTCCTTGTTCAATTTATTCTGAATTCCTTGCCTACTCAGTATGGGCCATTTCAGATTCACTATAACACTATTAAGGAAAAGTGGAATGTGAATGAATTGGCGAGTATGTTAATTCAAGAAGAGGCAAGACTTAGGCAACAAGGACAACATTCAGTTAATGTTATGAGTCATGGAGTTGGAAGCAAAGGAAAGAAACCGAAGAAGAGTTTCAAGAAAGATCCATTGAAGGTTGCGGGACCTTCTCATGTCAATGGGACCCGCCAGAAGGAACATAATGGACCGAAATGCTATTTCTGTCATGGCTATGGGCATTTACAGAAAAATTGCCCGAAAACGTAGAGCTTGGTTCGAAAAGAAGGGTAAGCTTTTGGCTTATGTATGTTTCGAATCAAATATGACTCAAGTTCCTTCTAATACATGGTGGATTGACTCTGGTTCTACTATTCATGTTTCAAATTCGATGCAGGGATACCTTTCGATCCAGAACATAAAGGAAAATGAGCATTTTATAGTCTTGGGAAATGGAACTCAAGTACCAGTTGTTGGTGTTGGAACTTTACGTTTGTTTTTAGAGTCAGGCCATTGTTTGGACCTATTTGATACTTTTTATGTTCCTACTATTTCTAGAAATTTAATTTCCATGTCAAGACTTGATTATGATGGTTATGCTTTGTATTTTAAACATAAGGGTTTTCGTTTGTTAAGAAATGACTCATTTGTTGGTTCTGGTGTTTTATCTGAGGGGTTATATAGATTTAATCTTAACAAAGATTTTGCTAAAACACTACTCACCCTGCATCATGATGTTGGAACTAAACGTAGCAGAGTTAATGAGAATTCTTCTTTCTTGTGGCATAAAAGACTGGGTCACATATCCAGAGAAAGAATGGAGAGATTAGTAAAAGATGGAATTCTTTCAAATCTTGATTTTACTGATTTCAATGTATGTGTGGATTGCATTAAAGGAAAGCAAACCAAACATACAAAGAAAGGCGCCACAAGAAGTGGAAATCTTCTGGAGATTGTCCATACTGATATTTGTGGACCTTTCGACTCACCGTCATTTGGTGGAGAAAAGTACTTTATCACTTTCATCGATGATTTTTCACGTTATGGTTATGTCTATTTGTTGCATGAAAAGTCTCAAGCAATAAATGCTTTAAAGGCATATATTGCTGAAGTTGAGCGACAATTAGATAGAAAGGTGAAAATCATTCGATCTGATAGAGGTGGTGAGTATTACGGAAGGTATGATGGAATAAGACAATGTCCAGGACCGTTTGCTAAATTCCTAGAAGAGCATGGTATTTGTGCACAATACACAATGCCTGGTACGCCTCAGCAGAATGGTGTGGCTGAAAGGCGCAATCGTACTCTTATGGAAATGGTTAGGAGTATGTTAAGTAACTCCTCAGTACCCATTTCATTGTGGATGGAGGCCCTTAAGACAGCCGTTTATTTGCTTAACCGGGTTCCTAGTAAGGCAGTTCAAAAGACTCCTTTTGAATTGTGGACGGGAAGGAAACCAAGTTTGAGACATTTTCATATTTGGGGTTGTCCAGTAGAGGCTAGGATCTATAATCCACATGAAAAGAAGTTGGATTCTAGAACTGTAAGCGGGTACTTTATTGGTTACCCAGAGAAGTCCAAAGGGTATAGATTTTATTGCCCTAACCATAGTATGAGAATTGTTGAAACCGGAAATGCCAGATTTCTTGAAAATGGTGAAATTAGTGGGAGTGATGTATCACGTAATGTGGTCATCGAAGAAGTTCGGGTGCCTATCCCGATACCCGTAACTTCAAAGGAAATTGTTGTTTCTCCAGTTGTCGAACAGTATGATAACATTGAACAACAATCAAGTGATCAGTCACTCCATAATGAGAATGTCACCAATGAACCAGTTGCCGAACAATCACAAGGAATGGCATTAAGGAGATCTCAAAGAGAAAGGAGATCAGCCATTTCAGATGATTATTTGGTATATCTACAAGAATCTGATTATGATTTAGGGACTAGTAAAGATCCGGTTTCATTTTCACAAGCCATTGAAAGTAGTGATTCTGAAAAGTGGATCAATGCTATAAATGATGAGTTGAAATCAATGGAACAAAATGAAGTTTGCGGACGTCGTTGATTTGCCTGAAGGTTTTAAGACAGTCGGATGTAAGTGGGTCTTTAAGACTAAACGAGACTGCAATGGCAATATTGAACGACATAAAGCTAGACTTGTTGCAAAAGGTTTCACTCAAAAGGGAGGTGTTGATTACAAAGAGACGTTCTCTCCTGTATCGAAGAAGGACTCTCTTAGGATCATAATGGCTTTGGTGGCTCATTTCGATTTGGAGTTACACCAAATGGATGTGAAAACTGCTTTTCTAAATGGGAATTTAGATGAAGAGGTTTATATGGATCAACCTGAAGGTTTCTTGATTAAAGGAAAGGAGCATATGGTATGCAAATTAAAGAAGTCAATTTATGGACTTAAACAAGCTTCCAGACAATGGTATCTTAAGTTTAATGATACCATCACGTCCTTTGGATTTAAGGAAAATACCGTTGATCGGTGTATATATCTAAAGGTCAATGGGAGCAAGTTTATTTTCTTGGTTCTGTATGTTGACGACATATTGCTTGCCAGTAATGATCTTGGTTTGCTGAGTGAAACCAAGAGATTTCCTTTCTATGAACTTTGAAATGAAAGATATGGGTGAGGCAACTTACGTGATAGGAATTGAAATATTTCGCGATAGATCACATGGATTGTTAGGGTTGTCTCAAAAATGATATATTGATAAAGTTCTTGAAAGATTTCATATGGCTGAATGTGCAGCCACTCCTGCTCCTATTTGTAAAGGGGACAAGTTCAGTGAAAAGGATTGTCCACAGAATGCATTAGAAAAGAAAAGGATGGAAAATATTCCTTATGCATCTGTTGTTGGAAGCTTGATGTATGCTCAAACTTGTACAAGACCGGACATTAGTTTTGCAGTTGGAATGCTCGGGAGATACCAAAGTAATCCCAGAATGGAGCATTGGAAAGCTGCAAAGAAAGTTTTAAGATATCTGAAGGGAACAAGACATTATATGCTCACGTATCGAAGATCTGATTAGTTGGAGGTGGTTGGCTACTCCGACTCAGATTTTGCTGGTTGTGTTGATAGTCGGAAGTCAACTTTTGGTTACTTGTTTCTATTAGCTGGAGGAGCAATATCATGGAAAAGCGCCAAACAGACTATCATAGCAGCATCTACTATGGAAGCTGAATTTGTGGCATGCTTTGAGGCCACAGTTCATGCTTTATGGTTGCGGAATTTTATCTCAGGACTTGGAATTGTCGACAGCATTGCTAGGCCGCTGAGAATGTATTGTGATAATTCTGCAGCAGTCTTTTTCTCCAAGAACGACAAATATTCTAATGGCGCTAAGCACATGGAGCTCAAATATTTGGCCGTTAAGGAGGAAGTTCAGAAACAAACAGTGTTTATAGAACATATTAAGACTGAGCTCATGATTGCAGATCCTTTGACTAAAGGGTTAGCAACAAAGACATTTAAAGAACATGTCGATCGCATGGGTCTTTGTTGCAATTCCTGAGGTATGTTTGTGGATCTTTATGTTTTTCGTTCTATAACATCTATAGAGATATCACTAATTGTGTTTCTGACATTTTTTCCTGCTTACCATCAATTACGTAATTATGAAGATGGATCATTGATGGTAGGAATTGTCTTTGACAAAGACATTATGGGGACATTACAGTTACTTCCTATTATGGATTATTATTAAGTGATTTGCTAGCATTGTAGTGCATGGAAGGGAAGATGTCGCTTTATTGATATTTACCGCCATGACTCATGTTGGTAAATTATTTAATTATGATATTATTGTAATCTCACTAAAGTGCGAATAAGCTAATGTTATGCGCATATTATGTTTATCTTGTCAATCCAAATAAGTATCATTCATATGGGCCAAGTGGGAGAATGTTAGAATATGTCCCACATGAAAGGGCAATATGGATATTATTTGGACTTAATGTGATAAGGTACTTATTGGCTTTGAAAAAATTGATGCACGATTACTGTGAGAAATAATAGGGGAAGTTATTTTCCTATGTGCCTACTTTTATGGGGAGTAGGATAACTGCTTCATTTTATTTTTTTTACGTAGGAATTGTCCTCTCTCTACCCATACTTTTCATTTTATCAGATTTCCCATATGTTCTGGTGAAGCAAAGAAAAGGGGCCAAGTGAGAGAAACATTTCTACAAGCTTTCTTCAAGGAGATTTCGTTATGGCTGATTCCAGTATGTTTTATGAAATGCTTATTTCCGCATAAAAGATGATTATGTGATTTTCATGATAGTTGAAGATTCCTATTTACATAAATTAAATTTTTTACATGGACATTTTGTTTCTTATTATTATATTAAAACTCTTATTAACATTAGTAAATTATTTCATGTTGTTTTAATTCTACTGTCAATACCTTTTTTGTTTTACATAATAATCTTTATATTTTATTATGAACATATGAAATAAATTTTATATTAAAAATATAGAAAGACTAAATCATTTTGATTTCATTTTTTTGGTACCAAGAAAATTAAGATATTTTGCTATTTATTTTTTGAACTACATAAATCTGGCCATTTATTCAAAATTTATTTATGTGCTTCTTTCCCATGTCCTCTATGTTTATGTTTATGGTTATTATTTGTTTATGGTTATTGTGATTAGTACTGTCAAATTATTTCTATGGTTACACGAAAGTTTTGGTAACTAAAACTAAATCTTAAATCCTGCTAAATAACACTAAATCTTAAGATCAGCAATTGATTTAATTAAACAAAATATATGGGTCAACCATCCAAGACTTTTCTTTATTTATTGTTACTATATATAATTCTAATCTCACGAGAGTATATTCAAAGAAACCCTTATCAATTCTTTTTTTTTTTCCTCCAATTTTTACAAAAAAAAAGACGTATTAAACAAATTAAAATAAATTACCTAGAGTTTTTTGGTATGTGTTATTTAAACCTCAAAATATTTAAAAATGTTTCATTTAATCATTATAGTTTCAAATAATTTTATTTAAACCATATAGTTTTAAGTAAGTTTCATTTAAGCCTCAAAATTTGAAATAATTTTTGTTTAAACCAACTTTTGACATGATATTTAAGGGTGTGAATATAACGAAATTGAAATAAAATGTAATAGAATGGTTTAAAAGAAACTTTTTAAAAAACTTTGTGATTTTAAATGAAATATTTTGAAAGTTAAAAGTTTAAAAGAAACATAAATATCCAAAACTCTAAAGTTTAAAAGCTATTTTACACTTGTTTCTAATGAAAAGTTTTTGAGTTTCTTTTTTGAATTTAGTGTAGGTATACTGTCTATTGTTATGATATATATCCGTCAAGAGTTTTAGTCTCTTAATAAGCAGCTATCTGATTGGTTGATTTCAACCACTGTTGTCGCAACAATTTCAGGTGTAATAACTGGCGCGTTTCTCAATCATAAGTTTGGGCAAAAGAAAACTATATTAGCGGCTGATTTGTTTCTGTAAATCGGAACAATTGTTGTAGCGGTTTTGACACGTATATCTGAATGAGAATTATAGGTCAGATCTACTTGGAATTAAGTCTTAGATTATCATTCGTATCATTTCCGCTCTACATCTCACAGAAGTCACCCAGAATAAGGGGAAGATTGATTAACATGGTCGGGATCATGTTGACACTTGGACATTTTGTTTCTTATTATTATATTAAAACTCTTATTAAGATTAGTAAATTATTTCATGTTGTTTTAATTCTACTGTCAATACCTTTTTTGTTTTACATAATAATCTTTATATTTTATTATGAACATATGAAATAAATTTTATATTAAAAATATAGAAAGACTAAATCATTTTGATTTCATTTTTTTGGTACCAAGAAAATTAAGATATTTTGCTATTTATTTTTTGAACTACATAAATCTGGCCGTTTATTCAAAATTTATTTATGTGCTTCTTTCCCATGTCCTCTATGTTTATGTTTATGGTTATTATTTGTTTATGGTTATTGTGATTAGTACTGTCAAATTATTTCTATGGTTACATGAAAGTTTTGGTAACTAAAACTAAATCTTAAATCCTGCTAAATAACACTAAATCTTAAGATCAGCAATTGATTTAATTAAACAAAATATATGGGTCAACCATCCAAGACTTTTCTTTATTTATTGTTACTATATATAATTCTAATCTCACGAGAGTATATTCAAAGAAACCCTTATCAATTCTTTTTTTTTTTCCTCCAACTTTACAAAAAAAAAAAAAAAAAAAATAAAAAATAAATAAATTACCTAGAGTTTTTTGTATGTGTTATTTAAACCTCAAAATATTTAAAAATGTTTCATTTAACCATTATAGTTTCAAATAATTTTATTTAAACCATATAGTTTTAAGTAAGTTTCATTTAAGCCTCGAAATTTGAAATAATTTTTGTTTAAACCAACTTTTGACATGATATTTAAGGGTGTGAATATAACGAAATTGAAATAAAATGTAATAGAATGTTTAAAAGAAACTTTTTAAAAAAATTTGTGATTTTAAATGAAATATTTTGAAAGTTAAAAGTTTAAAAGAAACATAAATTATCCAAAACTCTAAGGTTTAAAAGCTATTTTACACTTGTTTTTAATGAAAAGTTTTTGAGTTTCTTTTTTGAATTTAGTGTTGGTATACTGTCTATTTGTTATGATATATATTTAAAAGTAAAGAGTTTTAGTCTCTTAATAAGCAGCTATCTGATTGGTTGATTTCAACCACAGTTGTCGCAACCATTTCAGGTGTAATAACTGGCGCGTTTCTCAATCATAAGTTTGGGCAAAAGAAAACTATATTAGCGGCTGATTTGTTTCTGTAAATCGGATCAATTGTTGTAGCGGTTTTGACACGTATATCTGGATGAGATTTATAGGTCAGATTCTACTAGAAATTAAGTCTTAGATTATCATTCGTATCATTTCCATTCTACATCTCATAGAAGTCACCCAAAATAAGGGGAAGATTGATTAACATGGTCGGGATCATGTTGACACTTGGACATTTTGTTTCTTATTATTATATTAAAACTCTTATTAAGATTAGTAAATTATTTCATGTTGTTTTAATTCTACTGTCAATACCTTTTTTGTTTTACATAATAATCTTTATATTTTATTATGAACATATGAAATAAATTTTATATTAAAAATATAGAAAGACTAAATCATTTTGATTTCATTTTTTTGGTACCAAGAAAATTAAGATATTTTGCTATTTATTTTTTCAACTACATAAATCTGGCCGTTTATTCAAAATTTATTTATGTGCTTCTTTCCCATGTCCTCTATGTTTATGTTTATGGTTATTGTTTATGATTAGTACTGTCAAATTATTTCTATGGTTACACGAAAGTTTTGGTAACTAAAACTAAATCTTAAATCCTGCTAAATAACACTAAATCTTAAGATCAGCAATTGATTTAATTAAATAAAATATATGGGTCAACCATCCAAGACTTTTCTTTATTTATTGTTACTATATATAATTCTAATCTCACGAGAGTATATTCAAAGAAACCCTTATCAATTCTTTTTTTTTTTTCCTCCAATTACAAAAAAAAAAAAAAAAATAATAAAACGTATTAAAAAATAAAATAAATTACCTAGTGTCCTTAGAGATTTTTGTATGTGTTATTTAAACCTCAAAATATTTAAAAATGTTTCAATTAATCATTATAGTTTCAAATAATTTTATTTAAACCATATAGTTTTAAGTAAGTTTCTTTTAAGCCTCAAAATTTGAAATAATTTTTATTTAAACCAACTTTTGGCATGCTATTTAAGTGTATGAATATAACGAAATTGAAATAAAATGCAATAGAAGGATTAAAAGAAACTTTTTAAAAAAATTTTTGACTTTAAATGAAATATTTTGAAAGTTAAAAGTTTAAAAGAAACATAAATATCCAAAACTCTTAAGTTTAAAAGCTATTTTACACTTGTTTTTATTGAAAAGTTTATGAGTTTCTTTTTTGAATTTAGTGTAGGTATACTGTCTTTTGTTATGATATATATCCGTCAAGAGTTTTAGTCTCTTAATAAGCAGCTATCTAATTGGTTGATTTCAACCACAATTGTCGCAACAATTTCTGGTGTAATAATTGTTGCGTTTCTCAATCATAAGTTTGGGCAAAAGAAAACTATATTAGCGGTTGATTTGTTTCTGTAAATCGAAACAATTGTTGTAGCGGTTTTGAAACGTATATCTGGATGAGAATTATAGGTCAGATTCTACTTGGAATTAAGTCTTAGATTATCATTCGTGTCATTTCCGCTCTACATCTCACAGAAGTCACCCAGAATAAGGGGAAGATTGATTAACATGGTTAGGATCATGTTGACACTTGGACATTTTGTTTCTTATTATTATATTAAAACTCTTATTAAGATTAGTAAATTATTTCATGTTGTTTTAATTCTACTGTCAATACCTTTTTTGTTTTACATAATAATCTTTATATTTTATTATGAACATATGAAATAAATTTTATATTAAAAATATAGAAAGACTAAATCATTTTGATTTCATTTTTTTGGTACCAAGAAAATTAAGATATTTTGCTATTTATTTTTTCAACTACATAAATCTAGCCGTTTATTCAAAATTTATTTATGTGCTTCTTTCCCATGTCCTCTATGTTTATGTTTATGGTTATTGTGATTAGTACTGTCAAATTATTTCTATGGTTACACGAAAGTTTTGGTAACTAAAACTAAATCTTAAATCCTGCTAAATAACACTAAATCTTAAGATCAGCAATTGATTTAATTAAACAAAATATATGGGTCAACCATCCAAGACTTTTCTTTATTTATTGTTACTATATATAATTCTAATCTCACGAGAGTATATTCAAAGAAACCCTTATCAATTCTTTTTTTTTTTTCCTCCAACTTATACAAAAAATAAAAAAAAAGACGTATCAAACAATAAAATAAATTACCTAGTGTTCCTTAGAGTTTTTGGTATGTGTTATTTAAACCTCAAAATATTTAAAAATGTTTCATTTAATCATTATAGTTTCAAATAATTTTATTTAAACCATATAGTTTTAAGTAAGTTTCATTTAAGCCTCGAAATTTGAAATAATTTTTGTTTAAACCAACTTTTGACATGATATTTAAGGGTGTGAATATAACGAAATTGAAATAAAATGTAATAGAAGGTTTAAAAGAAACTTTTTAAAAAACTTTGTGATTTTAAATGAAATATTTTGAAAGTTAAAAATTTAAAAGAAACATAAATATCCAAAACTCTAAAGTTTAAAAGCTATTTTACACATGTTTCTAATGAAAAATTTATGAGTTTCTTTTTTGAATTTAGTGTAGGTACACTATTGTTATGATATATATTCGTCAAAAGTTTTAGTCTCTTAATAAGCAGCTATCTGATTGGTTGATTTCAACCACAGTTGTAATTTTAGGTGTAATAATTGGCGCGTTTCTCAATCATAAGTTTGGGCAAAAGAAAACTATGTTAGCGGCTGATTTGTTTTTGTAAATCATAACAATTGTTGTAGCAGTTTTGACACGTATATCTGGATGAAAATTATAGGTCAAGTTCTACTTGAAATTAAGTCTTTGATTATCACTTGAATCATTTCCGCTCTACATCTCACAGAAGTCACCTAGAATAAGGGGAAGATTGATTAACATGGTCGGGATCATGTTGACACTTGGACATTTTGTTTCTTATTATTATATTAAAACTTTATTAAGATTAGTAAATTATTTCATGTTGTTTTACTTCTACTGTCAATACCTTTTTTGTTTTACATAATAATCTTTATATTTTATTATGAACATATGAAATAAATTGTATATTAAAAATATAGAAAGACTAAATCATTTTGATTTCATTTTTTTGGTACCAAGAAAATTAAGATATTTTGCTATTTATTTTTTCAACTACATAAATCTAACCGTTTATTCAAAATTTATTTATGTGCTTCTTTCCCGTGTCCTCTATGTTTATGTTTATGGTTATTATTTGTTTATGGTTATTGTGATTAGTACTGTCAAATTATTTCTATGGTTACATGAAAGTTTTGGTAACAAAACTAAATCTTAAATCCTGCTAAATTACACTAAATCTTAAGATCAGCAATTGATTTAATTAAACAAAATATATGGGTCAACCATCCAAGACTTTTCTTTATTTATTGTTACTATATATAATTCTAATCTCACGAGAGTATATTCAAAGAAACCCTTATCAATTCTTTTTTTTTTTTCCTCCAACTTATATACAAAAAAAAGACGTATCAAACAATTAAATAAATTACCTAGTTTTCCTTAGAGTTTTTGGTATGTGTTATTTATGTGATGCCCCGCACCACCTAGCGTTAAAATTAATTATATTAGTACTAAGTCACAAAAGGACTATAGGTTTAACAATTTACATGGTAAATTATTAAAATGGATATAACATATAGTTTGATTAAGTGATAATATTATATTACATTGACATTAAAATGATAGTAATATGTATATATATATATATATAGAAATGGTGTAATATCAAGTAGTGTAATATCATGATTAGCAACTTAGTTAAGTTTAGTTAAAGAGACAACCTAAACTTAAGTCTAGTTAAGTAAAAAAAAAATAGTCAACTTGCTGAAAATAAAAATAAAAACAAAAAGAAAACCACTCCCACTAACCCAGCCGGCCATACATTTAACAAAACCCACCCCACCCTTGTTATTCTCTCATCCTCACTCAATTGAAGAAGAAAAACAAAGAAAAAGAAAACAAAAAAGACTCTCCATCTCCCTCTCACTCACGGGTCCAGCAGCCCCAAGAATGAACCCCCTCTAGTTCCCTTTCATTTTAACATTCTCACGTAGAAAATAGAAGAGGCAGAAGCTCCAAAACCCCACCCTTTCACACATGCAAAGAAAGAAAGCTTAAGCTTTCTCCCTTTCCTTTGAGGCCCATGGGTTCCAGCAACTCCAAAGGGAGCTTTTGTTTGTTTTTTCAAGTATCATATCATTCCTCAAAAATATTATCACTTGGATAGGGCTTCCATTTCCATCCACTTAAAGGTAAGAAACTTAGGGTTTTATGATGTATTGTTGAGAAATTTTACTGCTCTGTCTGCTCTGTGTGAACAGTGAACTTTCATGGAAATTTTGTTCTCATTGGAAATAGATATGGGGAAACGGATTTTTGGAGATTAATCTAACACTCGGCTAGTGTAGGTCTATGAAATTTCACTTGAAAATAAGGTTGTTTGATAATTATTTGTGATTTTACAAGAAAACAATGTAAATCTGTCAATTTGACAGATTCTGTAATTGTTGAGTTGAAATTGCATAATAAATCCCATATTTGTGCTTTTAGTGATTGGAATAATTTTTTTGGAACCTTAGGATGTATATGTTCTTGATGGAATTAGCCTCATGTGATTTTAGTAAATAATGAATTGCGGGTACAGATTTAAAATCACCTTCAAGACTGTGCTGACAGATTTGGGTATACTAGTTTAGATTATTTTTAGTAAATTCTAGTTTTATTATTTAGCCTGGAAACTTTTATGTCATGTGATAGATATATGTTTGGTGGTCTCTGTAAAGTTTCAGGAAATTAGGATTTGTTTTGATAGTGAAAATGATGCTTGGAATTGTGTTCACCTTGCTGAAGTAGGCTGTTTGACAGATTTGAGTGTACTGACTTCTGATAATTTTAATGAAATGTATAAGAATTAACGTGAGCCTGAAATTTAGAGACATATACTAAACATATATAGGTAAAATATCATGATATTAGTACACATTTTGGTTGGTCATATAAGGCTTAGAAGTGGGCTGTATAGCAGGGGATATGTTACAGCAACTTGTAAATCATGGATTTTTGGAGAATTGTTTCTTGATATTGGTTGATTGATTTAAGTTGGATTTTCTTGTGTGCATAGTATTTAGTATTTATATTATATGAGTGAATTTTGTATGCCTTGTTTCTACTCCTTAGTACACCAAAGAAATGTTTTCAGCCAGGTGACTATTGTTGCTATAGCAGAATGTTGTGTGTTGATTGTTAATTTCCACGTTGGTTGAACTTAATGTTTTGAATATGATTTTGGGGTTTAGTAAGGGTTTAGTAAAGATTTGTTAAGTTAAATTAAGC
>OU015762.1:660191-678780 GCA_907173295.1 Fagus sylvatica
TATAACAAATGGGATAACTTGAAAAGCCTTTTAATGGGTGGTGCAAAGGGAAGTAGGATTATAATAACTACGCGTGCCAAATTGGTTGCAGAGATTACAAGTCCTATTTCAATATACACTCTTAATGGTCTATCTGAAGACCAATCTTGGTCTTTATTTGAGCAAATAGCCTTTAGAAAAAGACAAGAGACCAACCATCCTAAACTAGTAGAAATTGGAAGGGAGATTTTGGGCAAATGTCAAGGAGTGCCTCTCGCCATAAAGTCTATAGGAGGTGTATTATGCTTGGAGAAAACAGAGTCTAAATGGTCATATGTCAAGGACAATGTACTAGCGAATGTACTTCAATCTGGGGACGATATTTTTTCAATTCTAAAGTTGAGTTATGATCATCTTCCATCACATTTAAGGAGTTGTTTTGCTTATTGCTCTTTGTTTCCCAAAGGATTATGAGATGGATAAGGAAACATTGATACAACTATGGATAGCGCAAGGGATTTATTCAATCTTCCAACAACAAAAAATTAGAGGATGTTGCCGATGAGTACTTCAATGATCTACTTTGGAGATCCCTCTTTGAAGAAGTAAATACATATGGAACCTTAAAATATAAGATGCATGATCTGATCCATGATCTTGCACAATCAGTTGCAGGGACGGAGTGCACACGGCTAGATTCATATGGCAAGAATATTAATGAAAAAATTCGACATGTATCATGTTCAATTTCTATTGACCAATCTTTTATTGAGACTTCAAATTTATTGGTTAAAGCAAAAAAAATACGTTCATTTCTTGGAATTAAGTATGGATGTAAGATTCTGGATGAGTCAACATTGAATTTACTTATTTTGAGTTTCAGATCCTTGCGTGCCTTACATTTAGCTGGATTGGATATAAAAGTACTGCCAAATTCTATAGGGGAGTTGACACTTCTAAATTATCTTGATCTTTCTTGGAACGAGAATCTTATCACTCTTCCTGATAGTATTACTGGACTGCGAAATTTGCAAATACTAAAACTTGAGGGTTGTGAAAATCTTAAAGAATTACCTAGAGGCATTAGAGAATTGGTCAACCTCAGGCATCTTTCTAATTACTATTGTGATAAGTTGAGTCATATGCCTCGTGGGTTAGGGCAATTGACTTGTCTTCAGACATTATCATTATTCATTGTGAGCAAGGACCCTCCTTCTATCTCCAACCACGTTGGTGGATTAGGCGAATTGAATCGGCTAAACAACTTGAGAGTAACACTAGAGATCAAACATTTGGAGCGACTAGAAGATGGTAACTCAGAATTCAAGGCTGCGAATTTAAGGGAAAAACAACATCTTGAATGCCTGAGGTTAAATTGGGATTGGAGAAGTAATCTGAATGCCAATGATAATGATGAGATGTTATTAGAAGGCCTCCAACCACACCATAATCTCAAAAGGTTGTCTGTGTATTATTATAGGGGTGTGAGATTTTCAAGTTGGCTTTTATTTCTCACAAATCTTACTCATTTATATTTATTTGAATGTAAGAGATGTCGAGATCTACCACCGTTGTCTCAACTCCCCTCTCTGGAAGTTCTATCTATGTACTTTATGCATGATCTGGAGTATATATCAGAAAAGGATATAAGTGAGGAGGTCCCTGTTTCATCCACACCATTCTTCCCATCGCTAAACTCACTCCTAATTCAGGTTTGCCCTAATCTGAAGGGATGGTGGAGGAGCGCACCAACGCCACATCATCAACAACATCAGTCACTTCCTTCATTTCCTCGTCTTTCTTCCTTACATATTTTTAATTGCCCAAATCTCACTTCCATGCCTCTTTTTCCAAATCTACAAGAAAAGCTAAATCTGAATAAGGCCAGCGTGAAGCCTTTGCAACAGACAATGGCAATGACTTCTTCACTTCCCTCTTCCTCGTCCTCTCCCTCTCCTCTCTCTAAATTAAAGGATATGACTTTGTGGAATATAGAGGATGATGGAGGGTCTCTGCCAGATGGGTGGGCTTCAAATCTAAATTCTCTCAAGAGTCTAGTGATTCGTAATTACCCTAGACTAACATCTATGTCTGGAGCCATGCGATATCTGACCTCCCTTGAGAAGCTGGAGATAAGCGGTTGCGATGAGTTCGATCCATTAAGTGACGTGGGTGCTGAAGATGATGGCATGGAATGGAGACACCTCAATTGCCTCCATACTCTGTGTTTCTCCAAACTTCCAAAGCTGGAGTCTCTCCCTGCAGGTCTTCAACGTGTTACCACTCTGAAAAATCTCACCATTTCAGACTGTCCCAATTTGATATGTTTGCCGGAGTGGATCAGCGAGTTTACATCACTTGAATATCTTGAATTCACTAGATGCGCCCCTAATCTGACATCTCTTCCTGATGTAATCAGCTGTCTCAAATCTTTAAAGAAACTGAGAATTGTAGGGTTTCCAAATTTGACGACTTTCCCCGAGTGGATTAGCAACTTCACCTCACTTGAAAAGCTCGAAATTGAAGAATGTCCCAATCTGACATCTCTTCCGGATGGGATATGCTATCTCAGATTTTTACGGCACCTGAGAATTCAAGACTGCCTCAATTTGACGACTTTCCCAGAGCGGATTGGCGAGCTCACCTCACTTCAACGAACTTGAAATTAGCAAATGCCCAAATCTCACTTCACTGCCTGATGGGATGCATGGTCTCAGGTTCTTTACAAAGTCTTGAAAATCAGATGCCCAAATCTCACATCACTACCAGATGGGATGCATTGTCTCGGGTCTTTACAAAGGCTTAAAATTAGCAATTGCCCAAATCTCACTTCACTGGCTGATGGGATGCATGGTCTCAGTTCTTTACAAAGTCTTGAAATTATCAGATGCCCAAATCTCACATCACTGCCAGATGGGATGCATGGTCTCAGTTCTTTACAAACGCTGAGAATTGCAGGTTGTCCCAACTTAGAGAAAAAGTGCGAAAAGGGAATCGGTGAGGATTGGCCCAAGATCGCTCACGTCACTGATTATTCCAATTATCTGTTTTTCCATTCGGAAGAGGATTAACATCTTGCTGCAGTGCCCATATGCTTCCCCTTTCTAAGGTACATTCTCTAATCCTAGTCCTCCGAAGGCGATCAAAAACCATTCTTTATTTATTTATATTTTTCATTTTGATATTATAGAAAATGAATGTGTGATTTCATATTCAGAATATTTTACAGTTTACCAAAGCAAACAAAAGGGTTTAAGAACCAGTCTTTTGCAGCAGACATCCACTTCTTCATCAACAACATTATCACTCTCTGCCCCAAGAACGCCTCTTGCAGCAACCTCTGTTGCGTCTTTTGCAACTGCCATATTGATGAGCTCGATAGCTCCTTTGCTTGGTACCCATTCTATCTTATCAAATTTCTATTTTGTTACTGACAATATGAAAGGGAAAAAAATGTAAAATTTTTGGAATTCTAATCTATATGTTTTGTTGATTTTCAAATAAGTAAATAAAGAAACTTTTAAGGCAGGCAAGTAATAAATTATCTTTTCTTCTAATATAGGAACAGTATACTCAACCTCAGTATATAATTGTATTGGATTGGACTCACTTTAGTGAAGAAGATTCAGAGGTTTTCTAATAATGAAAAACCCACAACTTGTAGATTTTGTTGTCAAGTTTTAATGATTTATCAGCAACCAAACTATTGAAAATAGTTTCAAAGTTCTGCTTTGTTTTTGTTTTTAAAGTAAATGCTTCTGTGTTCTGTTAACAGTTATAATGGGATTAAGCATCTAGCAAATGCGGATTATCCGAAGAATTTTCTATGGAAATATATTTTGGTGACGGGATGTATCTCTTGGATACTTTTAGGATTTCGGAAGCTGATGCAGGTGAGGTACTTTCTTACAGTCATCTATAATAAAAACTTATTGAATATTTTGGAATAGTGTCTCCGTGGGATTTCTGATTTGTGGCGTTCAACGCTATGGTGGTCAAGTTAACCAATCATGTGTATACACCAAGGGTGTTTGACCTGAATGAAACTAATGCTACTAACATGTAGGTTTTTTTTTTTTTAAATGAATTATCATGTTGAATATGATTTTGGATAGGATAGAACGGCGGAAAAGAATACATGTGGCCAATCCCAATTTCTAGTTCTAGTTGAGGAAAAAATGTTTGTTTATGTTAAAAAAGAAAGAAAGCTAATTGGTTAAAGGCTGCAACTTTGATATATACACTATTATTATGCCATAACAAGTACCACGGCTTAAGCTTCAATAATGCAGGGGCACACTTGCGGTCCAACATGGTTTTCTTTTGGTGCTAAGGTGCCCTAAGGCCTCACATTCACATAGAGTTTAGTCTACTTTTAATGCTAGTTGGGGGAAAAAAGCTTACAGCTTCCTTCTTTTGAACTTAGTGACTTTATCTGTTCTTGCTATCTCTTTTTGTTTTGGTTATTTAGATGTGGCTGATAAAATACAAAAGCCTTGTAATCAGATTCTTGACATTAGATTTGATTTATTTTTGGAGAGATACTTATAAATTACAAAAGCTGTATGACTAGATTCTTGATGACTTACAGTTGCTTTTGCTTTGCATGATTATCCTCAAATTCCTTGCGACAAAAAATTTCACTACACAATGAGAAAACCTTAATATCTGCATGCATATTATTTATTTGAATGAAACCTATAAAATATATCAATGCTTCATTTCAGTCAATCTTCTTGAATAGGTAATTTCACTACACAGTTAATGAGAAAACCTTAAAATCTGCATGCATATTATTCATTTGAATGAAATATATCAGTGCTTCTAAGACTCTGAGAATAGCTCCTAATGTGGGTTTTTGTCCTAACTAAACCAGGCCACCAATATCATCTCTTAAGACTGAAGTCACTGCCTCAACAATTTGAGAAGAGCTTGTGTTTTTTTGTGCAGTAGAGTGGCGAACAAAGGTAAGGGTGGATACTTATTAAATAACCACATTAACTTTTGGTTTCTTTTAAGGTGATTTCTTCTACATAGTATGCAACTTGTCTCATGATTACCTTTAGTATTTTTTATAAGTGTGACTACCATTTCTATCCAGGCATGCAGCACACATTTTGGTCATATGTTGGAGTAGATGATGCAACCAGTTGCTTTGACTTATTGGCCTGTAGGAATTTTTATTAGCTACCGCCTACCAATGATCTTGTATTTCTCTGTTATACAAGAAATAGGGATTACCACAGAGAGAAAGCATAACACTGAAACAGGGTTGGAACATCTAAAATCTTGGACAGAGGGTGATTAAGATTACAAAATTATCTATGTTGCTGATTTTTCTCCTACTACGGGTGTCATCTACAACAATTGCACTCACATGGTACTTAGTGTGCTTTTGAGGCAAGTTGAGACAAGTTGAATCATACAGATGCTTCACTCTGTATGCAGGAGCTGTGAATACCAAAACAGACAAGAGTTTAATAGTGCATTTGCCTTCTAACTAAGCCAGTGATAAGAATATGCAGCTTGCAAAAAGTAAAGTGGTGCGTATGTCATTCTCTTCTTTATTATATCTTACCTCATAGAGTAGCTTAGAAAGTCCATTTGTTTTGATTTTTTAAAGATTTGATTGCGAGCTGGTAGAAATAATGTTATTTTCCTTTCTTTTCCTTTATTAATTTAATTCTCAAACCTTTTTTCGATAGGTTGGAATGGATGATGGTGTCAGCAAATACATTACTAATTAGTTTCAGTTATAGCTTAATTTCAGGGTGACTGAATCTTGGTAGGAGCATCAGCTTTATGTTCATGTCAATATTGTGCATATTTTAGCTCATTGTAGTTGTTTTGCTAGTAAAACAAGTTTGTGATGAATGTCATTTGTTATGATTTTCAAATTGTAAATTTTTCACATATGTACATGACAATATTTGAGAAGTTCTCCTTTGAAAGTCACAAGAACTATCATGAAAATATTTTACCTGGACAAAACTTGTCTATTACAATAGAGTTGAGTCCTAATATTTTTCGCATTCTCTTCTTCAAAAGTCCAAATATGAAGCACATAGCTTGGTGAGAAAGTCCATCAGTTCATGCACTAACAGCCTGAGTGGCTGGTACAACTTACTAATAAGAATTAGTGATTGTCAATTTCATGATTCATAATAGACTGACTAGCTGTTGCCTTGCTGCAGGGGAAAAAATGTGACTTTCCCCATCAGACGGCTCGTTAAGACTTCCATGATAAAGGTTTGTTTCTTCAGCGCTCTTACGATCTATATGCATGCAAGCTTTCATCTTTGAAGTAGCCTTACATTCTTGGAGTTACGTAGTAGAAATACCATAAAGTTATAATCTAGCAATGGAAAATTTGACTATATGAAATCTATGGAATAACATATGAATCCAGCATCTTCTGTTCTCAAGCATAGTAATTTACAACTTGTCAAAAATCTTCCAATTTAATTCCAATATAACAGTAGCAAAGGAGTGGAGGAAAAAATGATCAGTTTTCTAACAATTTGGGTCCCGAAGAAAAAATTATCATCAATGTCCAGATGCTAATTAGACCTTTTTTCCTGCGTGATCTTCTTATTAATTTTCCAATTATGTCAAATTTTGCTGGTAGTGGAGCTCATTGTCTCGGTGATCTTGGATGTGAGGACAAGTCCCCGCAGTTCCATTCCATTTAACATCTTACTATCGTGAATGCCTTCAATGCAGAAATCTTCTTTTAAAGGTGAGGCCCATTATCAATTCTAATGAATGAAGTTCTTAGTTTTCTACTTGAACTCTTGCGTTGATAATTGTTCATCTCAGATACTCGTGGAATATTACTAGTAGAAACAATTTTTTTATACAAGTGAACATAAAAGCTCTCTACCAACAATACTCTCTAGAAGCAGTTTTTCAGAAGCCAAGAGATGAAGAGAAAATACATCTTTTGGGTTCAAATAGAAGTTAGTGACATAATTATATATTTCCTCCCAAAATTTAATATCAGTCTCAACTGGTTAACAAATGGATTAAAGAAAAGCCCAAGTCTTTTCCCCCAATGGGATATTCCATTGATCAGACTACATGTGTTTTATGTCTTTAGTTCTTTGGCTTGCAGTTGCACTGGATTTTATTAGTCCTCCTTGGTGGATAGCTTTAATGTGTTTTATGTCTTTAGTTCTTTTTGATTGCATGTATTAGTCCTCCTTGGTGGATAGCTTTAACTGTTTTTTTGATATGTAGAGTTCCTTAAACAATTTCTTTAGCTTTAAAATTCTTGATTGATTGATATAAGCTTACACGTAATGTTTCTAGATTTTAATGATAGAGCAGTTGTACTCTGGAACTTTGGTTGCTTTCTTAAAATTCTAAGAATGACATCTTGGTAATTGAAAACATGCACTCACTAGTTTTAGGGAATGCAAGCTTTGGAATTGGGTATAAGTGATGTGTTCTTGCTCATATGGTTTTTAAAATTTATCTTGAGAAAATTTCATTTGAAGTGTTTGTGTCTAGTTCAACTCATTTGAATTATTGTCACTTGAATAGGTTTTTAGTTATACACTGATCACCTCAAGATGGCAACATTTACCATATGGAGTAGATCAAACAATTTCATTTGTCATTGATCAGGAAATGATGGGTGTAGATTATAATGTGGAGTTTTGTCCTGACTAAGCCCGGTGACTCGCTTTTCTCAGGTCACATGACAAATGCCACCAAATCGTCTCTTAACAATGTGAATTAGTTGCTGCATCAACAATTTGAGTAGGCCTTGTGCTTTTGTGTAATAGAGTGGCAAAAAATTAAGGTAGGGGTGGATATTGATTAAATAACTATGTCTACTTTTTGTCTCTTTTAAGATGACTGCTGTGATATAATATGCAACCAGTCTCATGACTACTTTCATTGTCCAGGCATGCAGACATTTACCTCACATGTTGTAGCAGATGATGCAACCAGTTGCTCTGACTTCATTATTACTGGCCCAGTGGAATTTTCATTTGTTATCAGTGTCCTACAAGTTCCTGCTTTACAAGAAATGTGGATTACCAAAGAGAGATGGCTTGAATCAGTTCCGTGTATAACACGTTCAACACCAAACCAAATTTGACTCAAATTTGGTGATTAGTTCTTAATAGGATGAGAAGATATCCATGGCAACAAAAAAATAGGCTCTGCACTTGTATATATAACCAGTCATGCTTAGTTCTTTAAAACACACAACTTTGGTCTTTTGCACACTAGGTTTAAAGAATTAGAAAATTCTTGTGATGTGCTAGTTGTGGTGAGAGACAGATCTTTGGGTGTATTTGGGGTTTGGGTTTTGTGAAAGTGTTTTTGTACCAACTTTGTACTCACCCTATTTTCTTAGTGAAACATTCTCCTAGTTGTCGCCCGTGGATGTAGGCCTTAGGCTGAACCACATAAATCTTTGTGTTCCCGTGTGATTGTTTCTCTCTCTCTCTCTCTCTCTCTCTCTCTCTCTATATATATATATATATATATATATATTTTTTTCAGCATCAACTCACTATTTTTTTATACACTCATAACAAATAGGTATAATGGCTTCCGCTATCTCAATAGAAAGTATAACACTAAGACAGATAGTAGAATACAATTTGATTACAAAATGATCTATACAATCTTGGGTTTAATTTTGCAATTCCATTTCAGTGTTGCTGTAAGGTAGATGCTGGAGTATTGTGGTGAATCCTTCTATAAGTACATCTTAGTACTTGAATTAATTATGAGGAAAATTAGGAAGCTCTCTAGACATGTTTGCCAATTTTTTGTAATTCAAGTTTCACTGCAATGGAATTTTTTGGAGAGATATTTATTAGATGTGAAAAACCTTTAATTTTGTAGTCCTGTCTACTTACCTTTTACCATTTAGCAGCACCTATTGAACCAATTCCATACCTGCTAAGATGTTTCACTGTCTCCTTATTTTTAAAAGTCTTAGTCTAAATATTTTTTTCTAATTCTCACCTGCATTGTTTATAGTGGGTATAGATATATCTATTTGGAGAGCACAATTTTGTACTTCCTTGCGCCTAGCAACATGAGTAAAGCACATAAACATCTGCCAATTACTTTCATTCTATTCATATTTGAGTCTGGTCATAGTATGCCATCTTTTTGGCAACATCATTGTTTGTGCATGTGTAACATGTCTTCAAAATTGTATTTGCTTTACATTTCAATGTTGATGATGGGGGCCAGTCGCATCCTACAGATAGAAGCAAAGACTATAAAAGTTGTCTCAGTAAATGGAGATGGAATCGGTTGATTGAGAGGCACATGAAATTTCATGCGATTGATTGGCATGGGTATGAGACACAACATAGATTAGATACAACCTTAATATGGCGCGCAGCATGAATAGAGGTTTGGTAAAATGGATTGGGTCTAAGCCCTTGGTAGCCCAACAAGTTAACATGAGCGACTTTATTTGAGTTTGGGGCCCAAGAGACTAATGAAGCCCATGAGTTTGGCCCATTCCTTTCCATAATTTATTCATTACATTCTATTCCATTCCTTTCTAAACTCCCAAACGAAGCTTAACAGTTTTTAACTCGATTTCAAACTCTATGATGAAAATTACATAAAAAGGTCCAGAGTTTAAACCATATTTGAGATTAATTCTTAGATTTTTTTTATCAATTAAAATCTCAAATTTATGAAATCATTTGAATTTAAAGTCCGTGTCCATCTTTGTTATTCATTTCCATTGTTCTGGGTAGTAACAAAACAAAGAAAAAAGAGAAAGTATTGATAACCCTGTATTTTACGGAAAAACCACATGAGATTTAAGTGTTACATTCAAAGCTTCAAGAGTTTCATGTTTTAATACCCATGTATTTAGTTTCTTTTGAATTTTCCTTTAGTATATGTTGTACTCTTGAATGGTCTTTTTTTTTTGTTCATAATTTGGTCCCTCCAAAGATAATAACCTAGTTTGGTACGTCCTTCCTCCTATGATATTTAGAGTTCAGATTGCTTTTGATGTAATATGGAGAAATAAAAATAAGTGTACCAACTTGGCAAGCATAGTTCTTGACTTAAATAATGGAACTATGGAAGGGAAGAATAAAGGTCCTCATGTTATTCCTTTTTATCTTTTTTGTTTGGGGTTGGATGCAACTTTCACATGGTCTTCAGTAGAATTATGGCACGTGGGGCTGCCAGGGAAATTTGATTTACAGGTTTTACATGAGAAAAAGTTGCGTCTTTCTTTCTGTAGGTTTTATTTTTATTTTATTTTTTTTAAATAATAATAATAATAATAAATAATAATAATAATAATAATAATAATAAGAAATGAAATAAGACTGATTGAAGACCAAAATTTTAAGCAATTTTTTTTTTTTTTTTTTAAAAAAAATTTATTTTTTTTTTAAAAAAAAATCGTAATATATAAGTAATATCAAAAAATTTAACAATAAAAGTATACTAAAAGTGATAGAAAAAAGATTCACTTAAATTATATGTAGTGGCCGGAAGGAAATGTGTAAGATTGATTTTTTATTTTTTATTTTTATCAAAACAAAAGGTTATAGTAGATGATTAAAATAATTTGATATAAATAATGAAATTTATTAAAAAAAATTATAATACAGTTTTATTAGAGTGGAACAAATTATCCTAATATTTTTAATATACTTAATATAGACCATATGGTTGGAGTACAAGTATGACATATAATCCTTACTTTTGGTAAGCCTTCCTAAGCAAACCAATAATCAATAATATATATAAAATCGAAGACGATTAACTTTGGTTCACCTCATAATATTGTGCTAGGCCTCACAATTGTACACCTTAGCAAGTGTTTTTTGGACTAATTTGGTCTATTATTGTTACCTTTTGACACTAGAGTTTAACTAAAACTCTACTATATATTAATCCACTACTACTTAATTTTATCTATTAATGCCACATTTGGGAAAAAATTCCTATCAAGAAATATTATCAAGACTAGAACTCTGGTTTATATTGATGACAATTTGCGTGAGATTGCATTATTAGGTGAATTCTTCTCGATCGCCAACATTAATATTGAAGCATTGTAAGAAATCAAAAAACGAAACAAATTCTGTGGAGCTATCCATTCGAATTCTAATATTCTTCTTTGAGTGATTTTTAGTTTAATTGGATGTAAAGTTTATATCTTTAAATATCTTATTCAGTAGTTTTCATGTGCATCGCACAAGTTTAACACCAATTATATATATAATTATAGTGTCACATGTATGGTGAAAATACATCATATGTAATGCTTGTATATATTGAACAATAATAGAGTGTGTAAAACCCGCATTTAATTATATAACAATATAGTGTACATAAAACCCACCTTTAATTAATTATATGGTTACATATTACATATGGTGTTGGTTAACCCAAGAATCAGATAAAATTAAAATGTTATGCTAAATATCTATTAAATCATAATTAATCAGGACAATTAATTATCCAATAAATCAAAAGCACTTAGAAAATCTCAAATCAAACATGCCATTACAATCCAATTCACACATTGACTAGATTTGGTATATATACTAAACATATATAAATCATTTTTATTTTTATTTTTTTGGGGTTAATTGTTGAAAATCACCTAAACTTTAGGGTTACTTGATTAATCCTAATTGTAACAAAATTTGCAATTTGCACCTCATAACTTGATTAATCCTTAAAATTAACAATCACACTCAAATTATGTGACCATAAAAATTTAGTACATTAATTGGCTTAAGAGGAAAATGAAGAATTCAATTTTTGATGGAATTTCTACTCGGTATATATGTTTATGCTACCTACAAGAAAACTCATGTAACAACAAATGAAGCTGAAGCTTGGGAAGCAGCTAAAAAAGCCTGTGGAGGCCTACATTTTCGTGCCATCCAAGAAGACTTAGCCTGTGTTTGGATCCTCTACTTAAAAGATTTCACGATTTTTATACATAAAATGTGCAAAAAATTGGGTGTTTGGTTGGGATTTTGGAAAATACAAAATGCATTCTACTATTTTGAAATTCTTTTCTAGAGTAGAAGTTAGAATCCAAAATATTTTGGATTCTGATTCTCTTCACTTTTAATTTTTGCTAAAATAAATGGGATCCGTTTACAACAATTTATTATTGAAGGACTCTTTTTTCCCTTGCTTAAATTTCTCTTCCTTTCTTTTATTTTCCTTCCCCCTCTTTTGTTTCCTATTTTTCTCTATTTTTTTATCATAAATAGTTTGTGTATATCTCTATTGAATAATACACATTTCTCTATTTTTTTTATTACATTGTTCAAATTTTATAAAAATATGTGCAAGGAGATGTGCACAAATCATGATCTATTTTTTTATTAGTACATTAATTTAAATCACAACGAAATACTTTATTTCTTTATTACATTGTTAATTTTGTATTGGTAATAAATGTATTTTTAGCCAATTGAGATATTTTAAAAAAAAATGTTAATTACTAATGTATACATAATATATTATTTAATAGAAAAAATGCATTCTTTAAAATACCAACCAAACACAATTCCTTTTAGATATCACTTCTTATAAATAATTTCAATATTTTACCAAACGTATATTTTCAGTAATCTTCTAAGAATCTTCTTGATACATTATAGACTTTGATATTCCCAAAATTCCAAACGCAGCCTATGAATTTATTTTGGCTCTTAGTTGCCACCTCCACCTGAATGCCACAGAGACCGGGCCAACTGCATTGCAAATGAATGATATATAATCTAAGTCTAGACTTTGATATATTTATGAATTTATAGTTTTTTTACAACTTGGTCCGGCAAGATAGACAATAAAATGAGTTATAGAGAATATATTTCAAAAGGTTATACACATATTTCAAAAATTTTGAAGGAAAGATATCTTACAAAACTTTATTGACGAAAATGAATGAACAAACAATAAAATGTGGCGAGGAGAGATAATAAAACTTTTAAAAACAAATTGCTAATCAAAGTCACGTAGATTAAAGGATATAGTAAAACGTGAAAGAACAAAAAGTGCATAATTGTGTCCTTGCTGATTAAATAGTTGTTTTGAACTGTGAGTACTAATATTAATTATTATCACATTTCTAGAACACATGACGGAGCTTTCTGATCTATAATACTTACATAAGTCAGTTACGATGTCAAGTGCCACCTTCTTACTTTTGTCGAATTTTTTTTTTTTAACCAACTTTTTTTTAACTTAATCTTCATCACAATCTTTTGTGCAAATTAAACCATAGGATAGGTCATGTGCTTTTTGTAAATATAAAACCCAAAAGAAAACAATATCTGATTGCAAGTAATACCGTCATATTGACAATTTTATTGCCTGTTGCCTCCAAAAGCCAGGTGACTCGTTTTGTGGTTGTTACTGGCTTAACTAAGCCATTCGTTTTTCTCAGGTTACATGACAAATGCCACCAATATCGTTCTTTATAATTAGTTGCTGCACTTTGAGTCTGACCACAAAATGGAAACTATACAATTTGAGTAAGGCTTGTGCTTTTGCGTATATGGGCAAACATACACATGTTATGATACCTAGGCATAAAAAATAAAATAAAACTCACTATTTTTTGCTACACTCATAACAAATAGATACAAGATATCCAAAGAGAGATGGCTAAAAGTTCGGGAATATGAATTGTCAAAATGGTCATGAATCTTTTTTCCTACATGCATTAAATTTTAGTTATACATTTTCACTAAATTGTTGCAAAAAATAGAGGAAAAAATTAAGAAGCATAATGGTTGCAACCTTAAGATAATAAATACGGTTTTACATGATTTCAATAAACAGCTAATTATCTAGCGCGCGCTAGTACATCATACTTGAATATAGCAAACGAACAGGGAATTAAAAAAAACACACACACACACACGAACAACAAGCACACATGGGGTGTGTAGCTACCACACCTTATTAATTACTACTACGTAACAAGTTGTTCTTAATCCAAAATGACTGGATGTGCAACTGAAACACTTGGTGCATATGTCATGATACGAGTGAAACCTCCCATCAATTCATGCATTAGATGGGACATTAAATGTCAAGCCAGAACTTTTTAGTTTTTGCTCAGTTATTTGGTCGAGACATGATGCCATCATAGGTGTAAGATAATTCTTCCAATCTCCTACTTCACCTTTCCTAAAAAATGAGCTGTTTTGAATCAACACATGACGATGACTACCTAAACTTCCATTTTTATTCACCTCCAAATTCCTTATATTCTCAAAACTACATAGGTCTACAATCTTTTGGGCCATGCCTTGTACTTCTTCTTCTACGGAGAAAGGGTGACCCATGAATTCAGCCATTTTCTTTACTTAAAATAGGGTCTCATTCTTCAAATCTTCATATTTCAAAAATAGTATCTTCTCAGGTAATTCCAGACTTGCTTTCCAATATCCTAAAACATTATCCCAATAAGGTCCAAAACTAGAGATTCCTTCACAAAACAACTCGAATGCATCCTCCAAGCAAATTGGTTCTCTGCAACAGGATTCCACGCCCTTAGGACTAGCCTTGCGAACAAAGTGCCAAAGAGATACAAATGCTTCCTTAGGATCTCTACAGATGTAAATAATTTTACAACTAGAATTTATTATAGATTTCGGTAAGGAAGTGTAGGGAACATGTGTACTCACAAGTGGAATTATGTCGTTCCACAGATCTGAGTCATGGGCTAGAGCACCCTCCATGTTGAATACACATTCATGTGGCATTGTTGTGAGCAAAGGGTTTGTAGAATCATCATAATGGGATCGTGTCACGATGCCATGTTGTCCCAGATTTTGGAACACTGCTCAGGATCGTATCATTGGGTTTTGGCTTGAAATGTTCTTGAGCTGACAAGAGTCCTTCTAGGAAGAAGGAATTGTGCCAAAAGCCTTCATACTGGTAGACATATAAACCAGAGATCAAACCATTTCCTCTAGGGAGGGTTGAGATTAACTCTTCGAGTTTATATTGTTATGGGATTTTGGACCAGACATATATACTTCTTCTTCAATACTTTTGGGACCATTGTTCATTGAGGAAGAAGAGGATTCCATGAATGGAAATTAAGCAAAGCTTGGAATTATTTGGGAATGTATGTAGGTAGTATATGATCAGGTGTAGGAAAGAGGGCCACTTAATATAGAGAAAATGTTAAGCAAATGAAAGTTTCAACGTGAGAGAGGGATTGATATTTAATAATATAAACGACGAGTTGATGTTCATCATGCACATTTCTTTATTTGGATAAGAATCATTGTGCAAAACTAGAGCCAATTCAATAATATGCACATGGGGCACACCATGTCGGTCTACAATCAAGATTGTCCCCACATTTTTAACTTTTAAGTTAATGTTTATTACACCAACCACATCCATAGTTTTGTCCACAAAACTCAGTATTTCAATAATATACAGAGTATGAGACACAAGATAGAAGTTAGTCTCAGTAAAGGGAGATGGAATCCGGGTGATTGAGAGTTGAGAGTTGAGAGGCACATATAATTTCATGCGATCGATTGGCACACTAGGTTTAAAGAATTAGAAAATTCTTGTGATGTGCTAGTTGTGTGGTGAGAGATAGATCTTTAAGTGTATTTGAGGTTTGAGTTTTGTGAGAGTGTTTTTGTACCAACTTTGTACTCTTTGTATTTTCTTAATGAAACATTCTCCTAGTTGTTGCCCATGGAAGTAGGCATTGAACCACATAAATCCTTATGTTCATGTGTGATTGTTTCTTTTTTTTCTTTTCTTTTTTCCACATTAACTCACTAATTTTTTCTATGATCATAACAAATAGGTATTCAGGCTTCCGCTATCGCAATAGAATGTATAACACTAAGACAGGGATAGCGACAGAGGGTATTTCAGATTACAAAATGATCTATACAATCCTGGTTCTTTTTTTTTTTTGGTTTGCAATTCCATGTTTAGTGTTGCTGTAAGGTAGATGATGGAGTATTGTGGTGAATCCTTCTATAAGTACATCGTAGTACTTGAATTAATGATGAGGAAAATTAGGAAGCTCTCTATACTTGGTTGCCAATTTTTGTAATTCAAGTTTCACTGCAATATAATTTTTTGGAAAAATACATGTTAGATGTGAAAAACCTTTAATTTTGTAGTCTTGTCTACTTACTTTTTACCATTTAGTAGCACCTATTGAACCAATTCCATACCTACCAAGAAATTTCACTGTCTCCTTATGATGTGGATATGAGGTGCAGAGACTAATGAAGTCCAAGAGGTCCATGGGCATTTGATAGAAGACGCCCAAGAGATTCTAACTCAATTTCAGGGCTTATGGCGGAAATTACATAAAAAGGCATAGAGTTAAAATCATATTTGAGATTAGGTGTTAGATTTTTAATTTTATCAATTAAGATTTCAAATTTATGAAATTATTTCATTCTAAAGTCTGTATTATTCATTTCCATTGTTCTGGGTAGTAACAAAACAAGGAAAACAAGAAATTATTAATAATTCTGCGTTTTACAGAAAAACCATATAAGATTTAAGTGTTACATTCAAAACTTCAAGAGGTTTTATGTTTTAATACCAATGTATTTAGTTTCTTTTGAATCTTCTTGTACTCTTGTACTCTTGAATATTCTTTATTTTTTTTTTTTTTCCTTTTTCTTTTTTCATAATTAGGTCCCTCCAAAGATAATAACTTAGTTTGGTACGTCCTTCCTCCTATGATATTTAGAGTTTAGATTGCTTTTGATGTAATATGGAGAAATAAAAATAAGTGTACCAACTTGGCAAGCATAGTTCTTGACTTAAATAATGGAAGGGAAGAATAAAGGTCCTCATGTTATTCCTTTTTATCTTTCTTTTTTTTTTAGCGTTGGATGCACATGCACTTTCACATGGTCTTTAGTAGAATTATGGCACATGAGCCCGTCAAGGAAATTTGATTTACATGTTTACACGAGAAAAAGTTGCGTCTTTTACAACCAAAAAAAAAAAATTAAAAATAATAAATAATAAAGAGAAATGACTGATTAAAGCCTAGAGACTAGAATTTTGATAAATAAATAATATAATTAATTTATCATGCTGCACCACATGGGGTTTAGAGGTCCACATAAATTTTTCTTTTAATGCAGAAGGGGCCAAGGCCTATGTTCACATGAATCACATGGACAAATAAAATAATCCAAAGAAAACATAGAGGTCCACACCACACGGGTTCTTTTGGTGCAAAGGACATGTATGAGTATGACCTATCTCAGGTTACTTTAGACTACTTTTGATATAAGTTTGAAAGAAAAGATGGACAATTTAAAAAAAGAAAAAATAAATAAAAGAGTTAAGATTGCTTTTGATCGATTGCAACTTGCAAGATGGAGAAATAAAAAATAAGGGGTATTTGTAATGTGCACCCTAAATTATAATTTTTTTTCAATTAACATATTAATTTGAGAATAATTTATACTATATATTTAGTGGTCAAATGCTCTTGCACTTTAAGGTGCACATTGCAAATACTCTCATATTTTAGGGTGAACATTCTTAATGCTCTCATAGTTTAGAGTGGCTAGTTGTCCACCAAAAACTAAAACTATTAGATTTTAAACTAATTTAGATGTTGGGTGGACATTATGAAATTAATATTGAATCAGGGTGTTAATTATTAAATTTTGAAATTTATTGTGCATATTACAAATGCTTCAATAATTTAGAGTGGATATCGGTTGTAATTAACCCTAAAAATAATAAATGGAAAAAATAGAGGCCCACAGTCCACACACTTATCTTTCTGCGAAAAGGGCCAATGCCTAATCATTCTTTAACTGCTGTTTAGATTGCTTTTGATATTATATAGAGAATTTAAATAAATAAATAGAAGGAGAGAGTATACATTTTCTTCCGTTTTTAAACTACTTTTAATGCAAGATAGAAAATAAAACATTAAATATTTAAATGGGTGCTTGGAAAACTATAAAACGGTTTTAATTTAATTTTAAACTAACTCTTAAAAAAATGTTAGTTCAATTTTAAAATGATTTTAATTTATATTCAGTACGTTTAAATACTAAAAAACTCACCTTCTTTGGGGTGCATGGCTGCATGCTATGTTGTGGTGATCATAGTCCTTTTAAAGCTATATTTTGAAGTGTGATCTTTTAGTTATTTGAATAATCATAATCTATGCGCTTGGTTTGATTAAACATGGATGGCCTAAGAGTTTGAGGTTTCTTTTGCATAAAGTGTTGAAACAGAGAATGTGTGTAATACTATAATCAAGCGTTCTCTTTTATTTTCTTTTTTTCTTTCTTTTTTCCTATGTTATGGAACTGCTTTGTTAATACAAAATTCTTTCTTTTATTTCTTATAAAAAAAATTATGAGTAATCTTTCAACAGATTTTATAAAGGCCAATGGACTTAAGTTGACTTCATAAGTTCATCTATTCAAGGTGTCAACAATGGTAAATATTTTTCACAATCACATTTTTCTCTTCTTTCAAAAATTTCAGTTTTATTTATTTATTATTGATTTATTGTTGTTATCTTTTAACTTTAACATATTGTTATTTGGTAAGCTTTTTCGATTGGTGGCATTGGTGGGATGCT
>OU015762.1:678880-724913 GCA_907173295.1 Fagus sylvatica
TCTCAGCCCTCCTACTACTCAAGCCCTTGTTCAAGAGAAGAGGAACCCCTCTACACCTCCCTCCAAGGCTCCAAGTCCACCGGCCCTCCCAGTCATGGTATCTTCACCTCCGTGGTCCAATCTTATTTAAATCCCTACAAAACCTCTCCACCAAATATGGCCCTCTCCTCTATCTCCGTCTTGGTGCTTCTTGGTGTCTCGTTGTTTCAACGGCCTCCATGGCCACAGAAATATATAAAACCCATGACCTCACTTTTGCAAATAGGCCAACTTTTGCCTTCAATAATAAATTACCATACGGAAGCAATGGTTTTTTCACAGCACCTTACGGTGATTATTGGCGGTTCATCAAAAAAAATTTCATGACCGAATTCCTTTCTGCCAAACAGGTTGAACAATCACGTGGTGTTTGACACGAAGAAATTACATGGTTTTTACGTAAGGTGTTAGAGAGTGCTAAGAAAAAGGAGGTACTTGACATGCGTGCTGAGCTGATGAAGCTTACAAACAATTTTACATGCAGGGTCGTGATGGGCATGAAGTGTTCAGATGAGAGTGATGAAGCTGAGAGGATTAGGGAGTTGGTGAAGGAGTCACTTGAGGTTGGTGCAAAACTATGGTTTGGGGATTTGTTGGGGCCATTGAGGATTTTGGCTTTTCGGAGGTATGGAAGGCAGGCTATAAATGTGACATTAAGGTATGATGAGATTTTAGAAAGGTGTTTGAAGCAGCATGAAGAATGTAAGGAGAGAGAGAATGAGGATTTGATGGACATGCTATTGAAGGTGTGTCAAGATGACAAGGCTGAGATTAAGATTACCAGAACCCAACTCAAAGCTCTCTCCCTAGTAAGTCACATTTCTTTGTGTGTTTTTCTTTGCCAACCTTATTCTGCATATGCGTGTCAATTTTTGGTGGAGGATAAAGTGGAACGATCAGAGTGAGACAAGCAATTTTTATTCTGCTGGAAGTTGATTGGCCTTCACTCACTCATAGACCCAAACACTCACACACCACTCAACGGAAGAGACTCACACTCAAAAACACACAAAGGGGGAGAGAGTAAAGAGGCAAGAGGAAGATAAATCTTCACTTCTTTATTTCTCTTCTTTCACTCTTAGTTTGGAATGGACAATGCATTGGGTGTATATACTACACCATTCAACCTCTAACTACAATTGCATTTATGTTTTAAATTCCCACATTTATAAACTCTCCACATAGCTGCACATGCATTCGTTCAAATCTTATTTAATTTATAGAACTCATGCTATTAATTAAAACAAATTAACTTCTAATATATTCATGAAGAACATATTATCATTGGGATTTTATCAAGTAAAGAACATTTGACAATATGGTTTCATAGTAATTACCTCATGATAGTAAAAAATTCTGTCTATTTCATCAATTCAAATTTTGCTGTATTTCTAGGTTATGTTTCTTGGGGGCACTTCTACGACAACGGAGGCCATGCTACGGACAATAGCTGAACTCATCAACCATCCAAATGTATTCAGTAAGATACGAGAAGAGATAAAAAGTGTTGTTGGTAGTACTAGGCTGGTGGAGGAATTTGATGTCCCAAGTCTCCCCTACTTGCAAGCAGTTGTGAAAGAATCATTAAGACTACACCCACCATTGCCTGTTATAGTAAAAGAATGCCGCGAAGATTGTAAAATTAAAGACTTTGATATACCAAACAAAACTATGGTGGCAATCAATGTGTATGCCATAATGAGAGATACAAATATATGGGACTATCCTAATGATTTTCAGCCAGAGAGATTCTTGGTTTCATCTAAAGAAAACGATGGTATGGAATATATTCCTTTTGGTGCAGGAAGAAGAGTGTGTCCAGGTTCAAAGTTAGCACTTAGTATGATAAACATAACAATTGCAGCCATGATTCAATGCTTTGACTGGAAATTAGTTGGTGGGGAGGGAGACCATAATGCAAAGGCTAATATGCAAGTTGGACCAGGCTTCTCTATGCCCATGGTTCAACCATTGACATGTCTTCCCGTTGTTCACTTCAATCCATTTGGTTCTACTACACTTGGTGATAATTAAATTGTGCAAGTCCTTCGTACCATTTGCTGCTTGGAAATTAAATAAGGTTGCAGGACGACATATATATGCATTTGTGTTTTTAATATCTTCATAATTTTATGTAGCTTAGAGTGTCATGATGTGTTTGATTCAATAAACTATGTATTTCCAATACCATATCTGCATCTACCACTCTTTCTCCTGTACCAGCTATTGATGCAGGCTGGCCATTAATGTTATGTAACATGATACTGTATTATGATGTGTTTGTACAAAACCTGTTTCCTTGTAGAATGTTGTTCCGGATAAGGAAGTGTTCATCATGATTAGGAATTTATTTCAACAAGGGTTAATTACTATTTTGATCATCAACCTATGATTTTTGTGTTAAAATGATCCTCAATTTTTTAAATGTGTCAAATTGGTCCCCAATCTTTTATTCTTATGTCATTTTGATCTTTACCGCTAAGTGATGGATGAAAAATGTTGACATAGCTAACAGATTCTTTACAATAATAATAAATGGTAACGTAATATGCCAACTAAAAAAAAACTAAATTTATATCATTATTTTTTAGATTAAATTTAATAAGGATCTAATGGAAAATTTTATGTTTATACTCTTCAATAAAACCACGCCACATCAGATTTTTTTAAAATAAAATAACAGTCAGCGACACATGATGAGAATCCTATTAAAAATTTAAAACTCTTTCAATCAATTTAATCCGAATATTAAAAAAGTTAAAAACAAAATAAAATTTTATCTTCAAAAGCGAAGCACATGGGGACAAAGTCGCCGGAGATGATGCAAGGCAAACCAAACAATAGGAAACCTTCCTTCTTTTTTTCATGCACTTTTCTCGGCAAACCAAGCAGTATAATCATATTTTATTTTTTTTGGAGTGGAGAGAGATTTTTCGTTTCCAATCATGGATTGGATTTCGGACTCATCGTCTCAGATGGCCACAGAGACAATTTTGGTTGGTCCCTTTTCTTTGGTTGATATATAACTATGGTGCCTAGCACAAGAATCCAAAATTGTATCTAATGGTGGTTATGGTGCCTACGCCATTTGGTCAATCACACGAGAATCCAAAATGTACCCACAGTTTTATGTTTTTGGGTCATTAATTCTTCTATGCTTGATTGTTCTAGAAGGACCACCCCTTGGAGCAGGTTTGGAATCAAAACTCTATAGTCTTGCCTCTTCGGTTTCTCTCTGTATCCGTTTGCATCTCCGGCAATTTCTTTGTGGTGAGCTGACGATTGGGTTTAATGTTCCGATGAGTTTTAATTTTTAATTGAATAGGGTTTTAACAGGGGTGTGATTGTGTACATCATATATATAATATATATATATATATATATATATATATATATATATATATATATATATATATATATATATATATATATATATAATATAATATATATATATATATATATATGGTAAAAATACAAAAATAAAAATAGATCATGATAGAAAAATAAATAAATAAAAAAGAAAAAGAAGTAGAAGAACAAAACTTGTACCAGATTACATTGTTTAGATGTTACGTAAGCAGATTATGAAAGAATGAGGAACCTTCAATTTAACGTGTTCTATTTATCTTCTATCGAGTATGTCTGTTCACCAAATGATATCTTAATGATTGTTCACCAATCAATACCTTTTCACTAAAAGAGTACTCCTAACACAGAGAATTTGTTATTATCTATTTTTATTTAAAAGTGTGGCAGTTATTAAATCAAATCACTTAGGAAATTTAAACAACGTATGAATTTTTTTTTATAATCTTTAAGAAGTCTTCTAGTATTAGGAGATTGTCATAATTGTAAGATTTTTAATATAATATATTATTAAGATGTCTTTTAGTAGTAGGAGACTTATTTTAAAGAATTTGTTATTATCTGTTTTTATTTTAAAGATTTTTATTATGATATTTTATTAAGATATATTTTTAGTAGTAGGAGACTTATTATCAAAAATTTGTTATTATCTATTTTTATTTAAAAGTGTTTGACAGTTATTAAATCAAACCATTTAAAATTTAAACAAATATCACTTCAGAAATTTAAACGATAGATAGACATGCAAACCACTTAGGAAATTAAATAACGTATCACTTCAGAAATTTAAACAATAGATAGACATGCCACTTTGTCATGATGTGAGATATTTAAGTTTTAATGTTAATATCTTTTTTTTTTGTGTATTATATAGATATAAATATAGATTTTTAGATTATTATTATTATTATTATTATTTTTAGCAAACGGCGTTCGGGATGTTCCGCGTTAGCAAAAACCTGGCAGGGCTGCTGAACTTTTTGACGTTCGTACTGTCGATCCCGATCCTCTTGGCTTCTCTAGGGGTATCTGTAAGTCAATGGTCATGTTCCTCACTTCCTCCTCTCCTCATAGTCCTCATCTTCTTCAATCTTCACCCCCTTTTGTTAATGCCTCTCTCACATTTAAATTTCGAGGAACTCTAAACGTTAGGCTCGTGTTTTTTTTTTGAGAAGAACGTTAGGCTCGTGTTGAAGTCATATCAATTTGGTTATCAAAAAAAAAAAAAAAAAAGGTCTATCAATTTGTGTCTTTTTTTTTTTTTTTTTAATTCAACTTTTGCCGTGGCTTTCAGCACTTCTACACCTCCACTTTTTTTTTTTTTTTTTTAATCTACCTCATTTGTATATATATATATTCACCAAAGGGGCGGATCCAGGAATTTCATTCAGGGTGGGCACCTTTTGTCTTTTAATTTCAAAATTTTTCATATGCCACAAATACAATTCACAAATTACAAACGATTTATTCAAAGTTATTAATACCGTTTCGGTGATCGTTTTGGTTTGTCCATTGGAATAGAATATTTCGGTACCGGTATATTATATATATATATATATATATATATATATATATATATATATATTGATTTACATATTTATATGTTTATTGATCAAAATAGATAACAAAACAATCACATTTAGATAATAATAAAATAAATAAAACCCAAAAATAAGTATAAAATATAATGAATAATAAAATAATAAAAAATTTGAAAAGTTAAAAGTCAAACTAAGTACTAGTGTACTACACCTGATTACACGTGAAGTAGATGGGCTAATGGCCGGGCACGTAAAACAAAAACAAAAAAAAGAGGGTAAAAGACTAAGGATGGGTTTGGGTTAGCTGTTTGAAAAAGTGTATTTTTTAAAAAGTGCGGTTTTAAAATCATGATTCTGAAAACACGATTTTGAAAATCACAATTAAGCGTTTGGCAAAACTAATGAAAAATTGTTGTTTTTGTCAATTGAGCGTTTGGATAATTTTAGTTTAAAATTGTCGTTTCGGAGGTAAATGATCAAAAAGGACTTGACTATACTGTTAATTTATAGTGTCATTTTTTAAATGCTATCAATGTTATAAAATCACAGTTAAGCGTTTAGTAAAACCTGTGACAAAATGTTATTTCTATGAAATGAACGTTTGGATAATAATAATCTAAAATTGTTGTTTCATATGAAAATTATAAAAAATGACTTAATTATGATGTTCAATATCTTATCATTTTTTAATATAAAAAATGTTAAAAATTGCCTTAATAGTAATAATAATAATAAAATATAGGACAAATATATTTCGGATTAGCATTAGCATTGTATATATAAAATTCAATATATTATTAAGATCTTGTATATATAAAATTCAATATATTATTAAGATCTTGACTAGACTTATCAATTAAAAATCTATATATATATATATATAAATAAAACGTAAAAAGGTAAAAGTTGAAAGTTGAAAAAAAATATCAAGGAAAGGTAGGGACATGTGGTTGGGCTTAAGTTAAAGTGAAGAAAAAACAAGTGTTGGCTGACAAACCAAAAAAGAAAAGAAAAAGCAAGTAGAAGCAGAAGCAGAAGTAGAAGTAGAAGTAGAAGAAGAAAAGGCACCGGTTGAGAGTAAGAAATGCTGAAAAAAGCTTATATATTTATACCGTTTGTTGTTGTAATTTCATTTTTGGGCTTTTGAGGATATTATTCGGCGTTTTTCTTGTGTTATTTGGATTTTCTTTGTGTTATTTGGGCTTTTTTGTGTTATTTGGTTGTTTGTTATGTGTGGTAAATGTTGTAATTTTGGATTATTTGATGTAATTTTAATACATTTATCTTCCTTAATTTTTTTTTTCTAAGACGTAGATGGGAATTTAAAACAAAAATGAGGGTGGGCACTTTAGCATATCTATATTTTTTGAATTTATATATACCTACTAAATTTTTTTTTTTTAAATTTGAGGGTGGGCACGTGCCCACCCTGGTCATGAACTACATCCGCCCATGAGCAGAAGCAGAAGTAGAAGTAGAAGTAGAAGAAGAAAAGGCATCGGTTGAGAGTAAGAAATGCTGAAAAAAGCTTATATATTTATACCGTTTGTTGTTGTAATTTCATTTTTGGGCTTTTGAGGATATTATTCGGCGTTTTTCTTGTGTTATTTGGATTTTCTTTGTGTTATTTGGGCTTTTTTGTGTTATTTGGTTGTTTGTTATGTGTGGTAAATGTTGTAATTTTGGATTGTTTGATGTAATTTTAATACATTTATCTTCCTTAATTTTTTTTTTCTAAGACGTAGATGGGAATTTAAAACAAAAATGAGGGTGGGCACTTTAGCATATCTATATTTTTTGAATTTATATATACCTACTAAATTTTTTTTTTAAAAATTTGAGGGTGGGCACGTGCTCACCCTGGTCATGAACTACATCCGCCCATGGCCAAAGATACTGGCAAATGGGTGGCAATTATCATACATGCACGTGGGCTTAAAGAAGGTGAATCTTTGTCTTGGGTTTAGGGATTTCTGAATAGAAAATTTTTCTCAGTTTGTTTGTTATGTTCAGTCTTTGCCTCTTTGGGTTATTCCGATTTGCAATCATATTGTAGATGGGTTTTCTAATTAGAAATTGGCATTAGTTTCTAGGTTGACAGTAGGTGGTAGTCCTGTTTATCTTTTCCAGTAAAAATAATGTCTTCAAGTGATGTTGGCAATAATTTATTGTTTATGGTTTTAAGATTGGGGAAAGGATTCCCCTCCAGCCAAACACATTATGTAACATGTTATTTTTTAATTGTTACAAATTTACCATTAAAAAAGGTTGGAAAACATTGTTATTTGTGTTGTGTTATTTTATTTTGAACATTATTATATTTGTGGTATTAAAACTTGGAACTTGTAAGTTTGAAATTTGAAATTTGTCATTTGATATTAGTAGTTATTGTCTTTTATAAGTTTTATAGTCAAAATTTATTTATTTTCAATGATTCTTCAACATATATAATGAATTATAATTACAAGTAATTTTTTTATTTTTTATTTTTAATTTATGGAAAGTAAAATCTTACGATTCCCAATCCAATGCAAGATACCTTCCTATTAATCCTATGTAGAATCCTGATCTTGACAACCATGATCGTGGGTACAAGGAGTATAGGTTTGACGACTAGTCCAATCAGTTGCGGAAGAGGGTTAACATTGATCTAAATTTTGGTTAATGAATTTTCATTTTTGTTGGGCTTGATGGGATTTGATTTTTGGTGGGTTTGTTTGGGTTTTTGGACCTGACGGGTTGTGATTTTTGGTGGGTTTGTGTGGCTTTTTGAATCTAATTCCCATGTGAGTTTTTGGATTTAACTTCTGAGTTGTTTGGATTTTATTTTTTGTTTATTGATTAATGGTGTAGAATATGCGTTGATTGGTGTTTGAAGATGAGAAATTCAAGGTTAGAAAAGATGAGAGTCCATAAGGTTACAGAAGATGGATCTACAACGACTATAGAGCATATGAAATTTCTATCTGGTTAGCGAGAAATTGTAGGAAAGGGTAAAAGAAAAAGGAAAAAAACTGGTAAAAAAATAAAAAATAAAAATCTAAATGCCAACATAACATTATTTTTCCATCTAATTATCTAAATGGTAAAGTAGCTCTTACTATTATTTAAGTGATTTTTATTATAATTAAATGATACTTTAAAAATTTATTAGCCGCATTTTTCATTAAATAGATGATCAATGATAAAAAAAAAAATATTGAAACTCAAAAAAAAAAAAAAGAAAAAGAAAAAGAAAAAAGAAAAACTCCCTAATATAGGGATGAAAAAGTGAATTTCTTCCTAAAATTAAAATAAAACCTATGTTCACTTTTACACAGGTTGATAAAACGTTAGAGATCAATAGTATAGTTCGGCTTTTATAAGATGTTTTCTTTACTAATCTATGATCAATTTATTTTCTTATATAATAATGGGAAATATACTTATTATATACTATTACAAAAATTAATTCTTATGTAATAAGGGGAAAAAATAAAGTCAAACAAACTACATGTTTCTCCTATTTTTCTTCTCAACTAGACGAAATAGAATTATATTATTTTTTCATCATTTATACTAAGAGTCATTTAATTTAACCGACCTATAGGGTACTGATTCAACCAGTTTTTGTTTTCCCCTTTTACAGAACAAGTTGCCTTCGTCTTCTTGCCGACTTCCTTTACAATCTGCTTCTTTTCTCTCGCGTAGAGAGCATATATATGTTCCCTACACTCATCTAATTCTCTCCCTCTCCTCTGACAGTAGACAACGAAAAGGTTTTCTTCCACGAGAAATTATTCAGTTCATCAGGTGAACCATATCACCTGTCCACCATTCCATTAATTAACTGCCATATGTTATAATTAACCAAGTCATATTTTAGTAAAGAGTGACACGTAATTAGTTTAACTCATAAATTTAAAACTCATTAATTTATAAATTATGTAATAAATAAAATAAAATCCGAAATCAACCTACTCCTAAACCTCATCATTTGCAGTTGTCGCAACCCGTCGGAATCCACCCACGACCAAAATCAAATCCCAAAACACTGGCAAAAATCTAAAAGCATCGTGAATACGAAAACACCCAACCAATTTGTTCTTTTTTTTCACTGAAAAATCGAAGTATGCTGGTTTGTTTTTCTAGAGCAAAGTTCATGGTGTTTTTTCTTATGTTCCAGTGAGCAGGCACTGATGAGGAAAAAAAATGAAATTTGATAAAAAATAAATATATTAAACCAGATCTGATGAAGAAGATATCCAAACAAAAAAAAAATTATCATCATGTGAAGATATAACCCAAATCCATGTTGAAAATATAAAAAAATAAAATAAAAAACTAAATCAGATGTGAAGAAGAAGAAGGAATGATTGGGGCTTGCTTTAGAAGTGGTGCGATTCGTCGGGCTTGGATGTCTCAGGAGGCGTGGCTCACTTGAACGACACAGGAGAGTAAAGAGAGATGAAGAGGGTTTCAAATAGGGGATCGATGGGTTCTAAGATGGAGGGTATTTCTTTAGGGGTGGCACCTTCATTGGATATGGACGACTTAAGAAGTGCGGCGCCTGCGGTTTAGAGGCAGTGGAGTGGACGAGCGGCTTGGCGACGACAGTTGTGTGAGAGGCAGCAATGAGAGAGACGTGAGAGAGAAAGAGGTATAATTTAAATGTTAAACTAATGATGTGGCTAACTATGAAATATGACAGTTAATTATTGGAATGGTGGACAGATGACATGGCTCACCTAGTGGACTAAATAATTTCTCGTTCTTCATGACCTATCCGCAAAGGGTTTCAGTATCAAACTTCGCATATATTTATTGATTGCCAGACACTTGTAGTGGTAATCTTAAGATTGTCTCCATTCAGCTTCCCATTGTCTCCAATCTCTGACTCTTGCAGTTGTTGTGTGACTGTGTGCTCAACAAAGTACTCGCCTCTCTATCTTATTGTTATTGATGGATTTTTAGTTTTGCTTGTTAGTAGCTGAGTACAATTTAAGTTGTAGAATCAATCAATGGGAGTTTTTTAGAATTCTGATTTGTTGCAATTTTGGAATTTTGTTTCACAATGATGTCTTTGAAACAAATGAATAATCCAATGTAATTATATGGTTACATTGCCTTTTATTTACTGTCCATGGGTCTTTCTTATGTATTTGCAAGATCAAATTTATATAGGAGGCAAAGATTCTCAAATTTTTATTTTTTTTTCATATTCAAATGACTTGAACATAATGCAGCCCAAAAAAAAAAAAAAAAAAAAAATCCTAGAGTATTCAGTTAATTTCACAGTTTGTATCTTTTGCTTTTAGTCTTTGAACCTGAGTTATGTCACTATCCTCAAGTTTATGAACCACATTGAATTAAGAATAGATATAGAAACAGTACAATATAGGGAGAAAACATTCCAAAAAGGTATGAAAACGAAACTCCAATTAAGAAGTCAACAATTTTCTTGCTTATTTTACTTTAGATTTTCCTTAACTTGCGCTACATTATATATAGTTGTTTATGTACTTGTCAGAGGAAAGGAATACTCGGAAGGGAGACCACAAAACATAAAGATGTTGGAAGATGAGCAAGCTGGAATTCTTTAATTACTACTTTATTAAATACAAGTGTGGCATATAAACAATTGTACTAACAAACAAAATCTATCTCTCGCTATGTCTATACCACTCCCCAAAGGGTATGTCTAAAAGCTAAGTTGCAGGGGCACAAAAATTTTGTGCAACAAGCCTATATTGGAGGCAATTGTCCAAAACTCATACTCTAAACCATATCTAACTATTGGAACAATATATAAGAGGTAAAATTATATATGATATTGGTATTATTAAATCTGATTTAAAATTAAAATATTAATTAATGTGATGACAGGTTTCATCATTATTGTACCGCATGTTATAAAATATTATCAATCATAAGTCATAGGAAGTAACATACCCATGTCAGAAAAGATAGAAAAGTGAAAGACATCACTGATACTGACAAAGTAGAAGCAAGTGTTTGTTTTAAGCATTTGCTGGTCTTCTTCCTGTCCGCACAGCTCAGTTTCAATATATAGAATTAAATGTTACTCGCTTTTAGAAAAATCGCATTACCTTCTTTGTTGGGAAAAATACTGGTCTTGATTCTCATTTCATTTCCCACTCATAATGAGAATAAAGAGTAGTCTTCTCACGTTTACAAATATTTATGTCAAAAATAATTCAGGTAGATCGTTCAGACTATTCTACACTCCATACAGATGGTATAACAATCACATTTTCTTCTCAATGGCTGCCCTATTCATTTTTGGTAATAATTTCTGAAGACAAACTTGATTAGCTCTTAAGTTTGTTTGCTTGTTTATTTATTTATTTATTTTTTCACTTATAAACAAAACTTTGTTGCAGTTGACAGCTAATTGAGTTTTATTTTCATTTTCTTTTCAGGTTTAGTTGCAAGCCATACCTTCGTGGAATATGCAATGGTGAAGGTCTCAGAGGATTATCTCTCAGAAGCTTGGGGCAAGGAAGAGCTGGTAAAAGCTACAGTACTTATAAATCTCCAGGATGGCATAACAGCCGTGTCAACAGTTATTGTTGCTCATTTTGCAGATTGCTGTGTTGGTCGTTTCAATATGATTGTCATCTGCACTTTAAGCTATATTACGGTAAGTCTGTGTTCTGTTCTTGTATAATATTTCACAAGGTCTTTAGATGAGAAAACTATAAATTTCAAGAGGTTGCATAATAGGAGGGAACAAATGAAAAATCATCTTTTCAAAAATTTTTATATTTTGAATATAAATATTTTGGGGCAGGTTTGAGAAACTGTTGAAAAAAAATAAAAAATAAAAAACCGAAAACCGGATTGATTGACTGAAATTTTAGGATAAGGATCCTCTCCATTTGGAATAAAATGGAGAGTCTCCATTTCATGGTCTAGATTAAATATCACAGATCTAACAGTGTACAGATTACTATATCATTTAAAATTTTAAATGACAAGGCAGTATATATATCATTAGATTTGTGAAATAAAATCTGAACCATGAAATGGAGACTCTCCATTTTATTCCAAATGGAGAGGATCCTTATCCAAATTTTCGACTATGCTTATTTATTTATTTATTGTAAATTTGTTGTAATAATTTTAATTGTTACACGTCAGTTCAATATAATATCTTCCGAAGGCAATAATTTTATATAAAGTTTTTTATATCAAATATTTAAATTTATTTATCCATAAATGTGACTCACGAGAATAAATTTAGGGGTATAATGGAAAAAGAGCAGGTTTGATGGTGAGCCAAAAAATTTATTCAAAGAAACTAAATATATTAATAAATTTTAAATAAAATAACACACATATGTATTCTTATATTCCTAACTTTTAAAATATGAAATGAAAAAGAGTTTGTGTTTTATAACACACATGTGTATTTTTTTTTTTAAATATTATAAATTTATTTAAAAAAAAAAATTTTTATTAAATAGATTTAGTTATATATTTTTATAAATATATGCTTTAAATGTTCAAATATTCCTAAAACTAATTTATAAAAAAGGAGGGAAGCAATTATATAAAATTGAACCCAACTTTAAAAACATATTAATAAAGTATAGGAGGGGGTATTTGGAAAACCCACATGGTCCCATGGCCCCCACCCCCCCTCTTTGTTCCTGGGTTTGATGGTGATTGGTTATCTAGAGATAACTTTTAAGGTAAAATTTAGGTACATTTCCTTAGGTCGGGTGCATTAAGTTTTTCAATTGAATTTAAATACATGGTTGCATTATTCAATGAAATAAAAACAATGTTATATTTTTTAAGAATAATTAAGTTAAATGCAGATATATGTTTGAATTCAATTGGGGAACCAAATGTACCTAACCTAAAGAATTATATCTAAGTTTTACCTTTTAAGAATACATGAAGGATAAAAAATCAATAAATAGAATTTTTATTTTATTTTAAATTGCAACAGAAGTATGATATTGTAAATAGAGTTACAAGGTCTTTTAACCTTTGGGCGCCTATGAAAATTTCTCAAATGGCCTTAGAGTAAAGACAGCCTGGTTACACCTAATATAATCTTTGTCAATGTTACACCTTTGATAATGTTTTTATTGTATGTGCTTTTCAACTATCATTGGATTGTTTTTTCTTCGTATATCCTCCATACTTGAAAAGCATTAAAATTTCAGAAATAAATAACTATTTCAACATCAAGTTTGTTGGACTTTAAAATTATACCAAAAAAAAAAATTATGGATTAGATTGTAAAATAAGATTCAATTAACACCAAATTTGGCTAACATGTTAAGATCAGAAAACAAAATAAATTAACGGTGAGATATCGATTTTCAAAATATATATCTAAAAAATTATTGAGGGATATAACATATATTAATAAAAACTTATATCAAATGTGTGCATATAGACGTGTATATGTGGATTGTGGTGCTGACAAATAAGATGATGGGAATATTGGGCAATAGTCATAGGTTCTGGTGGTGGAGCACTCCATGTTAGATGCTTGATAAAAAAGCCTATCTCAACGAAGTTATTGTTGAAATAGTTGTCTAATTTTATTGTTAATTTTTTATCGCTATTAATTTTTTTTTTTTATTGCTATAACATAAATTATCGTTGCAATACTGGTTCGAAATATATAGCCATTTTCATTGAAGTAAGTTAAAAGTGTAATCATGACATTGGTTGGATGTTTTTTTTTTTTGATTGGATGTTGGTTGCGAGCAAAGAAAAATTAAATATAAAAAAATTAGAAATATATAAACATATAGAAAATCCAATATGGCAAATGTGATAATTCTAAAAACTATGTAACATATGGTAGTACAAAATCATAATAGATTATGTATTAAAATTTCGGGTTAATGGAAGTATATTCACGCAAATAAGAAATTAAACCATGCATGTAACACAATAAAGTTTGATGTGGCTTGACCGACTTCATGCCAACATCCGAGGATAACACTTACCAAAATCCACTATCAACTGTGGAGATAGTTGGAGAACACTATCACATGATTAACTCCCTGAAACAATAGACTTTTTTTCCAATGAAGTTCATTACAACAAATCTTTAAGAAGGTTCTTTGGAGTACCAGAGATTCTGATTCGTGTAGACAAGGATCGTTCATGTAGGAGGTTTGCTTAGGAAAATTCTAGAGGTTATGGGGTTACTGTGGTAGAAAGGCAAAAATGTATTTGTTGAGGTTACAATAAAGAGTCTAGCTGTACAAATTAAGGTTTTTGTGAATAGATGTTTTACCATAATGAATTTTCTACGGGCATAGGTCTCCAGAGTAGTTTTTTCATTGAAGATGTTCTTTGATTTTCCAATTCGTTACCAAATCTTATATTCTTGCTTTTATTAGGTTCATTATATTGATTATAAGAGCTTTAAGGTGGGTTGGACATGGTGGCTTGGGTGTTGTAGCTTTCTGGTAGTGAGGATGAGGGGTTTGGGTGTTGTGGCTTTTATTAATTTTTCGCAATGGGTGCTTGGAAAATTTTCCTTTGGCTTGGGATTTTTCTTTAGGGGGAGGACTATGAAGTTTGGACCAGCTTATGATTTAGAGAAAGCTAATGAGGAAACAAAAAAAGCATGGATGTTCTCTTCATCAAGAAATTTAACTTTTTGATTTAGAACCTGTGGGGTATCTTATGATTCTCCTTTCTAATTTCCATGGCTCACTGCCAATGTAAAATATTAGATATACAATGTGTAGGAAACCTAAATCTAATGATAATCTAATGAAATATTAAAGAGATTGAGAGATAGAGGAATCACGGCTAGGGTTTCACGTGGTTCGGCTATGTGAGCCTACATCCACAGGATGAAGCCCAATGGGTTACAGTTTTATTAATATTTTCTCTGTGTGTTTACAATATTTGTGTGATGTCCTATTTATAGGATAACTGTAAATAATAATAAACACATCTAAGTAATGTGGGACACAATAGAATTTATTCCTTAACACAACCATTTACCCAATTATTTTATCATATTTTGAAAGTTATCCTATTTTGACTATTTACCCAACCCACCCATTTATTCAATTATTTTATGTATGTAAATAATCAAAATATCTTAAAACTTCTAAAATGATGAAAATGCCCATAAAAATGACAAAAATACCCCCAAATGATCAATAGGTGGGTTTGGGTAAATTTGTTAGATGTCCAATAAGTAACCCAGTTAAAACCTAATTAAACCCAACTTAATTGGGCTTAATTGGGTCAGCACCCATTTATCTATTTATTAAATAAGTAGATTTGAATGGGTAATTAGTGAGCTGGTTTGGATAGGTTAATGGGTTTGGACATATTTTGCCACCCCTACTTATTAGTTTCGACTTCTTCATTAGCATTCTTCTTGGTATTTTACACCTATTTGACTGCAATGACTTGCTTTCCTTTTAGAACTTTTGTAAGATTCGATGTGCCATTTTTCCCAATTGCCTTGATTTCTTCATTTATATAATTTCTCTATTTCTTATCTTGAATATCTTACTCAAATCTCATAGGTTATACATCACTTGAAAGGGAAAATAACTTCTAATTTTCTATTTGCATAGTTGAGACCCCTAAGTCGTGGTAATATTTCACTTGAACTTCCAATGAAGAGGCACTACAAAAAAATTAGCATATAGAGGCGGTTTTGAAAAGCTCAAAACCGCCTCAATAGACTATCAAACCGCCTCAATAGACATGAATGCTCTATAGAGGCGGTTTTCAAACCGCCTCTAAAAATTTCAAAAGTGCCTTTATAAGTACTGCCTTAATAGACATGAATGCTCTATAGAGGCGGTTTTCAAAAACCGCCTCTATAGAAAAATCTATAGAGGTGCCTCCAGAGATCATATGTAACCACCTTTATAAGTAATATGGTCTATAGAGGCGGTTTTGAAAACCGCCTCTAATAGGTTTAAAAATCGCCCTAGATTTATCTATTGAGGCGGTTATATAACCGCCTCTATAGATAAAATATTAAAAAAAAAAAAATCTATTTTTGAAAGTTGTCTATTGAGGCGGTTTGAAAACCGCCTCTATAGATCTTTTTTTTTTTTTTTCATTTGCTTTTGCACTGATTTGATTCTCCTAATACACGATACAAAATTCTAAACTAGAACAGAACAAATATCTATAATATCATCATCATATATGTATAACACAAATAAGGTATTGTCTAAAAAGTCTTCAAAACAATGGACAAACTAAAACAATATTACAATATTAAAAGTTTCAAATTATTTGATAATTTCAGTACAACACTTCACTTGAACATAAATGTTTCAAAAAACTAATTAGTACAACTAATCCTCAAAACTAGAATTCTCCTAAGTTTTCTGATTGATGAGATGCAACAGATGATCTTTGGCCAATTGGAGATTGTTGATCCGGAACACCAACATTGCCCTACATACAAATTAAAATAGTTTATAAGTTCCTATAATAGTAAAAAAGAACAACACAATGAAATTGACCTATCAATTGAAATTCAAACATATTTAAAGTCAGGTAATCTTAAATATTTAAACTTACCGGAGTAATTACTATGCTATAACGTGACCAAATAATTCTGGTGCAAGTAACAGCTGCACAACAGATAATAAGAATGAGAAAAATATAAGACTTGTGTAACTAATGTAACTCAATGCATAGCAAAGAATGCTTAAACTACTAATAGAATACTGACTTGATCTTGTATACACTGTAATGTGTGCATATATGTTTTAGATCGTGTGTGTGTGTGTGTGTGTGTGTATAAGAGAGGAAGAGAGATATTTACATATACACATCATGATAATATATAAAAGCATGCGCATTCATAGTACTTTCCTTGAATCATTGCTGATTTACTCAGTACAAATATGGCACAAAGCCATAATAAGTTTATCTTCAATGAAAATGTAGAGGATTATACCTTTGTACTACCGATAAAAGTGAGTGACGAAAATGACAAGCTACATAACATGAAAATGCAGAGGATTTAAATTAACATCAATTTAGGAACTAAATCATGTCTATAGAATAATTTTAACTCAATATAATCAGAGTAAAAAAATTAAACCAGAAAACATTAGAACAAACAAAGGTTACATAGTTCATACTTTTCATTTGGGTTTCAAATAACAAAACCAAGGCATGATAAAATTCACCCAAGTAGTATACATGCCAAACAATACTCACACCAAATTAAAACTCAAATCAATGAATCAAATTCAATAATTAATTCCCCAAAGTTCCAGTATTTTCAGCTTAACATTAAGCAGATTTCTGCAGATCAGTCATTTTATAAATTTTATTTGGAATACTTAAAGTTATCAAAATAACTTGAAATTTAACAGGGATGAACTCATATATATGTACAAGCTACCACAGAAAATTCAGATCAAGATAACATCTCTAGAATTTATTAAAATTCTCGTCATATGGTAAACACGAATCTGTACTGACAGATTTAGTGTCTCATAAGAAAATTAATAACTCTTTCAATATCAATCCAAATACTATAATTCTTGATTCTAAACTCAAGCCCTGTGTGTTAAATTTCATTATATTCATCTTTTGTATCCAGATTCCACATATATAAATTACTATGAATATTTAATCACTACAAACACAGACACTGTCCATTTGACAGATTTGTAGGATTTTCTTATAAATTCTCAAAAGGTATTCAAATAACCATATTTTCAAGTGAGATTTTAAAAACTTATACTAGACATATAATAAATCAATCTTCAACAAACCATTTCCCAAATTACATTTTACAAAAATCCCAGAATTTCATGCAACTTTCTGCTCACTGCAGAAAACAGAAACAGAGGGTATTCTTCACTGCAGAAAACAGAAACAGAACCAAGAAGAATATCAAACCCATAAGCAAACTCACATATAAACATAAAAACCCAGCAACTTCCATTAACAAAACTCAAAGATTAAACCCCCAATATCAAAACCCTAACTAAATTTCATCAATCAAACAATCTCAATCATACCCACTTCTAAACCTTGATTAAAATCATAAGCTCTTACCTTAATTGATTATCAATCTTGTTCTTGCTGTGAGAATGGTGATTTCCATGAAGGAACTAAGATATTTTGGAGAGCAATTTGAGCAAGGAAATTCGGATGAGATAGTGTGAGAGTGTGAGAGAGAATCCCTAATTTAATTTCATCAATCCTTACCTCAATTGATTCTCAATCTTGTTCTTGATGAAAAGTTGATTTCCTTAAGATGATAATGGAGATTTGGAGCAAGGGATTTTCAGGTGAGATTGAGAGAGAATCGGGTGAGAGAGAGCTAGAGAGAAATTGAGAAAGAGAAGAGTGAGAGAGAGCTAGAGAGAAATTGAGAAAGAGGAGGGGGGGGGGGTTAAAGTGTGATTCAAATGGAAAAAGGGAGGCTACGTGGGATTCATTTGGAATGAGAGAATAGTGACTCATTACTATTTAGTAAAATATCTATCTATTATGGCGGTTTTATGGAGCTATTGAGGCGGTTTTTATTTCCACGCCTCTATATAATAATAATATTGAGGACGGTTTTAATAAACCGCCTCTATAGATTAAAAAGTGTAGAGGCGGTCAAGAAAACCGCCTCAATAGCTGTCTATAGAGGCGGTTTAGTAAACCGCCTCTACAAATCATGTTTTTTGTAGTGAGGGATCATCATGTGAAGACGATGGATGGTGATAGTTGACGTGTAGTTTCCTGATTCCTCTAGTGAAACTCCGCTTTTTTTCAAAGATGGAAAATAAGTAATAATTTTCATCCTTTTGAGTATTCAATTCCTATGCACATTCACCAAATTAGACATCTCAACTAACAATGATCTTCCATGTTGATGTAGTGTCATAATGGATATCTATTTTCCATGTAAGCATTCAAGAGGTAATCTTTGGAAGAAGGGATAATTACATTTTACGCACATGTGGTTTAGGGTCGGTTCACTTTGCCGACTTGTCACTCGTGTTTCAAAAGTGATACTTTACCCACATGTGATTTTAATTATGACATTTTACTTACCCGATGTCTCAAAAGTGATAATATACCTATATGTGGTTTGGGGTGAGTTCACTTTGTCTACCTAGTGATTTTAAAACTGACATATTAGTAAAATAAAACCACTTGTGGTTTTAAGTGAGTAAAGTGTCATTTTTGAAATCACATGTACGCAAAGTGAACATATCCCAAAACTATAAGTGGGTAAAGTGTCATTTGTGAAACTACATGTTGAAGTATATAAAAGCTCTTTTCTAGTCTAGGTCCAAGTCCAATACTTGATGTTAATTTAGGGTTAGATTAGGGTTAGTCTCTTATATATACATTGTTAAGGAGCTCATTGTAATCAGAATATTATATAATAAAAATGTAGCCATTAAAGGTTTTCGTGTGTGGATGTAGGTCTTCATGACCGAACCACGGTATCTCTTTGTTTCCGCTATCTCTACTCTCTACTATTATTGCTTTTTATTTTCCTACGTAGTATCAGAGCCTCTCTTCAATCCTTGCCAAGCTCTTTGCTGTTGTGTTTTTGTTGTTTCTTGGTTGTTTCCCGAAGTTAGTGGCTGTTTCAGTATTTAGAGACGCTTCTAGTGAGATTTCTGTTCAGATTAAGCCGCAAATTGACATTTTCTAATGTTCTAACGAAGAAGAAGACACGTGTTTGGTTATGGGTATAGGCTATTCCAACTCTGGGATAAGGATATCCTTATTCCGGAATAGTGCCACGTTATCCTGCGTCCCAAACACATCTAGTAGTCTTGTCTCCGATCGTTTCTCTGCGTATTTATGATCGGAAAATGCTACCTTTGTCGCTTCTTCATTGCTCTATGACGATTTCCAGGTGACCCACATGTGTTCGGTGGTTCTTTATGTAGTTGCTTGGTGTTTGGGTATCTGTCTCTTTCTCCAAAAATTGTTTGTTGGTAGGCGGCCAGATTGATAGCATTATTATGCAATGTGAGTGCTGCAAGTTGCATAGGATGATTTTGTGTCCTTCTTCTCCAACTTTGGTGTTGGTGGGCTCCTTGGTCGGTAGATTCTCTACGCCTTTGTAGGTTCAAGACTTATTCAGCCTTCTTTGTTCTCCAAATTTTGTGTTGGTGGGCTACTGGGTCGGTAGATTCTTAATGCCTTTGTAGGTTCAAGACTTATTCAGCCTTCTTTCTTCTCCAAATTTTGTGTTGGTGGGCTACCGGGTCGGTAGATTCTTAATGCCTTTGTAGGTTCAAGACTTATTCAACCTTCATTCTTCTCCAACATTTGGTATTGGTGGGCTGACGGGTCGGTAGCATTGTTTAGACTGTCAAAGTGTTTGCTGGTAATTTCTTTAGTATTTATTTATTTTTTTCTCTGACAATTGTTTGTTAGTGGGTTGTCGGATCGGTAGCATTGTTCCTTTCTTCGTGGATCTTCATGCAATTTCAAACTCAAACTTCTGTCTTGCTACTCCTTGAGTTTGAGGGGGGTTGTTGAAGTATATAAAGGCCCATTCCTAATCTAAGCCCAAATCCAATACTTGATGTTAATTAGGGTTAGACTATGATTAGTCTCTTATATATACGGTGTTAAGGAGCTCATTGTAATCAGAATATTATATAGTAAAAATGTAGCCGTCAAGGGTTTTCGTGTGTGGATGTAGGTTTTCATGACCGAATCACAATATCTCTTTGTTTCCGCTATCTCTACTCTCTACTATTATTGTTTTCTATTTTCCTACATACAAATAGGCAAAATGAACTTGTCCCAAATCACAGGTGGGCAAGTGTCACTTTTGAATCCATAGATAGGTAAAGTGAACTAACCCCAAACTACAAGTGAGTAAAATGTAATTATCTCTTGGATGTATAAAAGTCACTTTTTTTTTTTTTTTTTTTTTTGATAATCAAGAAAAGTTACTTGGAAATGTGGTCTTGAGGAAATTAATCTTTTGTCTTGAAATATAAGCTTTGTTTTGTAACCCGAGTTTTTCTTGTATTGGAAATTTTAATGGTTATTATTGGGAGATGTATGTAATTCACTCCTTAAAATATATGTGGTGAAGATGTGAGAGTTCTATTCAAGTTTTTTTGTATTGAATTTTATAAAATATTATTATTTGGTTGTGCTTGAATCCCAATTATCAATCTTCTTTTGTTATGTATCTCTAGATTTCTTACTACTCTCTCTTCCTCCCTCTTTCACCTGCATCACATTTGCTTGGATTTTAAAGCTTTCTGCTTTAGGAACTTGAATCATAGCCAATTAATAGAAACATATTTTTCATTTTCATCATCTAATTTGGTTCTCTTGATTAGGAACATGAACATATTCAAGACTTCTAAACAGACTCAAATATGTGAGACATTTGGCTCCTCACACTCCATGCTTTCGTGTGGAGTCAATTTTTTAACTCCTTGTAGGACATCAATTTGACCAGTAAACTCCACAAGCAATGGCCTCGACCCAAAATTCTTTGGGCATCTTTTGCACTTCAACATGCTTGTTAATTTCCATATTAAGAATAAGTTTGTTCTACCTCTCACAAACACTATTTTGTTTTGGTGGTTTAGGAACTGTTAATGGATGACGAATTCCATTTTCCCTCAAAAAAGCTGTAAATTCCTTACACAAAACTTACCAGATCTATCAGACTAGCTTTGATAACTCATCTGCTTTGATTTTCAACAAGTGTCTTGAACTTCTGAAAAACTCCAAAAGCTTCTAATTCTTGAACCTTTTGTGTAAGAAACTTTAGAGGTTTGCCGCGTATGTAGAGTCAGCTACTCTAAGGCTTTGTTTGGTTGGAGGATAGAAAAGTAAAAGATTGGAAAATATAGTTTACATATATTTATTATTATTCACTTATTATCTCTCTCTCTCCTCCCTATATATATATATATATATATATATATAAAAGACAAAACAGTATTTTGACTTTAATATCACACTTATCTCCTATTCTAGATAGAGGGTCATTCTACAGTACCCATCTTTTTTTTGTGGGTATGGTACCCACTCAAATCTCAACCCTTAATTTTAATAAACTTAATCTTAACCGTATATTTAATTAAATGGGTTTACCTCCTACCGGTACAGTAAGTTTTTAGTTTTTTCTAAACTGTACATTCTCTCTTCTCTATTGCTCCTTCTCTCTCTTCCCAAAAAGAATAACAAAAAAATACCCAGCCACTGCCTACCGCATTCCACCACCAAGGCCACCGTTGGAGGAGCTGACGAGGGTGATATCGACAGCAGTAAACAAAAATCTTGGAAACCTCCATGAGCAAGCCAAGGCTCCTCCGATTTTCTATTCTTTCTCATTTTCTGTTAATGTTTTTTTTCACAAGACAAGACATTGAATCAAGGAGATGTGAAATTATTGAAGTGGCGGATTCGTGGGTTTCTTTGCCTTCTATCCATTATTTTGATATATAAAAGAGGAGTTAATGGATGGAGCTAGTTCTTGACGAGTTTGGGATTTTTTTTTTTCTCAACAGAGGGTTTTGGCCAAGGAGGTAATTGGACCATAATAACAGTGGGTAAATCATAAATGAATTGTCTCAACTCAAGGACCTGTGCAAATAGTTATTTCGTGTGGCACCATGAAGAGTTAATCTTCATATTCTCCGATGGTGGCCATAATGCTGGAACACGGTAGGGATCGGCCAATTTTGTTTTGCACCACCGTCAATGGTGGTCTTCTATCTTTCCTTTTTTCGGAGTGGGTTGGCTGATGATGTTAACTCCGTTAACCCTTTAAGAAATACTGTATATATGACTTGTTATAATTTGGTGGAGGACAAAAGATTTTTATTGAAATGTGAGGATTGGTACTATTAAAGAGGTTGGTACTATATAATTTCTTAATATAATACATTTTTATTAAAAAAAAAAAAAAAAAGTTAAGGTACTAATTAGATGATAGGGTACTATCATATGTGATATTGGTACCAATAAATGTGATATTAGTACTATTAAATATGATGTTGGTACCATCAAATGTGACAAAATTAAGGTACTAACCAATGTGATGTTAGGTACCATCATATGTGATGTTGATACCAAGTACCATTAAATGTGATAAAGGTACAATCAATTGTGATATGAAAAAAGGTACTAAATAATGTGATGATGGTACCATCATATGTGATGTTGGTACCATCAAATGTGATGATAGTACCATTAATGTGATGTTTTAGTAACCTGCTATAACAGGTTAGCCATTTAGAGGTATCGTACCCATGTAGGTACTGTAGATTTATCCCTATTTTTCTCTTGGATCAATTTGAAGAGAAAGTTTTGTAAGCTTACGTGGTAAACTACTGGGCCCCATAGGTTTTCAAACCAAACATTATTTTCTTATCTCTTTTCTATTCTCTTTGTTTTCTACCCAACCAAACGGAGCCTAAGTCCAAGCATTTTCAGGATTCGGTCAACTATATCCATCAAACAAAGGCAATGACATAACGCATATAAAACCATATGAATACGTAGTTACGAATAGTAAAGAATTTTGAACCTTTTGTGTAAAAATTTGCAATTAAAATAATGTCAAAAGGTCAAAATTTGGATTTTTTTTGTCCAAATTATACTTAGGGCAATTGTTATTATTATTATTTTATAATTATAGTTGGGGCAATTATGTTTTGACAGGTATTATAATTTTTTTTTTGTTACATGTTCTACTTTTTTTTGATAATCTGTTCTACTTGATCTTGAAGGTTGACCTTAACAAATATTCTTTAGTGCATCAGAAAATATTAACTTCAGCCCAAGAGGTTTTACAAAAATCCAAATATCATTTTTATTGTAGGGATTGGTGCTGATGGGTTTCACAACCGATGTTGGAATTTATGTGGGATTACTGGCTATAGCGTTGGGCAAATCTAGTGAAGATCCAATTTTAAATGAATTTCTTGCTTATCAGTTGAGGGGGAGTCATGAAGATCCAATTTTAGAAGAATTTCTTGCTGATCAGTTGAGGGGGAGTCATGAAGATCCTCACGCATACGAGGAAAAAATGGTGGCTCGTGGAAGCATTTGGTGCAATATTGCCGGGTTATTTGGATTTTTCATTGTCTATTTCGGGGCTGGTGCTGCTTCCTGGGGACTAACCTTCTTGATTTCTATCATGGTTATGGGAACAAGTTTTTTGTTGTTCTGGTTTGGCTTCTCCTTTTACCGTCACCAAAGTCCAGCCGAGAGCCCCCTTAGTATTTGTTTGAGAGTCTTCAAGGCAGCTATATCCAAACGGCATCTTAAATACCCTCTTACACCAAATCAGTTATACGAGAACGATACTGGTAAAATTCATCTGTCGCCAGACGTTCCATTTTTCAGGTAGAGTGCTCTCTCTCTCTCTTTCTCTCTCTCTCTCTCTCTGTCTGTGTATGGGAGTAAATATATATGTTGAATACAGGTGGTTAGACAAAGCCGCTATAGAACACAAGAAAATCGTGAGACTCTTTGCACAGTTAAACAAGTGAGTGAAGTAAAGCACATTTTGAAATTGATCCCTATGTGGGCAAACTTTTGGGGGTATTGTATGGTTGAAGCGGCCGGAAACACTTTCTTTATTGAACAATGTAGCAACCTTGATGGGGCTGATGGTATAGGTTCTTTGTTAAGATCCGCAGCCTTGATGAATTTTACAATACAATATTTCCCTTTTGGGTGGGAAAAAGCAAGACAAAAATGTGGCCCGCTTATGAGAATTGGTGCTGGGATGCTTTGTTCAATCTTATGTTGCATTTCAGCTTGGCAAGTGGAGGTGTACAGGCTAGGTTTGATTGATACTAATAACCCAGATGAGACTATCTCCATGACTGTCGACTTCTTATTTCCACAATTTCTTTTGTTGGGACTAATGACAGGACTTGCTGAACCGGGGCTCCAAGAGTTCGTCGATGGCCACATTCCTGTATCAATGAAAAGCTACGGGTCAGTGTTCAGTGAATGTGGCAAGGGTTTTGGATATTTCGTTAGCGTACCATGTCTTTTACTATTTAGAAAATGGTTCTCAGATAACATAAACACGGGTCATCTAGATAGGTATTTTCTATTTTTAGCAATACTAAGTTTCATATTCTTTTGCATTTTTGTGTATTCTTCATCTAAGTATGCTCAAATGGAAGTAATTCCATCAGAGGATATCGAATTACATTATCATAACTTGGAAGATGGTGCTAATGTCTCAACCGAATCCGAGCCTACTCGGAGCTCCTCTCCTTTAGCCATTGAAATGGAAGCCAAAGTCGGGTCCAACCCTTCTCTAATTTGGCGTAGTCTTCTGGCGGCTCGGGAGACCATCCGTGTAGGGTCGAGTTGGAAAATAGGTGATGGGAGGTCAATTAGAATATGGGATGATAAGTGGCTCCTGGATGAGCCGAGGAGAAAAGATGAAGGAATTGCTGTGGAGCTAGTTCAGGATTTATTGGATATGGACAGACACTGGTGGAATGGGGATAGCATGGAACTTCGTAGAGCTAAATTAAATGAAGTGTGGGAAGCCTCATGCACGGATGACATTAGGTGGAGCTGGTTTTGGAAGCTCAATATACCGGGCAAAGTCCGCCACTTTATTTGGATGGCTTGTAATGAGGCTCTCCCTACGAAACTGAACCTGTACAAAAGGAAAGACCTTAGGGACTCTCTATGTGAAGTCTGTCGAATGGAGACGGAATCAACGACTCATATTCTGTGGGAGTGTCCCTTTGCTAATTATATATGGTCCTTGGCGGGTGGGAGACTCCAAAAATGCAAGGTGTCCAATCAGGAGTTCCATCTAGTCTCTAGGGATTTATTTAATGTGCTCTCAAAGGAGGAAATGGAGATTTGGGCAGTAACGGCATGGTCAATCTGGAACGCTCGCAATGCTCTAATTCATGAGGGAACTCAATTCCATCCCTCTATTATTTTCGATCGTGGCATGAGTCTACTTCGTGATCACCTCCAAGCCCAGGCTGTTTCTCACCGGCAGTGTCCTCTGCCTATCATCTGTTAAATGTTTTGGAATGTATTTGTTTTGTGCTTTCATGCACTTTCTCTGGCCCTTTTGTCGGGGCCCTTGCTCCCCACCTGTGTGTGTCCATTTTGGCTCATACCTTTAGTATATAAAAAATGGGTAATGCAATCAATAAGAGTACATTACCCTGGACAACCAGCCTTCCCTGAGCCTCCAAGACTCATTTGCTGATACTGAGGTAGTCCCCGGTGGTTGCCAGTGACGGCACTGTGAAGGTGGCGGCGCTAATTGGTTTCTTTTTAACTTCAATAGTTAGAGATCTAGGTGTCACTTAGAAATTGCTAAATTGGCTTTTTATTGCTTCGCTGACTATATTAATTGGAATGGCTTATTATTATTGGGCCAACTCTTATATCTTATAAATTGCAGGTATTGTTGGTGATATACTGATATGTTCCTATGTTAATGACATTGATATGTTCCTATGTTAATGACATGGTATTTAATATTCAATCAATAAACTTACATTTTGGGCATAATTTTAAAGCACAAATAAATTATTGTTATAAAATAAAGGAAATAATATGATAATGAGAATATCTCTTTAAGTGGTCATCCACATGATGTATATAACTAATTGTATATGTAATGGTTTTGTTCTTATTTACAAAGGAGATTACATATGTATATATAGCCTTCAAAGTGTGTGGAGTTACTTCTTAAGCATTAAGGCTATAAAGACAATCTTTAATAAATATGAACTAACGTCTTTAATAAATATGAACTAACGTCACAATTAATATTTCATAACACTCCCCCTTGGATGACCATTTACTAAGAATATGCCTCATTAAAACCTTGCCACGTAAAAACCCAATGGGAAAAAAACCAATGGCGAAGGAAAAAGAGTACAGTATTCTTGTGTCTCTTTGAGTGCCTTAGGATTGCCTCATTAAAACCTTGCAAAGGAAAACCCTGTGGGAAAAAACCTTAGCGAAGGAAAAAGAGTACAATCAGCACATATCCTTCAGAAAATTTTACTCCCCCTCATGAATGAATAGAGTTTCAATTGTTCAAAATTAGAAGATCCTTAAGTCGACGCATACCAATGTTGTGAACTATCTTCTTGAATGTTGTAGTTGGTAATGACTTAGTGAATATATCTGCCAAATTTTCACTTGATCGTATCTGCTTAACATTAATGTCACCGCTCTTCTGGAGCTCATGTGTATAAAAGAATTTTGGTGAAATATGCTTGATTCTATCACCTTTAATATAGCCTCCTCTGATTTGAGTGATACAAGCAGCATTGTCTTCATATAGTATTGTCGGGTTATCTTTGATTGAGGATAATCCACACTTTTCTCGAATATGTTGAATTACCGATCTTAGCCAAACGCATTCACGACTTGCTTCATGAATTGCGATAATCTCTGAATGATTTGAGGAGGTGGCAGATATAGTTTGCTTAACAGATCTCCATGAAATAGCAGTGTCGCCACAAGTAAACAAATACCCTGTTTGTGATCGGCCTTTGTGTGGATCAGAAAGATAACCAGCATCCGCATATCCAACTAACTGTGGATTTGATTTATTTGGATAAAATAATCCTCATGTCAGTCGTTCCACGGAGGTAACGCAATACATGCTTAACCCCATTCCAATGTCTCAAAGTTGGTGCGGAACTATACCTTGCCAGTAAATTGACCGAAAAAGCTATGTCAGGTCGTGTGCAATTTGCAAGGTACATCAAAGCACCAATTGCACTGAGGTATGGTACTTCAGGACCAAGAGTTTCTTCACCAACTTCTTGAGGGCGAAAAGGATCTTTCTTGACATCAAGTGATCGAACAACCATTGGAGTGCTCAAAGGATGAGCTTTATCCATGTGAAAGTGCTTCAGGACTTTCTCTGTGTATGTTGACTGATGAATAAGAATACCATCTGGAAGGTGTTCAATTTGTAAGCCAAGACAAAATTTTGTTTTACCGAGATCCTTCATCTCAAACTCATTCTTTAAGTAATCAGCGGTTTTTGTGAGCTCTTCAGGAGTTCCCACAAGATTTAAATCGTCAACATACACCGCAACAATAGCAAATCCGGATTCTGATTTTTTAATAAAAACGCATGGACAAATAGGATTATTCTCAAATCCTTCTTTCAATAGATACTCACTGAGTCGATTGTACCACATGCGACCGGATTGCTTTAAGCCATATAAAGATCTTTGTAGCTTGATAGAATACATGTTTCGGGATTTTGAATTATATGCTTCAGGCATTTTATATCCTTCAGGGATTTTCATGTATATATCATTATCCAATGACCCATACAGATATGCTGTAACAACATCCATTAAACGCATATCTAAATTTTCTGTAACTACCAAGCTAATCAAAAATCTAAATGTAATTGCATCCATTACAGGAGAATATGTTTCTTCATAATCAATGCCAGGTCTCTGCGAGAAACCTTGTGCCACAAGTCGCGCTTTGTACCTTATGATTTCATTTTTCTCATTACGCTTTCGTACAAATACCCACTTATATCCAACAGGCATTACACCTTCAGGTGTTTGGACTATAGGTCCAAATACTTCACGTTTTAATAGTGAGTTTAGTTCTGCCTGAATTGCTTCTTTCCACTTTGGCCAATCATTTCTACGTCGACATTGTTCGACAGTTTGTGGTTCAATTTCATGATCATTACTTCTGGTAATGTCAAGAGCAACTTTAAATGAAAATATGTTGTCGACAACAATTTTATTTCTATCCCATATTTCTCCTGTACTTACATAATGTATTGAGATCTCATCATTTTCAGGTACCTGCTCCTCTTCTGGGGATAACTCTTCAGGAGTTCCCTCTTCAGGAGGTTCATTTTCAGGAGATTTGTGTGCACAATTTTTGGATAGATTAATTATGTTTGTTGCCTGTTTCATGGGTATAGCCTCTTCAGGGGCTGCAACTTGTTTTTCTTGTATTTTCCTCTTCCGGGGAATTTTGTCTTTAGCACCGACAGGTCTTCCACGCTTTAGGCGTGTCTTAGATTCATTTGCTGCTATATTAATCAATTGTCCTTCAGGGACTTCAATCCGTGCTGGATTGTTAGCAGCTGGGATGTGAGATTTCACTATTTTCTTACTGTCAGTGAATACATCCGGTAATTGATTTGCAATACCTTGCAAATGAATAATCCTCTGAACTTCCAGTTCACTTTGATTTGTACGAGGATCAAGATGGGATAATGTCGAAACATTCCAAGTGATTTCTCGTCGTGCTTCAGGCAACGACTTTTCTCCCCCTAATGGTGGGAAGATTGTTTCATTGAAGTGACAATCATCAAAACGTGCCTTAAAAATGTCACCAGTTAAGGGTTCAAGATATCTAATGATTGACGGAGAATCAAAACCAACATAAATACCAAGTCTACGTTGGGGGCCCATTTTAGTGCGTTGTGGGGGTGAAATAGGAACATATACAGCACAACCAAAAATGCGAAAGTGAAAAATATTTGGTTGTTGACCAAAAACAAGTTGTAATGGTGAGTATTTATGGTAAGCAGTTGGTCTAATGCGAACTAATGATGCAGCATGTAATATGGCATGTCCCCAAGCAGAAATAGGTAGTTTTGTTTTCATAAGTAAAGGACGAGCAATCATTTGAAGTCTTTTAATAAATGATTCAGCTAAACCATTTTGAGTATGGGTATGAGCAACTGGATATTCAACATCAATCCCGATTGACATGCAATAGTTATCAAATGCTTGAGATGTATACTCTCCTGCATTATCTAGACGGATTTTCTTAATTGGGTAGTCAGGAAATTGTGCCCGTAACCTAATTATTTGAGCAAGGAGTCTAGCAAATGCAACATTCCTAGTAGAAAGTAGACAAACATGTGACCATCTAGTTGATGCATCTATTAAAACCATAAAATACCTGAATGGCCCACATGGTGGGTGTATAGGTCCACAAATATCACCTTGTATTCTTTCTAAGAAAGATGGGGATTCAACAGCAATCTTTGAAAGAGATGGTTTGATGATTAGTTTACCTTGAGAACAGGCACTACAAGGATAGTCACTTGGTGAAAGAATCTTTTGGTTCTTTAAGGGATGCCCATGAGAATTCTCAATGATTCGACGCATCATTATTGACCCCGGATGCCCAAGACGATTATGCCAAAGCATAAATATATTTGGGTCAGAGCACTTCTGGTGCACTATAACATTTGTTTCAATTGTTCTCATAGTGGTATAATATAACCCAGAAGAGAAAATAGGCAGTTTTTCTAATATAAGTTTCTGACCTGAAACCATTGAAGTAATATAAAGATATTCTTCACTGCCTTTATTGTTGGTTTCAATATGATAACCATTATGACGTATATCCTTAAAGCTGAGTAAATTCCTTCTAGATTTAGAAGAGTACAAAGCATCGTCAATATAAAGTTTTGTTCCCTTTGGTAACATGATATTTGCTCTTCCGGAGCCTTCAATTAGGTTCGAAGAACCTGATATGGTATTGACATAAGCTTTGCTTAATGATAATTGTTGAAAATATTTTTTATCTTTAAGGATTGTGTGCGTTGTTGCACTGTCTGCTAGACAAAAGTCTTCACCCATCATCTTGGAATTAAATCCATCAATAAGACTCATGCCTCTACATATATGAAAAATATAAATTAAACTTTATTATTTTAAGAGTAAAATAAATCATAACAAGATAACATACTAAAACAAAGCAATAGTATGTTGGAAAGGAAATATGCTAATTGGTATGAACATTTCCATCACCAATCAAATGATCAATTTTTCCGTTAGCATCCTCAAAGAAATCAGAGACATCCAGATGGGTAATGTCCACTTTATTTGGGATATCAGAATAACCCATGTGATCTTCTGGATCACTGTGATGAGCGAAATTCATTTCAATTCCTTTCCCTTTTTCTTTTATAGAGGCTTGGTATAGGTCTACTAAATGTTTAGGACATACGACATGTACGTTGCCAATGACCTTTCATACCACACCTAAGACATTTTTCTTCATGGGTTTTTGGGGGTTTATTTTGTAAACCTTGTCCATTTCCATGTTGTTTTGTTTCATTGTAATTCCCCTTTCGGTGGTAAGGTGTGGTATTCTTTCTTGGAGTATTTTGAGTACGTCCCCCTCGTTTCCTACCATGTCCACGCCCACGACCATTATATCCTCTATTATTATCATATGAGGTTCCATTCACTTCAGGGAATGGTGTTGAACCGGTCGGGCGAGACTGGTGATTTTTCAGCAAAAGCTCATTATTTTGTTCAGCCACTAGAAGACAAGATATTAGTTCAGAATATTTTGTGAACTTACGCTCTCGATATTGCTGCTGCAGGAGCACATTCGAGGCATGAAATGTAGTGTACGTTTTTTCTAACATGTCTTCATCAGTGATCTTTTCCCCACATAATTTTAATTGTGAGCTGATTTTAAAAAGTGCAGAATTATATTCGCTCACACTTTTAAAATCTTGCAACCTTAGGTGCATCCAATCATAACGAGCTTTAGGGAGGATTACGGTTTTTTGGTGCTCGTATCTCTCCTTTAAGTTATTCCATAGAATTAGAGGATCTTTTACTGTAAGGTACTCAGTTTTTAATTCCTCATGGAGATGATGGCGAATAAAAATCATTGCTTTTGCGCGATTTTGTGGGGATGCTTGGTTGCCATCTTTTATAGTATCTCCAAGGTTCATTGCCTCCAAGTGGATCTCAGCATCAAGGATCCATGATAAGTAATTCTTGCCCGAAATATCAAGGGCAACGAATTCAAGTTTTGTAAGGTTCGACATTATCTATAGGGAAGATGTAACAATATTAACAATTAAGTAAGTAAGCATTTATATCATGCAATGTTTTGATAAGAAATAATATATTCAATCTAAATTATTCAAATGTAAACTTGCAATAGGAATAAAAATTGACTATATGAAATATGATATAAATATATGTATACATTCCCCCTTTTTTTATTATTATTATTATTATTTTGTGTGAATAAATGAATAAGCATTTATATCATGTAATTAATCAATATGATATTCAATCTAAATTATTTAAATGTAAACTATAATCAAATAGTATACATAAAACTAACGTATATTTGTATACAAAGTTTAGAACATGTGTCAGATATGATTCTAATTGGTTAAAATAAAAGAACAATTGTAATGGAATTGCCTAATTTAATACTAACCGTATTTAATGATATTACTAGATATAATATGTCTAGCATAAAGCCCATAGGAGTTTTAATCCATTAACTAAATACTAAGGTTTTAAGCATTAATCAATGTGATGATAAATAAATAAGATAATACTATTACAAATTCATTAAGAAAAACTTACTGTGGATTGAAGTGTCACACAAATCACTTTTTATTGTGATAGATAAAGTAAAGACAAATTCCTTTTAGAATTTGGCTAGAGTCTCGTGCTGATAACGTGTTATAAAATAAAGGAAATAATATGATAATGAGAATATCTCTTTAAGTGGTCATCTACATGATGTATATAACTAATTGTATATGTAATGGTTTTGTTCTTATTTACAAAGGAGATTACATATGTATATATAGCCTTCAAAGTATGTGGAGTTACTTCTTAAGCATTAAGGCTATAAAGACATTCTTTAATAAATATGAACTAACGTCACAATTAATATTTCATAACAATTATGTAATTTTAAACTTTTTAAAGAGTCAATAATTATTGATCTATCTTCATTTTCATATTTTATAAATATGGAGGGTATAAAGAGAAAACATAGGTTAGTCGAAAAACATATCTATTAGAAAATATTCTAGTATTTTTTAAAAAAAAAAGAAAAAAGAAAAAGAAAAAAGAAGCTAGTAATTTGTGTACCTGATACCGTAAAATCATAAAATATCTACAAGAGTAGTGATAACTCACTTTCTCATATTTGGTCAAGTAAGCCTTTATTGTTGATTTATAATCTATATCTATATCTATATAATATATAATAGCAGAAGACAAGAATGCCTCAAATAATGACAAGTGGCATGTCTATTAATTGTTTTTATTTCCCAAGTGATACATTGTTTTAATAATTTGACTTATCTAAAATATATTAATTGTTTTTATAGTGTGAGATTCTGTCAAGTGGTATGTTTATCTATTGTTTAATTTTGTCAAGTGATACATTGTTTAAATAAATTGACTTAATGCATTTTATTTAATGTTCTCTCTCTCTCTGTTTCACGTCTCTCTCTGCTTCACGCCTCTCTGTCTCTCCCTCTTTCATACGTTGCAATCCCTGGAGTTCAAGTAGATAGAATTCCAAAAGACCGGTGGTTGTTGTAGGAGACTATGGCACACGGATGGTCTCGGGGCAAGAATTGCAGCGTATACCACTACAAATAATGGTACTGGCAGTGGATATGGCTTCTCAATTGATATCTTGACCACCACATATGATGGATGGCAGTGTTATTGAAGATCTTGGTGGTGGGGCGTTCTCATCATTCCTTGGCAAAGAAACTAAGATAAATAAACATATATATTTGTGGTTTTTTCTGGCGGCCAAAACGATCACTATTGGAACACGTAAAGAGTTAAGCAGTGGCGCGGTTATGTTTTACTGCTGTACTGTGATGATGCATGGGGAGAGATCATGTGTCCATAAGAGAAAGGCATGTGTCAAGGTAATCCCATTCAAACCAACTAGATTTATTATATGCAAATATATATAATGATTCATGCATGCATCCTTTATCTTAGTCACGGTCAAGGTTGAAAGTGAGATGATTTTTTAGCCCAAATTTTTGGACTATATATAAATATATGTTATTCAATATGACTTGAACAAAATTGAAAAAGATAGCGATTAACATGATGAAACAAAATTGAAAAAGATAGCGATTAACATGATGAAAGGACATGAAGAAGTTTCACAGTTGTTGCTCTCTTTTAAGGATAAACATTCAGTTTCTGATGTAACCATAATTGTGGTGGAGTGGGCTAGCGACATGTGTGGATGGGTGGTTGAAAACCAAGACCGTGGAATAGTGGAACGGTATAATGCCTAAAGCGACTATGTGGTAGTAAAAATAAGTCTAATTGGTGGCAAACATCTTTAAAAAAAAAAATCCATCAACAACAATTAAAATACTTTTTAAAAAAAATTCATTGTCCTATTACTAAAAGAGTTCTTAAACAAACTTACTTCCTTTAAAAAGACTAAAAGACTTCTACTAAAAGACTATCAATATGTGTCATACTCAATTTTGTAGAAATCATAATTCCACTAAAAGATTTCTTTAAAAAATTCATTGTCCTATTATTAAAAGAATTCTTAAACAAATTTACTTCCCTAAAAAAAAATTGGTGTTTACCGTTTGATAAATAAATTGTATTAAGTCAATTATTAAAACAACGTATCACTTGGGAAATCTAAAGAATTAACCAAAACTCTTCATATGATATAGACCAAAAATTCTACTTTACAAAAAGCCTTTATAAGAAAAATATTTCTCTTTTAAATTTTCATCTTTCAATTGCAAAGTGGTTTCTTGAAATACACTTCTTAGTTTAATTGATTTCTCTTTTATGTGATTGTACATTTAATTAAAATATAACTGTTTGTATTATTTGATAATATTCTTTACTTTGAGTGGATGAATTAATTTATAGCGTGTAAAAATATTTTGCTTTTTATTTTATGTGATTATACTCTTTACTTAAAATACAATGCTAATAATCTATCATGTTTGTATTTGATTGTATTATTTGATTATATTCTTTACTTGAAGTGGATGAATGAAAAAATAATAACTTATTACAAACCATTGTTATTTGCTAACATATATTTAGTCTCTACTATGTTTAGTTGATTTATGGAGGTCTCAAAACGGTAATATTATTGTGAAGTAACTCTATATTATCTCTATTGTATTTGTATTTTCATATTTGATTATAATGGATTGATTATCTATATCTATTAGATTTGTATTTTCCTATTTACTATCAACTATGTTTAGTTGCTTCATGGAGCTCTAAATAAAAATGGTAATATCCTAATCCTACCATTTTATGATGTGTTTCACCTACTGTACATACAAATTATATATATATTTCTAATCATAAATAATAATAACAATAATCCCGCGCTTTGCGCGGGTTATATGCTAGTAATATATAATAGCAAAAGATATTGGCGTTGAAACTAAGAGTGCCTCACATAATGACAAGTGGCATCTCTATTAATTGATGTGGCATACTAACACATCAGCAATTAAAACACGTCAGCATTAATTTAACAAAATCTTTAAAATAGAATAAAATAAAAAGAAAATACAATGTCTATCTATTGTTTAATTTTGTCAAGTGATACGTTGTTTAAATAAGTGATATCTTCAATCAACCGTTTCGCATAAATAATCTTCACCGCTTTTTTCCAATTCTAATCTCTGTTTTTCATTTGCAGACTTTCAAGCGCAGGAATGGTGGTCGCAACAAGCACGGCCGTGGCCACGTCAAGTTCATCCGCTGTTCCAACTGCGGCAAATGCTGCCCCAAGGTATTTCTTCAATTCCGTATTCTTTGCTGCATCAGTTTATATATATATATATATATATATATATATACTAAAAGAATGTTTTAATCTATTAAATTCAAAAAAAAAAAAAAAAAAAAAAAAGAGATCTGAGACTGAAAGCCTGAATACCGTAGAGGAAAGAGAGAGAAGGGGCTGTGGTTCAGACTGAAGGAACGCCGGAGCCCGGAGCTCGCCTCACCGCCCTCAGTCCCTCACGCGACTGTGGTTCAGACTGAAGAAATTGAAGAAGAAGAAAAAAAATTGAAATAAGAAGAAGACTGAAATGCAGAGATGAAGAAAAATGAGAGAAGGAAGAGTTGTTGGTCTCAAATGCAGATCTGGTGGCGCAGTAGAAAGAGGAGAGGAAAAAAAAAAAAAGATAGAAGAGGAAAAGAGAATAAAAGAAATGATAAAAGAAGAAGAGAATGTAACTTGAAACCTGTCAGCACAAAGTTTCTCCACGTTGTTCTGTGTTTTCTCTAGACACTTCTCTCTTTGCAGCTTTGGATCTGTGCAAATGTGTGCACATCTATTCTCACAATTATACCGCATGAGACGTGGCTTGAATCCAATGGCTCAAGAGTCATTTCGTCACTCAATTGACTAATTAAATTGTTAATTTTATGAAATATAAGCATAACTTTTATTTAATGCGACATTTAATACATAATCAGTTATAGGTGATTTCAATAATTAAAAAAATAATAATAATAATAACGATTTTCATTTTATTAGATAATTTGTATTGCAATGTATTAAAAAATAGTTATTATGTGTCTTTTTATTTGTTGGTATTTTGTTAATACAAAATAGATGCTACTTTAGTTTTTCATTTAAAAAAAAAAAAAATTAGCTCATATTTCGGCCTCCACCCAATAAAAATCCTGGCTACGTCCCTGCATATATATATATATATATCTGTTTTGTGATTGTATCAATTAGTGATGTGTGCTTGCTAAATATGTATGTAAATATTATGTTTATGTATTTTTATAATGCCGATGTTGTTTGCATGTCAATGCGTGCTTTGATGGGAAAGGGGTAGATAATGTGTTTGTTATATTAATTCATTGTCTCTTCTTCTTTTTTATATGATTGTTTTGCTTTTTTTTTTTTTTTTGATGACAAAGATAAAACTTAAAAGACATAGTATTTGAGTATAACATCTAACTTAAAAGACATAGTATTTGAGTATAACACCTAATACAGGTTCTTTAATTTTTTTTTTTTCCATATAAATACAACTTGAAACCTTGACGTAACATTTGTTTTCCCTTCTATTTCAAAGAGGTACTTAAATATTCAACTTTAATATTTTGGTTTGTTAACTTCTATATGTTTTCTTCTTGGTTTGTTAACTTTCATGTGTTTCATTAAATAATCTATGTTGTATTAAATATTAATTTCTTTTTTCTTTTTTAAACGTGTGTTTTATATATATTTTTTTATAATGTTAACAGGAAGGATGCAATGATGCATAAACCAATATTGGACGATCGTAAAAAAGAATTTAGGGGATTGACCATTCATAAAAATGGTGCAATTAGTAGTAGCAAGGTATGTGTTAAAAGTACCCACATGCCTTCTTTGAATGAATGCCTTGAAACTAGAAGACATTAAAACTTTCATTTAATTAAAAAAACATTAGTAGAATGTGTTTGTGGTGTTACACTTATTTGAACATGGCTTAGATTGATGACACCGATCTTTGGGAGATGTGGAAGACCAGCCAGTCAATATCGAATTTAGGATCTATTGATAACAAGGTACATGTCTTAATGTTATGTTCGATCATCATCATTTTTCGATTATAATATTATTTGAATTGGAATAACAATTGTCATCTATATGGATTAGGTTGTGAAATTACGAATATATTCCCTCGGTTGGGGATGTATTGTTCAAACTGACAAGATACACCTATGGAGATTAGTGAAGCGAGTCTTGATCTCACAATTATATGAAAGGTGTGTCACTTCATCATTTTGGATTGGGTATTAGCTAATACGTTATCCAAACATTTACAAACTATTTTGTTCTTCTTCAATTGACAGTTCAAACGTCCATGAGAATAAAGACAAGAAAAAAAAAAGATTAAACGATATGGTGATAACACAGGTATAGAATTATTACTAATCTATTTCTACATGTACTTTCATGAGACAATTATTTTAAAATTTGGATGCTAAATGGCAGTTTTTAAAGTCCCAAGCTGACATAGACCATTTAATGTACAAAGAGTTATGCAAAATCGTCACAAGGTATGTACTTATAAATTCTACATCAATCATATTTTTCATCTGTATGTTACCAATGGAAAAATATATGTTTTTGAAGTTCCAATTAATAATACAAAACTAATATATTTTAAATTTTGAATTCAGGTTAATGGCAAATGCAGCTGGAAAACAATTAATGCCTAACTAAAGATATTGATACTTCAACTTCTTCCTATTAACCTATATTTGTATTTTCATATAAACTTTTTCTATGTGTTTAATGTAGTTAATCATTATACATTGGACTTGATGTAATTTCTTTCAGATATATTTCAATGGTTTAAATAATAGGAATTTATATACACAATATATTACATTAAATTTCATTATAAATTTAGCTACTATACCTACAAATTAACATATTTTATTGTTTTTGTTATTCATATTAAATAAGTGTATCCCGCGCGCACTGCGCGGGTCATACGCTAGTAATATATAATAGCAGAAGACATTGGCATTGAAACCAAGAATGCCTCACATAATGACAAGTGACATCTCTATTAATTGATGTGGCACTGATGTGGCTGCCACATCAGCAATTAAAACACTAAATTAATTGTTTTTATTTCTTAAGTGATACGTTGTTTTAATAATTTGACTTATCTAAAAGACATCTTAATAAAATATATTTATCTATCTATTGTGATACGTTGTTTAAATAAGTCATATTTATCTATATTTAAATTTCCAAAGTGATACGTTGTTTAAATAAATTGACTTAATGCATTTTATTTAATGTTTTCACTCTATCTGTTTCACGTCTCTCTCTCCCTCTGTTTCACGGACGCCTCTCTCAAGAATTTTTGCCAGATCTCTCCGATCGTCCATATTTATCTATTGCTTTTCGTTGTTTTTTTATTTTTATTTTTATTTTTTTGGTTTGGGGTTTCAGTTTCTTCATTCTTGGTAAATGATATAAAGTACAGAACTAAACCCTCATTATGTTATTGCAGAGGAAATTCGGGTTACGATTTTGATCCGAAATGTCGACCCGCAACCGCCGTCCACCACCATCTTCGTCGAAGAAACCCTCGGTTTCGGACTATCCAATCAAGAAAGCCACAAAGCCCCAATTGGCAAAGAAGCGACCCGCTCTCGCAGACGTCACCAACCAAAGAAATGTCCCTCACACTATTTCACGCACCTCTGAATCATCGTCCATGCCTCTGGTGCGCTTCATTTAATTTCTCTCTCTTTTAATTTTAATTTTCCCACTGTTCCAACGTTTCCTCTTTCCGAAATTGACAACCTTCTCTCTCATCAATCTTTATTTAACCTTCTCAACCAAGAAGATTCATATGCTCAACCGCTCGGTGTTGGTCTCGGTGATGACGGCAAAGAGAACTGAGAAATATTGGATTCAGTGATTCGGTTCAGATAGTTGGATCTCTTGCTGATCATGAGTGTTTGTGGGTAAGGTTTTAAATTTTTTTATTGTATTTTGTTTCTTGGAATCTTTTTAAATTTCTATCTTTCTTTAGAATTGAATCACATTGGTTTTTGAAATTGTGTATTTGAAAGTTCAGCGTTGAGAAGTGGGTTTAATTTGTTATGATTCATTTTGTGGTGGGTTTATGCATTGGGATTAAAGTTTGGGAGTATTCTCTGCCAAATTTGAAATTTATCATTAAGAACAAATTTTGGATTCAGTGAATTTGGGTTTTTTTAATCCTACTACAATATTCCAAACAGCAGACAATGTCAAATTACTTTTTGGAGAAAAACGATGCTGAGACAGGTTAATGGCAATTAAAAAATAAAAAACACAGAAGATTATACATTTTATTGCTATTTTTGCTATGGAATTCATAAATGAAAAAAGAGAATATTGGTTTATAGAAAATATATCTTAGATAGAGTAAGTTGTTTTGGAAAACCATATTTATGAGTTTTTCCTGATTACAAGCAGTGAATGGAATTGCACTTCCTCAAGGAAGCAACAAGCTCTATTCAGGTAGTAGTGACGGAACTGTCCGGCTTTGGTATTGCCATACTGGTAAATGTGATTAACCTTGGTGGCGAAGTTGGATCTGTTTGTAGCGAGGGCCCATGGGCCTTCGTTGGCATGCCAAATGTTGTGAAGGTGAGCTTTAAACTGATAAATTTTTTGTTCCAATTGTCCTTTATTTTTTGCTTTGGTCAGTTCAAGATGTGAATTGGATTTGACATGTTCGTGATGGCTGCAGGTGTGGAATACTGAATCAGGTGCTGAATACAGTCTCAATGGACCTGTTGGGCAAGTCAATGCATTGACTGCTGTTAAGGATTTGCTTTTTGCTGGGGTAGAGGTAAACTACTTTGCCAACAGTTTAGAATTCTTCTGTTCTCTAACTATTGTTAAAGCCATTTGCTTTTACTTATTTAAAGAAAAAAAAATCCATGTTGATGCTTGGGGTCTCACTAGATTTTGGTGTTCAGTGTTTTATGCATTTTGTATCCAGTACTTAGATCAGTCACTATTCAACATTGTTTTTGTCTTCATGCATTTTACACCATTGTTCTGCACAACATTCATATTCTTATTAAGTTGGTCTGAAATTAATTTATTATTACTTTTGGTTACAGGACGGTGTTATTTTGGCATGGAAAGGCACTAATGAAACTAATGTTACCTTTCAAGTAGCTTCACCAATTTGCAAAGGCAGCAAACTTGAAAATTATTTCCATTACTGATTTAATCAGGTATTGCAGCAATGTAAAACTGTTCTATTAGTTTATAGAGCTTTGCCTCCTTAGAAATGTCAAAAAGAAAAAACAATCTGATTTACCCCTACACATATGTGTGTTTATTTGCTATTTGTTTCTAGGAAAGGAGTAGATTGATTAGGGACTTAGGAAAGTGATGATAATAGTTGTCGCCCCAGTGTTACGTGCATCTCTTTGATGCTTGGTGGTGATCGTTTTCTAATTTCTTAATTCCTTTAGATGATGATTATTTGTTTTGTTTTATTTATTTATTTATTATTTGTTTATTCATTCTATCACAGCTTGATGATTTCTAAAACATGCACTACCATATGATCTTTCTTGCTTTTCCTTTTTCTTATTTTATTATTATTATTATTGTTGGTGGTGGTGGTGTTGTTATTTTGTTTTTGTTTATTTTTATTGTAATATATTGCAATCAATGATGAAAGTACTTTGATAATTACTGATTCAAAGTGATTAGTATACAAATAGTTACTTTCGGCTGAGATTGCATACTTTGATAGAGTATTTTAAAGATTTGCATTGTAATGTTAATTTTGCCCAATGTATCCGATGCCTAGATTTTGCAACTTATGGCTGAACTTTCGTAGAAGGGAAGAAATTAAAGGCTTTAAAACAAGTACACCATTTAGCATCTTCCAGGAAGCAATTTTATTTAATCAGGTATTGCAGCAATGTAAAACTGTTCTATTAGTTTATAGAGCTTTGCCTCCTTAGAAATGTCAAAAAGAAAAAATAATCTGATTTACCCCTACACATATGTGTGTTTATTTGCTATTTGTTTCTAGGAAAGGAGTAGATTGATTAGGGACTTAGGAAAGTGATGATAATAGTTGTCGCCCCAGCAAGGCAACAAAACACAATACATTCAAGAAACAAAAGCGATGAAGATGCAAATACATGACTATTTATGCTTAATATATTAGACAATTTATGTTTACTTTGTGTTTACTTTGGAAGACATACTAGACTGTTTATATTTAATAATACAAAACTAATATATTTTAAATTTTGAATTCAGGTTAATGGCAAATGCAGCTGGAAAACAATTAATGCCTAACTAAAGATATTGATACTTCAACTTCTTCCTACTAACCTATATTTGTATTTTCATATAAACTTTTTCTATGTGTTTAATGTAGTTAATCATTATACATTTGACTTGATGTAATTTTTTTCAGATATATTTCAATGGTTTAAATAATAGTAATTTATATACACAATATAGTACATTAAATTTCATTATAAATTTAGCTACTATACCTATAAATTTATACTGTGTAAAAATATATTGCTTTCTCTTTTATATGATTAAGATACTCTTTAGTTAAAATATGATACTAATAATATATCATGTTTGTATTTAATTATATTCTTTACTTGAGTAATTGAATTGGCTAAATTAATATAGATGATCCCGCGCTTTGCGCGGGTTACATGCTAGTATAGTTAATGGGAGAGACTTAATTGATGTAGGGCAATTCAACATGAAAATTCCACATGGCAATGGTGACATGATTGAGTATGCATGCCAGATGGCAATGAAGATGACATGGCCAAGTATTCCACTCGGTAGATTGTATTCCCATGATTGAAGAATTGGCCAAAACATGTGGAACATTTGGTTAATTATTTTAGGGATGTGTGTTGTTATGAATTAAAACATGTGATTAATTACTTTTACACATGTGTTGGATATAGTTCGTCAAATGGTTGCTATTAAGGATGATGCCCGCATGAGGTCGGCATAATTAACTCCTTAGTATATAAATTACCAAAAAAAAAGAAAAAAACTCCTTAGCATATAAATAACCAAGGATTGGCCATTGTAACTCAACTTTAGTCATTGAATAAAAACTAAATTGTAAATGGTATTTTTAGAGTTTGAGGTTATTTTCATTTTGTCCTCTAACATTTAAAAATTTGGATTTGGACCTTTAACATTAGGTAGTGTTTTGAAACAAGTCATTCTGTCCATATTTGTGTTGACATACCCATTAATTAAGTGTCACCTAAGCTTGGCGTATGTGCTAATTGATCTAATTGAATCATGCCATGTCAAATGAGAATTTTAAATAATTATTTTTGTATTATATGTATCATTCAGAATGTTAGAAGACTATTATTTTAGTAAATTTGACTTGATTTATAATTTATATTATTGTCTCATTATTTATTTGTAGGAAGATACAAAAAAGAGTAATTAGAAATACTAATAAATTTATAAACTGATTCCCTAAAAAAAAAAAAAAAAAAAAAAAAAAAAAAAGAAGGTAATATGACATATTATTTAATAATTTTAAATCTACCAATCACATTCATTGCCACGTTTGTTTGTAAAGTATATTAAAATTTGTAATATCTTACATTTTTCAAAAAAAAAAAAAGTGATGAGAAACACACTTGATATTATATTTATAAATCTAAGGATATTTTGATAAAATAAATAATTTCTATAAGATCTTAGAAATAAACCAAACATTAGGAATATCATTTTTAATAAACTAATTTTTTTAATAGTATATAAGAAGTAATTTTTTTTCATTATTATATATGAAAAAAAAAATTATCAATTAAATTAGTAAATATAATATCTTATAAAAGTAAACAAGTCGCACTTATTATTTTATTTTTATTTACCCAAACATTTATATATAAGAAAAAAAATGATTAGTTAAATTGATTCGTTATAAAAGTGACACATAAATGGTATTTTATTTCTCTTCTTTCACTCTTAGTTTGGAATGGACAATGCATTGGGTGTATATACTACACCATTCAACCTCTAACTACAATTGCATTTATCTTTTAAACTCCCACGTTTATAAACTCTCCACATAGCTGCACATGCATTCATTCAAATCTTATTTAATTTATAGAACTCATGCTATTAATTAAAACAAATTAACTTCTAATATATTCATGGAGAACATATTATCATTGGGATTTTATCAAGTAAAGAACATTTGACAATATGGTTTCATAGTAATTACCTCATGATAGTAAAAAATTCTGTCTATTTCATCAATTCAAATTTTGCTATATTTCTAGGTTATGTTTCTTGGGGGCACTTCTACGACAACGGAGGCCATGCTACGGACAATAGCTGAACTCATCAACCATCCAAATGTATTCAGTAAGATACGAGAAGAGATAAAAAGTGTTGTTGGTAGTACTAGGCTGGTGGAGGAATTTGATGTCCCAAGTCTCCCCTACTTGCAAGCAGTTGTGAAAGAATCATTAAGACTACACCCACCATTGCCTGTTATAGTAAAAGAATGCCGCGAAGATTGTAAAATTAAAGACTTTGATATACCAAACAAAACTATGGTGGCAATCAATGTGTATGCCATAATGAGAGATACAAATATATGGGACTATCCTAATGATTTTCAGCCAGAGAGATTCTTGGTTTCATCTAAAGAAAACGATGGTATGGAATATATTCCTTTTGGTGCAAGAAGAAGAGTGTGTCCAGGTTCAAAGTTAGCACTTAGTATGATAAACATAACAATTGCAGCCATGATTCAATGCTTTGACTGGAAATTAGTTGGTGGGGAGGGAGACATAATGCTAAGGCTAATATGCAAGTTGGACCAGGCTTCTCTATGCCCATGGTTCAACCATTGACATGTCTTCCCGTTGTTCACTTCAATCCATTTGGTTCTACTACACTTGGTGATAATTAAATTGTGCAAGTCCTTCGTACCATTTGCTTGTTGGAAATTATATAAGATCGCAGGACGACATATATATGCATTTGTGTTTTTAAAATCTTCATAATTTTATGTAGCTTAGAGTGTCATGATGTGTTTGATTCAATAAACTCTGTATTTCCAATACCATATCTGCATCTACCACTCTTTCTCCTGTACCAGCTATTGATGCAGGCTGGCCATTAATGTTATTGTAACATGATACTGTATTATGATGTGTTTGTACAAAACATGTTTCCTTGTAGAATGTTGTTCCAGACAAGGAAGTGTTCATCATGATTAAGAATTATTTCAACTAGTTTTATACTCAATAACATTAAACCTACTTTGGTTTGGCTTATCAAAGTGAACAAAAAAAATTCAAATATTTGGTTTTTGGTTAAATTGTATATTTGAATGGAAAATGTCGATATGGTAAACATAATTCATGCTATGTTATAGGCTCCACGTCATCAAAGTGATCTCAATTGTATATATTTCACTTCTTATGTCAGCATTTTATATTTATCGGATGACTATAAGACATTTCTAAAACATTTTAAAGATAATTTTAAAGTAAATGTCAAAAGTTAAGAATCAAATATGCAATTTACCTTCTTTTTCTTTCTTTCTTTCATAGCATTGTGTCCAATTGCATTGAATTGTGTTATTGGGTGAAGAGAACATTCAGCTTTCCCAATTTTCAAGCTGAACAATATACTGAATTAATCCAATATCAACGTTACAACTGACAAGATCTTACGTTTTGCTTGCACAATCGAGCACGATCTAGACTTCTAGTAGCCCCAGTTTATTAGTAAATTAAACATTTCTCTCAAATTAATTTGGTTAAAGTTAAGAAAATTGCGTTTGCTTCCCTCCCCTGTTTAAATGAGCAAACAGGGGAGGGCCGTGGGCTTTCTGTAATTCCTAGCAAAGCCCATTAGGTTTGTTGGATAAATTATTGGGTTCATACCCAAAATGGCCACAAACCCAATGACATGGGTTAAGAATCTTCATGAAAAGTTATTTTTATTTATTTATTTATTTTTTTGTGCTACAAATGAAAAGTAAAATTTACATAACATATTAACATCAAGTCCTAAACTTCTTAAAAGCTTAGAGTATTTTCACTTTAGTAAGGGTTTTCTTTTTGTCATTTGAAACTAATTTCTAATTTATACGAAGACAATCAAACATTCCTTATTTACTTAAATCTATGTTTCTGAAATATACAGTACTCAAAATGTTGCAATACCCATGACACTTTTGGTCTATGTGGATGCAATTAATCATCCTATGGTATTCAAATTTTGATATTAAATTTCATATGATAAATTATAGTATATATATATATTGAAGAATATAGTATATTTATGCTAATAGTGAGAAAACGTCTATCATATTGTACTTTGATGATAAGGTTTTTTTTTTTTTTTTTTTTTTTTTTTTTGGCTTTGAAAAAATTAAATCATGGTGAACTTTCAAAAAATCAAAATGCGCAAAATAAAGTCATCTTGCAATGATTAGATGAAAAAAAGAAAAAGAAAAAGAAAAAAAAGTTAACATCACAACCCACTATGTCTAAACCCCTAAAATGAAAAACACACACACAAACACACTCTCTGCGAATATTCTTGGATCCCTCTCCCCCTCTCCGTTTGTGTGTTTGCAAGCACAATAGTTTACATAATCTCATGGGACAAGTTCGTTTAGCGATCAATGTGGAAATTCAGTGCCGATTCTGATTCTGATTCTGTGCATTATTGTCATCTTTGTTTCCCAATAAATTGAGGCAAAACTAGACAATCTACAATATTCTATTTTTACGATATTTTTATTAAAA
>OU015762.1:725013-744460 GCA_907173295.1 Fagus sylvatica
GATCGATCGTATTAGGCTTTGGACAAAATTCGATCGATCCCAATGTTCTCATTAATTTTTTCGATCGATCGTTAATATTATGTTCTTCATATACTTTGGGAAAAAATTGATCAATCACTTTTTTCTTCAATAAATTTTGCGATCGATCGTATTAGGCTCTGGACAAAATCCGATCGATCCAAATGTTCTCATAAATTTTTCGATCGATCGTTTATTATGTTCTTCAAAAATAAAAAACCGATTATGTTACTTCATAAATTCTCATAAATTTTGAAGAAAACAATGATCAATCACTTGTTTCTTCAATAAAATTTGCGATCGATCCTCTAAGACAAAATACGATTAATTGATCGCTTATTCATTAGTAAAATAGAGTGACCAATGGTATTTAGATGTGGTAAAAAAAATGACCGATTGCGTTTGCCTCTATTACTACAAGAAGTTTTATAATTATTTTTTTTTTTTTAATTAAACACAAATAGAAGTAATTGCGCCAAGTAACTACATTCACATTTTCAATTGATTAACTCTTTAAAATAATCCTAATTTTTTTTTTTTCATTTAACTGTAATTTATTTTGAGAATGAAATCTAATTATATATATATTTTTTTCAAATTAATAATTTATTTTAATGATTTGCAAATAACTTTCATTCCACATTTTTATTTATTTTCTTCCAAGGATATTATGTTACAAAAACTTCATTCTAATGGAATTTACTATATTTACTATAACGCCAATCAAAGTCGGAAAATACTATAAATTGTTTGAAATTCCATGGCTGCGGAATAGAAAAGTTCCATATAAAATTTATTTTGTGAATTTAGATTTTCAATTTCATTTCTCCACCCAAAACAATGAAACTAAAATCACAATTTTGCACAAGTCCAAATCCTTAAGCTTCCAAAGCATTTTACGTCTTAAATATATATTTATTGTACAAAGAACATAAATAAGAGGATTTCCACTTATGAAGCTAAAATTGCTTGCCAATTTAACTAGCAACATCAGGATGAACCTACAATATTGACATTTTAATTTTATCAGTTATCAATACATGTAACTCATTCAAATTGTATTATTTTATCTACAATATTTGATTTCACCAAAAAATAGAATAAAAAAAAAAAAAAAAAAAAAAAAAAAAGAAAAAAGAAAAAAAAAAACACACATATAGATCAATTCTTAAAAAAATAAAAAACATGTACCCACTTTTCACTTTCCCAATTCAAATACCTACAATTTAGATTCCAAATAAGTTAACTGATCTTTTTTAAAAAAATTAAGTTGGTTTATTTTAAATTTCAAATTAGACTCTACTATTATCTTAAAAATAACACTCCTACATCAGAACATTTACTTTGTTATTTCTTTTCATTTCTTCGTGATTTTTTTTTTTTTGCTAACCTTCTTTTTTATTTCATTGTAGTTTTAATTTGACTCCTAATCTCTTTGTTTTCATGAATATTTTATTTATTTATTTTATTTTTGTCAGGAAAATGAAATAGAAAGTATGATTGCATAATAAGCACTTTGTTTAGAGACGCTTGGTAAATATTTGTAAAGTTTTTGCATTTGAATACGTGAATAAACATCTCTAACCATTTATAATATTTTTTTTATTTAGAAATGGATGCCACTATTTTATTTATGTACCAAATACTACTACATTATAAATTTAAAGAAGAAGAAAGTTTGTATGAATATCATATATTTGTGCCTTGCTTATTGGTATATCAAATCAAATATCAAGTTCGAAAATCATCAAGTATATATAATAAATAAAAAAATTCTGCCAATGTTTCTTTTTTAAATTAACCTTATTAAATTATATTATATGAGAATAATTATTTGCAGATTTTTCATATTTCCATAAATTCGGAGGACATTGCTTGATTTTAAAAGCATTAAGAACATCAAAATCCCAACTTTGGCATAAGTTTAAATTTCAATGATTTTAATTATTTGATTAATACCAAATATATAGTGTTTTCACCCAATTGGTGTTACCAATCCCTAATTAGATGTCTTAATTACATATGACTTCCATCCAATTGGGTTAAAACCTTACAAGGTTGGAAACCCCTAATTTTTTTTTTTTCATAATAACCCTAATACATAGTCTTTTGTTAAATTCCATTCACTCCGGCTAAATTATTACCGAAACTTGAAGTTTAAATATTTAATTGGGTTTATTAATTACATTCTTGAGCAATCAATTTAATGGATGGATAGTCGAAATACAAAAAAAAAAAAAAAAAAAAAAAAAAAAAAAAAAAAAAAAAAACCTTTTAGGCATAAAACCTTAATTCTTAATATGCAAGATCTCTAATAATTTGTTAATCGGTTACTATTTTAATCAATTATTGGTTTAAATCTTCAACTTGAGGCCTCAATTTCATGATTTGTTGATTAATTGAAATAAAATATAAGTTTAACATAGAAATCCCTAAATCACGCCCTAAAGCCAAAACCCACATTTAACCATTCTCTATTTCCAACCTAAGTAGTAGTATTTTAGAAAAATTGACATGACACGTTTAACCCATATAATTAAATACATGTTTTATCACAATCTGCATTTGAATTTTAAAAATAAAAATTAGTAATTAATTAATAATAGAGACTTACATATATGTTATCAGTAAACTTATCATAATTTCCCACTATATCATTCTCTCTTTTTTTTGTCGTAAAAGCTATCTATCTCATTTTAATCAATTTATGTTTTTTGATATTTTTTTTATATATACTATTAATGCAAACTTAGATTACTAATTTTTTATTTTTTTTTCATTTAATTTCCTTTTTTCTTCTTTAGTTGAGTACTTGTCTTCAAACTCATTATATGAATCTTGGATCAATAGATGTAAACCTCTCTCTCTCGCTCTCTCTCAAAAAGGTTCTTTCTACATTTACTCTGTTTTTTTAATTTTCATTTCTTCTTGATTTTTTTTTTTGCTAACCTTCTTTTTGAATTTTTCGATTCATTGTAGTTTTTATTTGACTCCTAATCTCTTTGTTTTCTTTTTTTTTTTTAGGCTTTGGACAAAATGCGATCACTATACCCTCTGGAAAAATGTGGATCCATTTCACACAGTAAAAGTCATTTACAAGTTTTAACACCCTACATGATCGATCGCGAATCCATTAACAGAATATTCGATCGATTGCTTTAACCTCCGTGTAGATGTGCAATTCAATCAGCGGTGATAGTGATCAATCGCAACTGTGATTATGAAAAAAACGCGATTGATCACTATACCCTCTAGAAAAATGTAAACCCATTCACACAGTGAAGACCAGTTACAAGTTTTAACACCCAAAGTGATCAATCACAGATCCATTAACAAAATCTTCGATCGATAACAACAGCCTCTATGTAAATATGTAATTCAGTCAGAGGTTATAGTGATCGATTGCAGCTGCGGTTATGAAAAAAAACAATCGATCAAGCTATTACAAAGACTAAGAACTTTTTGGAAATTTTGAAAAATTTGTTGTAAATGAGGACTGATCATGTAATGTCCTCTTAAATATGCAAAGTTTACCAACTACAATTAAAGAAATGAGTAGTCACGTCTTCAAAAAAAATGACTGATTGCATTTGGCTCAATTACTAAAAGTTTTCTAATTTTGTTTTGTTCGTTCAATTAAAAACAAGTAGAAACAATATTGATAGTATTAAATGACAAGTAGAAACAATATTGATGGTATTAAATGTCAACTAGTTACTGAAATTTTTGAACCCAACTTGCCATTGTGCGCAAAATTATTAATTAGGAAATACGCATTCATGGTAATTTACAAAAATCAAAATCCTATAAATGCACAAATAGTACAATTTTCATCAATGAAAAGAAAAATAAATTAAAGCCCAAATTTCATCCACACGACACTATTCTCATACCCTAAAAGACACTAATCAATACTAATTCAAACTAAAAATAAATTGAGTAAGACTATTGGTAAACACCAAAAACACTAACAAGTAAATTTACAACAAATTTCCAAAAACTTGCGAAAACCACATTCCGCTCCTGCCAAAGAGACTAAAAATAAATTAACACTGTCAAACAATGTGGCACAGCCCTCCAAAGTACAACAAGAACTTCTAGATGGCCATTCTAACATTTAATAAGTGGCTGCAACAATAAATCAGCACTAGTCAAATCTTCTGAGATGAAAAGCTTGTATATTGTGTGGATTAGCAAGAACACATAATTTTCAACCAAATATGGAATTAAAATACAAAATGCATCAAACTGATTTCACTAAGATATTCCCAACAAAAAGAGAAGCTATTATATATGATGTTGCACTCATAAAAGAGATCCATTTAAAATAAAAACTAAATCCAAGTGCCATTTTTTAGATCATAATGCATATCAATTCAATGACCAAAATGAAAATAAATACATACATAACATAGTTGTCAAAGTCCAAAGCATATTTAACACACATTTACAGTATATAACAAACTATACAATATCATAAATTTAACTTCCACAATTTCAACGGGGATTTTTCTTCTCCCCCAATCAAATTCTTAATAAATCAGATTTACAACCCCCACCCCCCCAAAAAAAAAAAAGGATGCATAAGGTTCAACCATCATGAAAATCATAGATAAATTCACCAAAAGCGAGGAAAAAAAGAAGAAGAAGATAATTATTTACCTTTTCCAATCCACACACCAGGCATCATCTTCTTCATCAAAGATTACAAAATTGCTTCATAGGGACAATTTATCAAGCAATTGGAGTGCAAAACAAAACAGGGCAGCAAGCTATTTACCTCTTCCACTGAACAAGACCCATCAAACAAATTCATACTTGGAATCCACTATGATGAAGTAAAACCTCAAGATCTCCATATCTAAAACCAGCTCATTTTCACAACAACGAACGTTAACTTTGAGATTTCAAGATACCCAAATCAAAAGTTTAACTTAAAATTCACTTTAGAGCTTCCAAAAGCTTCAAACAAAAACCAAAAACACCAATACTAAAACACTGAACTCAAACTACAACAAGAAAAAACAATAACTTCACAACAAAAACTCTAAAACCCAAGTCATAAATAAGCAGCACAAGATTAAATACTCAGCATTATAGCTCAAAGAAAAAACATACCCTTAACTGTGACTGAAGCCTTGAAAGTCAAACTTAGTGTGACCTTAAGCTTCACAGAATTGCAATCAAAGAAAAAAAAAATTGAAAAGCTTGAAGGCTAACCTTTTAGAAATCCCCCCAAACCCCCTTTTTTTTCTAGCCTATCTAGTCCAACCCAAACACAGCCCCTAGAGAAATTTACTGGCCATTTCATCAAACATGTAAAAGACCAGTCACTGTAATACCAAATTAGCAAAATAGTATTAAAAAAAAAAATGTTAAACCAGAGAAAGTTTAGAGAGAGATAGCACGGCCTACCCAATCCAAACCCCTTTTTTTCTAGTATAGTCCAAACAAGTTGAGAAAATTACAGAACCAGGTGCTAGGTTGTTTCAGTTCTAGCAAAGTGTAAAAACAGATTTTTTAGTCCATGAAATGGAGAGAACGAAAAATAAGCTCCATTGTAGTAGAATTAAATACTGACCAGCTGAACTTTTTCAGACTTACAAAAGCAATTTGCACACCCTCAATGTAAATTTCTTCATCTATGTAGGTAGTATTTTACAATTAACCAAATTCATTAAATAATGATAATAAATTTTATAACACATATGCCCAACATTGATTTTTCTAAAACATCACAACACAAGTGTTAACCAACAGTAATTAACCATAGATGCTAATTACCCAAAATTATTTATAGCTCTGCTCACTCCAATTCCTTACTTCTCCAAACCAAATGAAGATTCATAACACCCTTTCATGTCCCTTTTGGCCTATGCATCTGCATACCTTTCTTCTCTTTTCTAATATGCAATTTATAAAAATTCATACCCATAATAATAATAGTAATAAAAAAAAGCTTGGAGTCCAATTGATAGCAAAGCAAAGAGATTAATGATACACACACACAAAAACAAAAACACATGTAGTGCAAATCAAATCAAAACAAAATACCCACAAGACAAGACAAGACCCTCAACACCAAATCTCAACACAAAACCAGGAAATCCAACACACAGAGATTTTCAAATACAAACAATCAAAGCAAAAATTAAAAAGAAAAGGTCACGGGAGTACCGAATAAGAACCCTTCCTTCATTCTGGGTCTCTCTCTCTCATCTCTCTGAGTACTGGATAAGAACTCTCTGTTATGTGTGTGTTGAGCCAAAACATAAGACCACACATAAACCCCTCACAACAGTGACACCGGGTTCTATTTTTGTTATGTGGTTACCTGAAAGCTTGAACATGAATTGTCTTGATTTCTTGCTTATTTAAGCAGTTGGGTGAATCTAACATAAACAACCATAGTATTTAACTACTCAGATTTATCAATCATGAGAAGAAAAAAAAAATCATATGAAAAGATCACATATCAAGACTAAAAGGATTTTCATCGAAACATATGGCATGCAATACCAAAAGCAACATATATAGAACATTACAAATTTTCATTGACCATTTATAGAACATATGGCATGCAATACCAAAAGAACATATATAGAACATTACATATATAGGTGCATACAATTTATCAAGTCAGCTTCAACTCCTAACCATTAAGCTGCATGACTAAGAACTCTCAGGGTTTGCTACTAAGATCAGAAATCATGAGTTTTTTTCCATATGAGAAACCATAAAGCAAACAACTAAAGATAAGATAGGAGTAACTGAGCAAGATATTTTTCCATGTGAAACTAATAGGTATACGTATACTAAAGCAAATCAAACTAGGCAATTGAGTTGACAGAAAATTAATTTACCAAAACCCGCAAAACAATTACCAGTTATAAAGTAGTCCAGCCTTTTTTCTAAAGCCATTTTAGAAAAATACATCTGTATTTAAAGAGTTCAAAAGCTTAATTAGTAATTATCTAGCCAATTGTGAGTACAAGATATTGAACAAAAGATTAAAATCACCACATACTTGAAACATTATTAAGCATACATCCAGGACAAGAGTAGGAAATTGAGCACTTGCCCTGCATAAGATATAAATCCTGTAGGAAAAACCTGTAAATATGGCACATGGGTTAAAACATAAAAGACAATGGGGATGCAGGATCAAAATCACAAGCCAACACTCAGTGCAATTCTAAACAGTAATTATACAAAAGAAGCTTTCTATTCAGATAATCAATTAAAGCAGAAACATAATATCATGATGATCCTGGTGTATGTCAGGAAAAGGGGAAAAAATAAAAAAAATTCAAAAAAGCGTTACAAAGCAATACATCTGTGAATCTTGTCACATTTTATTGAAGCTAACTATAAGTTAAATTTATAAATCAGAGTACCAGACATTTATCAGTGGAAGAACCCATGAGAATGAAAGCAATTAAATCATAAAATCAAAAAAGTGCAGGATCTATGTAATAAGAAATTATGAAATGAAATTATGGCTAACTTTACTATTTCATTTTGAGTAAAATAACTAGAAGAAAAAATGAGTCACATAGTGAATGGATTGAACTTCAGGGCCATTGGGTCTTTCCATTTTAAATAGATGTTCCTGAATATAAATGGGCCCTCTTCAAACTTTGGAAGAATTCCTGGCAGCATTTCGTCTTGCACAACATCCCACATAGTATATCATTGACTGCATTGCACAACATAATCAAATATAGAGGTCAGGGCATTAAGTTCTGACTAAAAGGATAATATGGATTGTCACAAATTGGTTAGAGGGTCTCACCAAGTACCAACAACCAATGAGTCATAGTGACCATAATCCTACATTTATACTCCAAAGCAGATACTTTCTAATTGATGCAATTTCAAGCCCCACGCTAACACACCAAAATGTCCCTTTTTCAGTTTTGCTTAGGCATTTTGTCGAGCACTATGAGGTGTGGGGTTAGCCTCTTTTTGAATGAATTGAATAACTGCAGAGCTTTGCGAGAGGTATTGAATACTGATTTTTGGTTCTTTCAAGCATTCCACAAGCTAAAGCAAAGATCGAAATGTGACACACTTCTTCTGTAAAAAAAGGAAAGCGTATCATACACAAAAGTCATGAATCAATTAAGTGAATTTAAGCTAACAATCTGAGATTAAATGGGTTAACGATTAATTTTTGGAATTTTAATTGATTTTCCTTGATGGAGCGTAAGGTTCAGCCATAATAAAAATCAGATCTACAACTGTACACTTTTACTCACTTTCAACAAATCAGCTAATCCAAATGCACGTTAAAAGTTCTTACAAGAAAACACAGCAATCACCTGGGATTGTGATATAATTCCTTCTTTTTTTTTTTTTTTTTCCATTTAATAATAGTAAAAAATCTAATTTATACTCCATTTCGTTAACTCAAATAGCTATTAGAAGCAACAATCAAATTACATTTTTCCTCCTTGTTTAGAAGCAAGAAATAGAAATTCAACAAAAGAAAAAGATGAAGCAAGAAATAGAAATCCAAAGAATAAATTAACAGTCTGATTTTTTATTTATTTATTTATTTTTTAATTTAGAAGTCAAAGCCTGTGCAATGAGCACTCACAACAATTGAAAGCTGAAAACTGAGTGGAATAAAAAATTTCAATGAAAAAATGAGCATTTAAGGATGCTATGTTACAGACTTAGTCTTATAAAAAAAAAGCATGCTATAGCCTATAAGTTACAGAAAGATACTATGCAATCACCTGCACCATATAACAGTTTTTGAGATGTCATTAAAGTATAAAATCAAAATACTTGTAATAGAACTTTGTCTCTCAAATGATCCATTTGGCATCGCAGGCAGACGAAAAAGAAATGAGAATTTACAGGGCTGGTAGCAAATGAACCGAGAACAAATATCTAACATAAAATCATCTGGGTATATTCAAGCTACTTAGAGTTATATTATATAATCACAGTTTCTTCCTAAAAATTTGGGACATAAAAAAACAGACTTCTGCAGCATTTCGCCATAAAATTAACAACTGCTCCAAAAGGTTTATACAGCGAATGCCACCTGGTTTGAAGCAAGATATACAGCATATTCATCTAGTCCCTTGTAAAAGGCCACATGGAAAACAATTACCTTAAGTGAGCAGTACTTCGAGTTGTTCTTCTAAGATCTGAAGTAGGCCTGGAAGCTTGAGAGGAACCAGATTCAACTACATCTGCACCTCCAGTTTTGCTGGGTCTAAGCTTCTTTGTTCTAGGTCCCAGAGGTGCCTGGCTCTGTGTGGGCACATCTGCCCCATCCTCTTCATCTATGAGTTCTGATTTGGGTACTACATAGTGCCATTGAGTCCCACAACTTGGACAAACTCTTTTCCCGTACAATTCAATCAAGTTAGCAGATTTATGAAATGCAGGACACCCTGTTCACAGTAAATATGAGAGACATCATGACTATACCTTTCTTTTGGAAAATAATTTCTTTAGGCAGTCGCAGTACTAATGAATTCGGACAGTACACGATTCATTCTGGCACAACTCTGCTTGTCAAATACATACCCAAGTACGAAATTAGTAGCAGAACCAAAGAAATGTTCCATTAGTTTAGCTGGAACATTTGGAAAATTTCCATTGCTATTACCCCAGGTCAATGATTCAATAAAACATTAGATTTTACTTTGAAACCACAAGTAAAGCTGATTCAAATTTAACATTTGACTAAATAACATACTACATAGATTACCCTAATACCACATCACCATCATATAACGTCATGAAATGGAGAACATCCATGTCTACAGAGTCTTTATACCTTTTCATAAGTTGTAAATTTATTCAAATAAAGTTAAGATGTATCAACTTTATATGACAGCTATTAATGTTATCTTCAATTCCAGTAAATTAATGTTATCTTCAATTCCTTCACGGAAATTGCAGATAGATAACGCAGATTTTTATTAAAATCAGTGATCCATTCAAGAAACGCAAAAAATGCAAAGCCCATAAAAATTGTAATAAGAATTAAAATAAGTATAAAACCAAAACCAAAACCAAAAACATTCTTTCATTTTTTTTTAAAACGAACAGCATCTCAGATAGAATTTTCCCCATAAGTTTCTTCACAAGCAATCATAGTGCAAGGATATCAATGGTATTTACTCATCACGGATGCCCAAAGCAGGACAAAAAAAATCATAGAATGGAAGAAACAGAGGCGGGAAAAAATAACAATAACACTTGTAACCACACAATCATCAATGACAATCAACCACTGGAAAAGAATCTGAACAATTAATAGCACTCATTCTACCATAAAGTCCTGAACTTTAAGAATTTGGTAAGTAATAAAAGCATAAAAATGAACACCCAACGGCAAGAACTGAACAAACATACCACTAATAAATAGGCCATGAATATAAATGAGATGATAACCATCTTTGAAGGTTACCATCACTAATCAAGCAACAAACCAACACACAGATCAAACCATCACCATTTACCAACAAACCCCAAGCATTAGTATTAGGGTTTCAAACGGAGGTGAAGAAAAATTGAAAATAAAGGGGAAAATGCGAGATTTCTTACAAGGGCTCTCATTCTCACTCTGGAGCGCCGAAATTGCTCATCCCTCTCGCCAATCTGGTCGATCTGCAGCTTAGAAGCTCTGGAATTGACTGGTCAGCTCTGGTCTGTGGTCAGTGGGTCAGCTACGGCGTTGGTCTGGGCTCAGTGGGTCAGCCGCGAGCTCATGATCTCTCTCAATCTCAAGAGAGCGAGGAAGATATGGGAGAAAGAGAGGGAGAGACTCATACGGAGGGGACTGGGGAGTGATACAGATATCAGAGAGGAGAGAGAGATATCGGGAATGAGAGAAGGAAATAGATAAAAAAGAAAAAGAGAGAAAAGGAAATAGAGAGAAAGGGAACCGGTTGTTTAGGTTCCCCTTCCCCGTTACTTTAATCTAAGGGTTGGAAAAACCTTAAATAATCTAACGGTTGAAAAAAACCTCAATGTTTAAACAGTGACTGGAGGTAAGTGTTGTCCTAACAACCAATCAATATAGGACTCTGCGCATAGTACATTAATAGTGTATTCTAGTGATAAAAAGAAGAAGAAAAGACCGATGAGAAACATAGCAGATTGACATAAATAGAGTATTAGTTTATGCTACAAGAGTTGATATATTGTGAACTGTACAATTGATTTAGGATTTGATTTGTGAATTTCGTAAAGAAGAAATAGAGAGTATTGCAAGATCTCTTACTTGCAAGATGTAAGTAACATTTATCCTTAACTAGTATTTTCTCAATTTTATATATTAAATATTCATATTTGCGAACTTATTATTATAGTTTATTATTCTATTATGCCAAAATCAACTTTGTTTCGAAATATCAGAAAAATCATTGTATTTGTAAAGTATTGTTTACTTCAAAAATTCGGATCAAACATGTGATTATATGTTACAAGAATCTTTATACAGCTTATTTGTTAAATTGATTTGTTTTTGTACATAATTTGAATAAGGTTTGAAAATCACTATGTTTTGGAATTCAAATATATTTTAAATGTGTTTTGATATTTGAAAACTCTCAGTCTGACTATGTTCTGGGCCCCGCCAATGGGGATTATACGTTGGTATCGAAACTAGTTTCATTCTGGGGTTTGCCACCGACCTATGTGTGGTTTTTGGGCCTTGTCACAAGGATAATGTGGCCGTAGTCACTAAAGACTGTTTAGTATATGTATTTATATCTGAATCTGAATCTGAATCTGAATCTGTATTTGAATCTATATTTGTATCTGTATTTATTTTTGAATATGTTTAACTTGCTATTTGCAAATGAAATTATATTTTATTTTGTCAACCAAACCAAGTGTTTTATCAAAATCATTGTTTAAGAATTCGTACTACTTATGTATATATGTTTTTAACAAATGTATGTTTGATCCGGCTGGATAAGGATATTTGGTTATTTACTGGGCCTCCCAGCTCACCCCCATTTATTTCCCCATTTCAGATTTTGAGGATTAGTTAGCGCAAACGTTGCAAGGGAGCAGTGTGGGAAGAAATTTAGACAAGATTATCAAGCGTATCATGATTGCTATTTTTGTGATTTTGTGAGAGACCTTTGTTTAAGAAAATTTTGGATTAGTTGTGTTATGAAATTTAATTATTTGATACATCCTTGATTAGTGGATTATTTTGGAGATTTTAATTTCATTTGGTGCTAGTATTGTAATTCGTTAGTGAGGCCTGACACACTTGTAAGGCAAAGCTTTATGGGTGTGCGGCCGTTGTCACGTGTCGAGCTCATGCTTTGGGTTCGGGGCGTGACACCTGCATTGAATGCAAAGTGAATGAGACCAATTGGATTGACAAACACATCTCCCTTGTTTAGAACTTTAGTGAAGAGACGGTTATCTGGGTTGGAGGTTATAAAGCCAACATAGAGAGTAACCTCTAAGACTACAATGACTTTAGTGGCACGAGGGTGAGTGTGGGGAGGAGTTTGTCCATTTGATGCATAGTCAACATGAGCAACAGATATACCAAGAGTATTGAGGCCTAGTATTCGGTCCACAGCCATAGGAGTGAAGTTTGCCCCAAATATATTTTCTGTGTTTCCGGCAATATTCAATCCCCCAAAGTAGAAATCATCAACTTTGGCAAGCTTTGGATCCTCACATAACTTTCCATTAACAAATACTGCATACAAAAATTTTCGTTATACACACTTCAAAAAGAATACTTAAGACTTCAATGTAAATCATAATTATAGTAAATTCTTAAGATGACAAAAATAGTAAAAAGAAAAGTGCTTACCAGCTGAGTCGGAGGAGTTCTTAAATGCAACACAGAAGTCCTGCAGGGGGAGGGGTCAGAGGCAAAAGCGAAAAGTGCTTACCAGCTGATTTTTATTTTTATTTTTTTCATTTAGATTATCTAAAAGTTATTTAAATGCAGAGATTGCACGGCTCAGATACCTTTCCTTTCTTTCTATACAATTCTACACCGATTTCGCTTCATCCTTTTTCATTTATATTTTGTTTGACTTCTTTTTTATTTAGATCCGGAGAAAATTCAGTTTGACATATTTTATTTACCAAATATTTGCATCTTAACAGCTGGTGTTGGAAATCGGTGGATCTGGGTTCTGATTGAGTCACATGGGACTTCTCTCTCACTACTATTTTCATCTTCTCAAAGTATAATCTATAAATAGTAAAATATGTATTGCATAAATAATCAATACTTAAGACTTTCAAAGCTGTGCATTAAATCTTTTTCCTTTTCTTGAAAAATGAATCTAACCTTTATGAAATCAAATATATAGAGAGAGATTTAAATTCAATTAAAAAACTAAAACCTTATGCGAGGAAATTTCATGAAATCAACAAAAAGTAAAAAAGTCTATGAGTCATATTCTTTGTAGGACAAAGTTTACCTCCAAACTAGATTTTTCTACAATTATCCCACTATGTGGCGATTAATAACACTATTTACAGGTATTTATTTCATAAGGGGTAGTGTTATTTCCACACCAAATGGTGCGGAAATAACAATAATGAATATGGAAATATCATTTTCCTTCAACAAGTCATATGATTTATTAAATGTATTATGTAATTTAAGGTGCAAATAGATAGTTTTATAAGTCGTTACATAATAAATTTGTGAAATATTAATTTGGAAGGATATTTCTATCCATTTTTTTTTTTTTTTTTTATATTTAAAATTAGTTGAGTCAGCCTTCAAGAATTGTGAAATGAATAGTATACCTCTATTTCAAAGGCCAAACTTGCTAAAAGAATGCACTTTTTTAATGTTTTTGGGCCAAACATGACTCTTCTAAAGTTTATTTGAAAAATAGACTAATTCAAAATCGTCTTTCTAAAAGACAATTTTTCCCGTGAAAATCGTCTTTCAGAAAGATGACTTCTGATTCAAAATCATCTTTGGCCAAATTTTTCTTAAATTTAAAAAAAAACATTGATAAATTTTTTTGAAATCAGACGTGAAAGTTGTCTTTACAAAAGACGAATTTTGATCAAATTTTTCTTAAATTTAATTTTTTTGAAATCAAATGTGAAAGTTGTCTTTACAAAAGACAATTTTTTACCATATTTTTTTTAAATTTAAAAAACACGTGAAAGTCATCTTTTGTAAAAACGACTTTTAGATAAAAAAATTTTAAGTGAGACGTGAAAGTTGTTTTTACAAAAGACGACTTTTGACCAAAAATCGTCTTTGAAAAGACAATTTTGAATCAATTCATTTTTCAAATAAACATCATAAGGGTCATGTTTGACCCAAAAACATAAAATAAAACATTTTTTTAGCAAGTTTGACCTATTTCAAAGCCACCAAAGCAGGTCGGTGATTAAACCAAAAAGCATGTCAAACTCTATATTTGTTGAATGTGACGTGCACGAAAGCAAGTGAAGCCACGTAACTTTCTTAAAAAGGATAGTTCCTTCATTCGTTTAAAAGATGACTTCAAAAACTGCTGCTTTCCATTGTTTATCTGACTTTTTTCTTTATTTGTCTACTGGGAATGGCGAAATGATAAATGGTAATGAGCTGGATTTTTAACAAGATAGTTTAATCGAGAGAAGGAATTTGGGTTTGTTTTCTGTTTGTATTATTCATTGATCCTCACTGTTTAAATACAATAATTGTTTACAAGCTCGTTAACTTACAAATCCAAATTCCACGCAATAACTAAGCTGTCCTATACCTATTCAAAATACTAATCTACTCCTATATGGATAGCAACTTCTAATTACTACCCAGCTACACCCGTTAGCAAGTTGGGCTTGCATGGCTCCCATGTGGACCACGTTGTTGCTAGCCTTAGCCTTTGAATGCTGGTTCTTTACAAAATGCTGCTCAACAGGGGCGAGCTACGTTGGTGCTTAGCCCCTCCAAAATTTTAATTTTCCTTAATAGTCTATGTGACAATTAAAGTTTAGCCCCCCCCAAAAAATAATACCCAGCCCCCCCTTTTGAGTTATCTCTTTTACTCAACGATTTTAACTAATGGACAATAACTTTTTTTTTTTAAATAACATAAAAAAATTAGTCTTTAAACAGATATGGCCCAAGCATAAAGTTATTTAAGTAATAACTTGAAACCCCAAAATTAGGAAGGCCCCAAAATTTTAAAAGCCACGTATATATAAGTGGTCATTAAAATACTTAATAAAAAATGCTGCAACACAAGTTCCATTGCAAAAGATTTTTTTTTCTCTTTCTCTAAACACACCACACACGTACTGCTGCTGCACAAGTTCCATTGTAAAAGATTTTTTTTTCTCTTTCTCTAAACACACCACACACGTACTGCTACTGCACAAGTTCCATTGCAAAAGATTTTTTTTTCTCTTTCTCTAAACACACCACACACATACACCTCAAGTCCTCAACTCCCTCAACTCTCAAGCCTCAACGTCATAAGCACATTAAAATACAAAATAAAACTTTTTTTTCCAGCAATTCAACCGGCTGCTACTCTTCAATTCAATCAATTGTACAACAGTACAAGATTTTTTTTTCTCTCTCTACCTCAATTCCCTCAGGCCTCAACGCTCTTTCTCTACTCTTCAATTTCTCCACTTTTCTCCTTTGGAAAGCTTAGTCTTGCCGCCCTTAAAAATAGCTTCAGCCGGACCAGTTTTGAGCAGAAAAAATCACTACTCTTTTGTGCTCTCTTTTAGCCCCCCCATAAAATAATTCCTGGCTCCACCCCTGCTGTTCAAAATATTAGTTGCTGAAGTTGGGAGTAACTATTGAAGCGGTGGCTTAAAAAACAGCCATTGATTGATCTAATTCAATGTTCCAATTATAATACAGTTCATTGATCGCTTAATTACACCAGGATTAATAAAAACTAAGCTAGTTTCTTAAAAAAAAAAAAAGGTATCGGAGTAGTTCCAAGTGAGATCGCAAGTTCAAATATCACCAGGTACTTGCTGTAGAAAACCTAAATCTAATGACAATGGAATATAAAAGAGTTTGAGAAAGAGAGGAAGAGAATGAATGCTAGGGTTTTTCAAGTAGTTCGGCTATGCGAGCCTACGTCCACATGATGTAGCCAATGGGCTACATCTTTATTATATTCTCTGTATGATATTTTAGATGATTACAATGTGTTGTGAGGTGTCCTATTTATACATAGAACTACTAACACAACTTTCCTATCTAACCTATGTGGGATTCCTTAACATTCCCTCTCAAACTCAAGGTGTAATTTTAATGAAACCTTTGAGTTTGTTTACAAAAGAATAGCTCAAATATTTTGGCTCAACTCGGCTTGGCTCGTATCTCGGCTCGATGGCTCGGATCTTGGCTCGGTGGCTCGGATTGTAGCTTGAAGTAGATCTTGGCTTGGCTTGGTCGGATCATGGCTCAATGGCTCGGATCGCGACTCAGTGGCTTAGAGGCTCGGATCTTGAAATGGTCTTGGCTCGGGATCTCAGCTCAGTGGCTCGATGGCTTGGCTCGATCTCGGCTCATCAAAATATATATCCCACAAAATGGTTTTCCCTTTTTTTTTTTTTTTTTTGTCATTTTTGTCACTTTTTGGTTTTGGTTTTTTTTGAATATTGCAAATAAAAAATAAAATGCAAATAAAACCTAAAATAAAATGAGGATTGCCCATGCTTATTAATTGCACAACCCAAGAATACTTGGTCAATATAGGACTGGACTCTCACTTTAATATGCCCCCCTTACGTGTGGCGGACCAACCAAACACGTGGACTATAATAGGGGGGAGATCTGTCCAACACCCAAGGGGTGGCTCTGACACCATGTTAAAGTCCAATGGGCCTAACTCAATCTCAAAAGACACCTTAAGAGATGAGGATTGCCTATGGCTTATTAATTACACAACCCAAGAATACTTGGTTAATGTGGGACTTGGTTAATGTGGGACACTCTCACTTTAATACATGAAAGGGATAAAAACAAGTCTATATTGCAAAGAAGACTATTTCTCTATATTTGAAGTATGATGTACATAGGATTATTTATAGCAGATTGTGTATTTGTCTGTACAGGGAATATTGCTAAACATATGGAATTACAATGAATGAGAGCAATGTCAATGATACTGATATGGCAGTGAGCAAATCAATATTATGACTGAGTTTCTATGAGCTAGGTTTCCTTAATAGGATGAGTAGTTGACTGTTGGTGATGTATAGAAGGAAGTGGATCGGCTGGCTCATGAATGAAGGATATTTCCTTAACAACCCCCCGCAAGCTGACGGGGCATGAAGTGACTAGAAGCTTGTCACGTAATAGCTAGAACCGATGAGTGGAAAGGCCCTTGGTAAAGAAATCTCCACATTGATCACCAGTTGAGATAAACTTCAAAGACATGTCACGGTTAACAACTTTTTCGCGAATGAAGTGATAGTTGACTTCAATGTGTTTGGTGCAAGCATGGAAGACCGGATTAGAGGCGAAGGCAAGAGCACCAGCATTGTCACACCATAACACCGGCAGAGAAGACAAAGGAACTTGAAGGTCTTTGAGTAACATGCGTAGCCAATATAAGTCAACAGTGGTGACAGCCATGGCGCGGTACTCAGCCTCTGTGCTAGAGTAGCAACCACGTATTGCATTTTGGCACTCCAAGAGACAAGGCAAGACCCAAGAAAAATACCAAAACCGGTGGTACACCATCGATCATTGGGGCTACTAGCCCAATCAGAGTCACAGAATGCCTGGAGAGAGAGGGAACCTTTGGAGAAGAATAAGCCATGGGTGATAGTACCTTTGAGATAGCGGAGCACTCGTTTGGCTGCTGTCCAGTGAGTGGAGGTAGGAGAATGCAGGAATTGACATAGTTGATTGACAGAGAAAGCAATGTCAGGTCTAGTGAGGGTATAGTACTGTAGAGCACCAACAATTTGTCAATATTCAGTTGCATGAGGTAGAGCAGTACCATCATGGAGAGATGATTTCGAACCAGAAGCAGTGGCTGTGGAATAAGGTTTTGCACCAATCATGTGAGCCCGATGGAGCAACTTAGAAATTTATTTAGACTGGGAAAGGTGGAGACCCTGGGAGTTTCTCACAGCATGAACTCCTAAAAAATAGGATAAAGAGCCCAAGTCTTTCAATGGATATTTTGTTTGTAGAGTCTTGATGAGAGTGAGAATGTGAGATGAATGAGTACCAGTGACTAAGATATCATCAACGTAGATGAGAACATAGAGATGAATATGGACTAGTGAAAGGTAAAAAGTGATGCATCAACTAGAGACTCGGTGAAGCCCAAATGAACTAGTGACTGTCGAAGTCGAGTGTACCAAGCACGAGGTGCCTATTTGAGACCGTTGAGGGCCTTGTGTAGGCAACAGACATGATTAGGATGGGTGGGGTCAATGAACCCACGTGGTTGTTCCATAAATGCGTCTTCAAGGAGAAAGCCATGGAGAAAAGCATTAGAGACATCTAATTGGCGAATAGACCAGCTGAACTGAACGGCAAGAGCCAAGAGAACCCGAATGGTGGTAGGCTTGATGACTGGACTGAAAGTCTCGGTGTAGTTGATGTCGTCTTCTTGATCAAAACCCTTAGCAACCAGCCAGGCTTTGTGATGATCAATGGACCCATCAGCCTTCTATGTGAGGCGATAAACCCATTTATTTCGAATGATCTTGTGGTTGGGTGGCCATGGACAAAGGGACCAGGTGCCATTGGCCATTAGAGCTTCAAACTCGGCTACCATGGCTTGTTGCCATTTAGGGAGTTTTGTAGATTGGGAAAAGGTGGTGGGTTCAAATGGTAGTGTAGCGGCATGGAAGGCTTAGAGAGGGTGATGGGTGGAGTAGTAAAGATGATGGTCAAGAAAGGATTTTGGACATGAGGTACCAGTCATGGAGTGGGTAACCATATAGTGAGAGGCTTAAGGAGGGTCAGGTGGTACTGGAATGAGGTGAGGGGCTGGTGGTGGTGCGGTGGTGGTGGTTGGTGAGGGATTGGGGTTTTCTGGTGGTGTGGGAGGGTCGGTTTGGGGTATTGGTTCAGATGGTGGAATAGTTGGTGCAATAGGTAGGTTATTAGAAGCAAAGAGGTAGTTACTTGGTGGTGTGGGAAGTGGGAGAAGTGCAGATTTAGTTAGGCTTGAGTTCACAGCAGAGGGGCAGGCACAGAGGACATTGACTTGGCTGGAAAATCCTGCTCATTAAACACCACATCACGTGAGATATAAACACGATTAGTAGAAAGGTCAAGGCAGTGATAGCCACGATGGTTAGGACTATAGCCTAGGAACACACATTTTTTGCTGTGAAAGGCAGGTTTATAGGGATTGTAGGGATGCAACAAAGGGTAACATGCATAACCAAAGGAATGGAGGAAGTGATAATCAGGAGAATGATTGAATAATTTGAAATAAGGAGTGAGGTTGTTTATGGTTGG
>OU015762.1:744560-765588 GCA_907173295.1 Fagus sylvatica
CAATAGACCACACGTCCATACTTTTTTTTTTTTTTTTAATAATTGTCCATACTTGATTACTCGGACTTGGTTTTGTTTTGTGTGTTATTTTTTTCCTTTTCTTTTGCTTTACAGTTTACCCATGGTTGCTTGCTAAGGTAAGGGTCGACAATGACTTGAAATTTTCCAAACCATTGATAGTGTCCATAGCTTTGAAATCTATATATTTTTCTTTTAAGTACGTAGTATATCTACTAGTATTTCAGTACGTAGTATCTCAACTAGTATTTAAGTCCGTAGTACGTAGTATGACATTACCTTTTTAAGTACGTAATATATTTACTAGTATTTAAGTACGTAGTACATAATACATATATAGTATATCTAGTGTTTAAGTACAAGTATATCAACTAGTATTTAAGTACGTACGTAGTACATAGTATGATATTACCTTTAAGTACGTAGTATATTGATCTAGTGTTTAAGTACAAGTATATCTACTATACTAGTATTTAAGTACGTAGTATATATATTTACTATAGTATTTAACTACGTAGTATGACATTACCTTTTTAAGTACGTAGTATATTTACTAGTATTTAAGTACATAGTATGACATTAATTACCTATTTAAGTACGTAGTATGACATTACCTTTTTAAGTACTTAGTATATTTATTAGCTAACGGTCATGACTGGATATATAACATTACATTTTTCTTAAGATAGACATTGGTTTCTTTAAAACTTTGGGCGCCTAACTAAAAAATTGGATATTTTAGGCGACGAAAAATAATTTTTTGTCGCCATATAGGATATATCCATTAAATTAGGCGACAAAATTCAATTTTCGTCGCCTAAAGCTTATTAACTCTATTACATTTGGCGACGAAAATTGAGTTTCGTCGCCGAATTGTAATTACAAATAACATATGGCGACGAAACTTGATTTTCGTCGCCTAAATCTTAAAAAAGGCATACATTAGGCGACGAAAATTGATTTTCGTCGCCTAAATGTTTAAAGAAAAAACCGGTTATTCATTACATTCGGCGACGAAAATCAAATTTCGTCGCCAAAAGTGTAAATTCAAGTGATATTAGGCGACGAAAATTGAGTTTCGTCGCCGAATTATAATTACAAATAACATATGGTGACGAAATTTGATTTTCGTCGCCTAAATATTTAAAAAGGCATACATTAGGCGACAAAAAAAGTTATTCGTCGCCTAATGTAATCTATGTTTTGGAATGTAGCGACGAAATATAAATTTTGTCGCCTAAGATAGATATTGGGCGACAAAAAAAAATTTGGTCGCTAGATTTCGTCACCAAATAATCACTTTGTTGTAGTGCAAAGAAACCAAAGAAGATGACAGATGATGAATGGGAAGAACTAGACATGAAGATGGTGAGTACAATTCGACTATTACTGGCAGACGAAGTCATGTACAATGTCACGGAGGAGAACTCAACTACAGGGATTTGGTTGAATCTAGAGAAAAGATATATGTCCAAATCCCTCACGAACAAACTGCATCTAAAGCAAAAGTTGTATGGGCTTAAGATGACAGAGGGTGCGGACCTGAGACAGCACATCAATACCTTCAAACAAATCATTAGTGATATGTTGCGAATTGATATAAAATTCGAGGATGAAGATAAGGCGATGATGCTCCTAACCTCCCTCCCGGCTTCCTACGAACACCTGGTGACGACCCTACTTTACGGAAAAGAAACTCTGGAATTAGAAGAAGTTTCAGGAGCCCTGTTGGATCACTACCAACGGAAACATAAGGATTCAGCTGAGAGTTCTGGTGAAGGGCTAGTAGTAAAGGGTTATCAAGATCGTGGAAGGAAGAAAGACAAGGATGACAAATCTGCTAGGGGAAGATCTAAATCCAAGAGCAAGACAGTAAAGTGCTTCAAATGTCCAAAAGAAGGGGCATATGAAGCGAGACTGTCCAGAATGGAATAAGGGGAAGGAAGAGTCCTCTACATCTGTCAACGTAGTAGCAGACTCGGAATCTGATGGCGACATGCTTTCTGTTTCATCAAGCACTGACGGTTTGAACAATTCTTGGCTTCTGGATTCCGCATGTTCTTTTCACGTGACTCCCCACAGGAACTGGTTCGACACTTATAGGTCAATTAATTGTGGTTCTGTTCGAATGGGTAATGATGCTGCATGCACAATTATTGGAATGGGAACAATTAAAATTAAGATGTCCGATGGTGTGGTGAGAACATTAGAAGAGGTTAGACATATCCCAGATATGAGAAAGAATTTGATTTCATTAGGAACCCTAGACTCAAAAGGCTATAGCTATAAGTCTGAGAATGGGATAATGAAAGTTTCAAAGGGTGCTATGGTTGTGATGACAGGTCAGAAAATAAGTAGCAATGTTTATAAATTGCTAGGAAATACCATTCTAGGTGGAGTTGCTGCAGTAGTTGAGTCTGAGGATGATGATACACTCTTGTGGCATATGCGGCTAGGGCATATAAGTGAGCGTGGTATGAGGGAATTGCACAAAAGAAATCTGTTGACTGGGATTAAGTCATGCAAATTAGATTTCTGCAAATATTGTATTATGGGAAAGCAGTGTAGGGTGCGATTTAAAACTGCCACACACAAGACAAAGGGTATATTGGACTACGTGCATTCAGATATTTGGGGGCCAGTGAGAACTCCTTCGAAAGGAGGAGCTCAATATTTTATGAGCTTCATTGATGATTATTCCAGAAAAGCTTGGGTTTATTTCTTGAAGAACAAGTCTGAGGCTTTTGCTAAATTTAAGATTTGGAAAGCAGAAGTGGAAAATCAGACTGGAAGGAAGATAAAGTGCCTTAGGACTGATAATGGCACTGAGTACAGGGATGGTGATTTCTTGAAGTTCTGCGAAGAGCATGGTATCAAGAGACACTTCACAGTACGGAAAAACTCCTCAACAAAATGGGGTGGCTGAGAGACTTAACAGGACCATCACAGAAACAGCTAGATGTTTAAGGTTGAATGCTGAGCTTCCTAAAATTTTTTGGGCGGAAGCAGTGGATATGGCTTGTTATATCATCAATCGATCACCTAGAGTTGCACTTGATGGGAAAGTCGCTGAAGAAGTATGGACAGGACAAGAAGTTGATTACTCTTTCATGAGAATATTCGGGTGTCCCGCATATGTTCATATCTCAGGTGAAGACAGGTCAAAACTCGATCCAAAATCAAAGAAGTGCATCTTTCTTGGTTTTAAGAAAGGGGTAAAAGGGTACAAGCTTTGGGATCCAGTTGCACAGAAGGTGGTGATCAGCAGGGATGTAGTGTTTGATGAGAAGTCAATGACAAAAGCATTCAAGGAAGAGAAGTCTCAAGCAGCGGAAAGCAGTAATAACATTGGTAGATCAACAGTGCAGGTGGAGCTTGATGAATTGGAGTCTCAGTCAAATGAGGAACCTCACAGTAATGATCAAGAACAGGATAGCACCAGATCAGATAGGCCTAAACGCAACAAAAGACCACCAGTCAGGTATGGTTTCGAGGATCTTGTGTCTTATGCTCTACTTACCAGTAGCGAGGATCCTTCTACATTTCAGGAAGCAATTGAAAGCTCTGAAAAGGATAAGTGGATGGAAGCTATGGTGGAGGAGAATGAGTCTTTGAGCAAGAACAAAACTTGGGAGTTAACGGAACTTCCAAAAGGAAAGAAACCTATAGGTTGCAAGTGGGTGTTCAAGAAGAAGGAAGCAGTATCAGAAAAAGAAGGGGAAAGATTCAAGGCACGATTGGTAGCAAAGGGATATTCACAGAGACATGGGATTGACTACGATGAGGTATTTTCACCTGTAGTCAGGCATACATCTATTAGAGCAGTATTGGCTTTGGTAGCAGATCAGGATCTGGAATTGGAACAACTGGATGTGAAGACGGCTTTCCTTCATGGGAATTTGGAGGAAGAGATTTTCATGGAACAACCAGAGGGGTTCAAGCAACCTGGTACAGAGAATCTTGTCTGCAGATTGAAGAAGTCACTTTATGGGCTCAAGCAGTCTCCTAGACAGTGGTACAAAAGGTTTGATTCGTATATGATCCAGATTGGTTATACCCGTTGTGAATATGATTGCTTGTGTATATGTTCGTATACTTGAAGATGGTTCTTATATTTTTCTGCTACTGTATGTGGACGATATGTTAATTGCTGCTAAGAGCATGTGTGAGGTTAACAGGTTAAAATCTTTGCTACACAAAGAGTTTGAAATGAAAGACTTGGGTGCTGCTAAGAAAATTCTGGGTATGGAGATTCGCAGGGACAGAGAGGCAAGAAAGCTGTGGTTGTCTCAGAAAAACTACATCAGGAAGGTGCTTGAAAAATTTAGCATGTTGGATGCTAAGCCTGTGAGCACACCATTGGCGAATCACTTCAGATTATCTGGTAGTCAGTGTCCAAAGAATGAGGAAGAAATTGAAAATATGTCAAAGGTTCCATATGCTAGTGCAGTGGGATGCTTAATGTATGCAATGGTTTGCACCAGGCCGGATTTGGCTCATGCAGTGAGTACTGTTAGCAGGTACATGGCGAACCCAGGGAGAGAGCACTGGAATGCAGTGAAGTGGATTTTCAGATACTTGAAAGGCACTGCGGAACATGGGATCTTATTTTCAAGACAGCCAGGGACTAATTCAGTTGTAGGATATGTGGATGCAGACTACGCAGGTGAGGTGGATGACAGGAGGTCTACTACAGGTTATGTGTTTACACTATCAGGAGGACCTATTTGTTGGAAATCTACATTACAATCCATAGTAGCCATGTCCACTACAGAAGCTGAATACATGGCTGTAGCTGAAGCTGCAAAGGAAGCATTGTGGTTAAAGGGGCTAGTCAAAGAAGCTTGGTTTGAATCAAGGTGGAGTTCAGATGCATTGTGACAGTCAGAGTGCCATTTACTTGGCAAAGAATCAGGTTTATCATGCTAGGACGAAACACATCGATGTTAGGTTCCACAAGATAAGAGAGTTGATTGTTACAGGAGATATTGTTCTGGAGAAAGGTGCACACTTCAGAGAATGCAGCTGATATGTTGACGAAGCCGGTTACCACAACCAAGTTCAAGCATTGCTTGGACTTGGTCAATGTTAGCAGCTTGTGATAGCCCTTTGGGGCTATGGTGGCGGCGATGGAGGAGTTTGTTTGTGAGGCTTGACCAATTCAAGTCAAGGTGGAGATTTGTTGAGTCGATGCCTTTAATTTGGTCAATATAGGACTGAATCCTTGTTTTGGTAGAAGTCCTATTTCTATTGTATGTAGGACTTTGGTTTGCCGACTCTACTAATGTATGCCGCATAACCTAAAAGGCATTATATATATATAGTGGTCCTTGGTTTACAATTGAGTGTGCCGCATAACAAGAATAGCAAGAATAAAAGAGAATGTTTTCTCTTGGTTATTCTTTGTGTGAGAGAGAGTTAGGGTGTATTTGGGGTTTCGGTTCTTTGAGAGAGTCCTGGTACCACTGTTGTAATCTCCCTATTTTCTTAGTGAAGCTTTCTCCCTATCGCCGCCCGTGGATGTAGGCATATTGCTGAACCACGTAAATTCTTGCGTTCTTTATTTGTGTGTTTGATTTCTTTCTCTTTTCTTTAATTTTGCGCAAACAGTTAATTTTCATAACACTATACCTAAAAGAAATAAACTTACAAAATGTATCATGTACATCCGAATGGGTTATACCATCAGGTTGGCCTTTAAACTATTCTCCACATCAAAGCATCATTGCCTATTTAATTTATCACTTAGGGCACTTAGATGAAATAAAAGTCAATAAGCTTAATTATTACAGATTTTACCATTATCAAGTAATTAAAACACCAATATGGAAGTAACACATTATATTGCACCTACCTTGAATTGGTAATTTGGTGTTTTAATGTATTACTTATGTGTTTTAATTACTTCCACATATAATGTGTTACTTCCATATATTATTTCAATTAAGGAAAGAGTAATGCTAGGGATACAACTAATTTTACAACTAAATGCTTACAAACTGACATGGCATCCTATATGGAATAACACATCAAAATTAATGCAATTAAAACACCAAATTACCAATTCAATATTAACATTTAATATTAATAAATCATTAATTGTTGATGTGTTACTTCCATATAGGATGCCATGTCAGTTTGTAAGCATTTAGTTGTAAAATTAGTTGTATCCCTAGCATTACTCTTTCAATTGAAATAATATATATTCCATATATAAACACAATCATAATAAATGCCTAATACTATAATATATTTTATATATAAACACAATAATAATAAATGTCTTTTAATAATTATCAATTTTCATATTTAGACAAAATATAAAAGACAGAAAAAATCATATTTAGACTAATAATTCTTTAGATTTCATTTTAAGTAATTTTTCTGTGCAACACACGGGTTGATACTAGTTTTTAATAATTGATGAAGCCATTATAGAAAATAAGTTAATTAATGCACCAAGTGATAGGAAAATAACACTTCATGAAATGATGAAATTCAAACTCCCCCTTTTTTATCAGCTTCGGTCAGCTCCAATTTTCATGGTCATGCCATATCCAGAGTGTCGGTTCCTTGTGATTTTTATTTCTATTTTTTATTTACGAAGCTGGCAGAGCGAATTTACTTTTTGTTTCATATAACGTGTAATTTTGTCTCTACCATTAACTGAAACGGGGCCATAATAGAAGAACAAATACATCAATGTACAGTACGTAAGAGACTAAGAGCAGTAGATCTCATGGAAGATCTCCACATGCAAATTTTTTTTAAGAGATTAATTATTCTTCTTCCACCAAGAGCTTTGTACTTTAGTGGTATTTGTTGTTTTCCTTTAAAACAAGAATCAGATTTCAAATCTTTATCATGTTATTGTAATTATCGAATTATTACAAAAAATCGTTTCCCCTCCTAAAAGAAAAGAAAATGACAAAATGAAAAGAAAATTAAAAAAAATAAAAAATCACTTCTTGAACAATTTGATATCACACACATATGTTTGATATAGAGAAAAATAAGAATAAAACTGAATGTATTGTAAATGTTGTAAACATTGTAAATAAGTTTCACCTTGTAAGTCACTGAAATTAAAGGTGAACTTTTAGTTGGTATATGTATAGGAGACAAAGCATACTTATTATTAAATGAGAATAAAACTTTGTCTCCTCCGATCAATTCATACACGGAAATTCTCCCTCCTAAAAAACAAGCATTTCAAAATATATAAAAATTTAGCATTATAAGATGCAGATGAAGAAGTAGTGATAAGAAAGTTTACAATATTGTATGGCTGACCATTTAATAGAAAGAAGTTCACACATTTTCTCATCTTCATATTTATTCTCTTTTTATTCCCATTTATTTTTCAACCAAATGAGAATAGATAAAAAATTTAAAAGATTAAGATCTTTGGGAGAATAAATGGATTTTGAAATATATTTTGTAATGGAATCATGAACATATTTATAGATTAATTACCACTTTCAATAAGTTTAAGGATACAAATTTTTTTACAACTTTTTCATTCCTAACGTAACATGTTGTAATTGATATATAAGAAAATGAGTGTTAGTAATAAACTCATATTATATATATGAAAATGATGTTGCCACAATCACAATTTGCCATACTCTCAAGTTGTGAAGAAAAGAAAAAGTTGTCCTTTGCATTGCTCCACGAGTTTATTTTTTCACACATGGATCAAACTAGAACAACGTTAACTACACTTGCATAAGTACATACCACATTATTTTTACACTTTTTTTTCTTCATTATTCTGCTCATTAGGTTAATACGGTTATATATATAAACTTACTCACCTATATAAACTATAAACATATGTATACATATCACAATACCATACTATATTTATAAATGTCTTTTTTATTGAAAGTTAATTTCGAGGGTCATGAACCGCCCTTAATGCCGGGGAAATATGAGGATTGCTACGAGTACGGTTGTGAGCAGGACCATAAACATTACCATCTTTAGCTTTTCTAGCACTACTAATACCACGACTAGCAATTCCTCCATGTTGTCGATAACTGCAGTCTTCTTCATTTTCTCCATCATTATTGTTCCCTTCGTCACCATCTGTGATACGATCATACATGGTGTTTGTAATACATACAAGGGTAGCCCACTATTCTTATTGTGCACATGATGTAGAGAACCAAGAACATGGAAATGCATTTGTTTTATTTACGTTGATTTGGTTGTTACTTATTAGTGTTTGCCTAGTCTTTTGTATTCAATTATAGTGATCCACTTTATGTCCATGTTATTTGCAAAGTGGGTCCTAAGTTTGTGTTAGTTGGTTTATGGGTCCTATTATTCTGGTAGTGGAAGTTGTAAAACTTTGTATAAAGCTAGCATTTGGCTTTCAAAATAATTATCTGATTAATCATAAAAATATTTGCAGTCATTAAGACTCTTGGGAGGATGGGTTTCCTCGAAAAACCTATATCTAGAGGTCAAGATTTCCTCAGTTAAATCTATTTGAGGCCAGGATTTCCTTAGTTAAATTCATCTCTTTTCCATTAATTCCTTGTTTTGCTCCAATTCTATTTTCCTCCTTTATCAAAAAATTGTGAACATATCAATCTGCTTCACTCACTCCATCTTCACCATCTTTGTCATGGTCATGATCTTCATCTACACATTTATCGTCACTATAACCACTGTTTTCATCATGACGAATTTCATTCACTGTTTTCATCTTTGTCATTCTCTCCTTTTCCACTACAAGCTGATTGTCAATTTTTTCTTTCCTTCCCTCTTTTGAAACAACCTTTCCGGCATCAGACTGACAAATAAGGTTATGTGAATACAGACTGACAAATATTAAAGAAATTGGTTAGATAAGAACGATATTTATATGAATTTCTACCCTTACTTTTTGTCAGTCTAAAGTAGTTTGAACGTGAGCATAGAAAATAAGATGTAGTGGAGTGATAATTAACAATTGTAGGCCATTAAGGTGATTATCAATTTAATTAATTAAGTTTTGACTATACTCCCATTATGACAGTACTTCCACTTTGAGGGTTGCTGTAACGCCCCGAAATTTAAAATTCAATAAATCTTTATTTAACTCGCAATAAGAAATTTCTAAGACAATTAAGTCTAGTTTCAAAATCAAATCACAAGATAATTCAACTAGTCTCCAAAAATAGTCAAATAATCCAAACTCCACAAGATTAGATGGAACAAGACCTCAATTAAATCCTCACAAATACAGTCTCTTTAAATCAAAACTTAGAATCCTCACAAAAGAGTTTCCTCAAGATTAGCTAAACGCTAGAGATCTCAATAGTAGTCCACCGACAATAAATGATCACGTACTAGCAACCTTTCCTCACTATGGATCTGAGCAGCTAATCTGAAAAATATAATAACAACGGGGATGAGCTAAAAGCCCAATAAGTGGTATTCACACACTACCATCGAGGGGTAACAAAAGGAACTGGATTTATATGAAGCAAGGAGTAGATAGGATAATAACAGGGGTGGTTAACAATGAACTGATAATTCCAGAATATTCCAATATAAGAATTTAGGTAATAAATGAGAAATGATAGTTAGAGATACAAATTGGTTTGGAATATTATAAGCATAGCAGGGTATAATCACAATGTCATAAATACATAATTCAAGAAGTCATGTCCTGTGTATTGCCCCCGCAGGAAGGGTCACTCCCATGTATTGCCCCCATGGGTAGGGTCACTCAAAATTTGCTCAACATCCCATTCTCCACAACATCAATTTCATAATCTAGATTATGGCCCACGTATTGCCCCCATGGACGGGGTCACTGAATTTATTTCATGGCAAAGAATTCAATTAAGGGTACGTACAACATGAACAATTCAGTTTGGCAAAATCAATAGCTCAAGAGTTATGTAAAAATAATTTGATATTATAACGGTCACTAGCTGTCACAATGTAATATGAAGGAAAGATCTCAATGGACTAAGAGCACTCAAGAAAGTATAAATTTATCAAGACAGAAAATCCAATGGGTTTGACAATAATTATGGGGAACGTAAGGAGAGTAATGTGTAAAGTCCCACTTACCTCAATGCACAAACCAATAAGAAAATATCACTCTGCACTAGTTTCGCCAACAAGATCCTCGGAGTCTAAGTTAAAGAAACATAATATTTTTAATAAGGACATAAATAATTCCAAACCTACACCATTAGGTAACCCAAGAAATACTATTACCCTGAAGTTCTAAATATTTATTTTATCTATTACTAACTTGTAAGATTCATAAATTAAACCTAAGATAAATTTAAATCGATCATAATATTTATGATAAACCAAATAGCCATTCTGTTGTATTGAATAAACCATAAACATTCCCCACCTACAAGTAACGCCAATAGCTTACAACTAAATATATGTAATTATAAAGTATAAAATCCTCACGCCTATAATCATGTGTAAAGCTCCCTGCCAGTGTAATATCTCTACCAATCAATCTAACATTACTTGATATAAAACCATCTATGCTATCATATTAACTGCACCTATTCTAAAGCAAAACGTGCACAAATTCTAATATATAATATAAGGTAATATAACTCATTATAATGTTAAGGATTGTTACAGAAGGTGTACTCGGCTTACCTGTATGTGACCAAATGGAACTTGTTCTCTCTTCAGCTCACCGGCACTTTTGTCCTAGTATTGGAGGTTTCGGCTACCAACTTAAGAGAAAGTGTTTTCAACGTGTAAGGGGGAGAGAGAAAGAGGCTTTAGGGTTTCCACTAACAAAGAGGAACATAGGTTTATATATCCCTTAGGGTGTCTAGGGTTTGATGGGATTATATTAGGAAAATATAATTATTATTTATCCTTTGTTAAAAATATAAACTTAATTACACTTATTCTATTTTTATTTTTCGTATATTATAGTTGCTATGTGCAAGCAAAGAAAAAATAGAACTTCTTTAATTTTTCAGGTAAATTACTTTTTAAGAGTTTTTGGTATGTTTCAATTTTAATCAAAAACTTTTAAATTGATTCATTTAAATTTCAAAGTTTCAAAAATGTTTCATTTCAACCTTCTATTATTTTTTCTTTGGTAACACCATTAAACATTATATAAACAATTGGTTTAAATCAAACTTACTGAAAACCCTAAGATTTAAAATTATAAAGTTCAAATGAACCGTTTATTTGGAAACTTTGAGGTCGTTTGAATGAAACATTTAAAAGTTTAAGATTTAAATAAAATTAATATACCCAAAATTTTATGGTTTAGTAAGTAATTAGTTTGCCCAATTTTTTACACTTATTGGGCTAAAATATGCCTTTGGTTCCTGCATAAGAAAATATTAAAGAGTTTGGGATAGAATTTGATGGAGCAGAGGAGATGCTTATCTCCTATTGATGGAATGCCCAACCACACTTCACCAATGGATGTGCTGTTTTGGAATTGTAGCTAGGGGCTCTGAACCCTTATTTTGCCGTAGGCCTGTGGTGTATACTTTATATGGAGAATTGCAACCCACCAATTAATATGATTGTGACAAAGATAAGAATTGAAGGTGGAATGGCAAAAGAAATCATTGACTCATTTTCAGTGGAGCATTCCATGCTGACAAAGTTGGGTTTGCAAGAGGGATTTGGTTGTCATGGAACTCTGACGATATATATAGAAGTTAATTGCATTCAGAGTAAGAGCTTCATGCTATGATAAACGTAAGATCTTCAAACCTTTCTTGGTTATTGTCTTCTATATATGCTAGTCCCAGATTAATTGAACGTTCAATTTTTTGTTCTAACATTGCCAAAGTAGCTTCTTTGTATTGTCTGCCATGAGTTATGGTACGTAGGAGATATTAATGTCATAGGCTTAAAATAAAATTATATAAGTTCATTTGTAATTAACCACTAAATACTTGAATTCAACAAATCATGATGATACCAAATACTCATTGGATTTGAAACAAAGAAACACATTCTAGAATATTACATATAATTAAGAGATGCGACAATAGTCATACTATATTACTATGATTAGGCCCAGAAATACTAGATTGACGGTAAGTCCCATAAGAAATTGGTTTCTGTATCAAAGTATACACGGTTGGATGAGTCCATAGCATAGTCGCGTCAAACTACAATAATTCAATTTCCTAAAACATAAGCAATTAACTTCAATTCACACCACAATCACATCTGATTCAAAGATAACAATCTTAGATATATATTTAATTCAAACCATTGGTTCCTTTCACTGAATCTTTTCAGATGCTTGATCCAAATTTGAAATGTGTATGTATATGATTTTCTAGATAAAATTAATTTAACAAAAAAATTCTAGCATTTCAAAAGAAACGAAATTGTAATTTTTATTTTTAAATGAATTTAAGTAAAATAATTAGAAATAAATTTCATAATGAGAAACAAATAAATATTTGTTAAAACAAAGCAATCTATTTTTTTAAATAAAAAATCACTAGTTAAGGGAAAATGTCACTTACCTTCAATAGCCTCATAAAGATTTCAAAGTAATTATGTCACCTCATGATCAACCTAATACAATGATATACACAAATTAATTAATTCATTCATTAACCCCAAACTTTAGCAGTTAACCCAAATTTACACATTCAATCTAATTGGTAATTATCCGTCTAAACACTTCAAATAAGAGAGCACGTACCAAAACTATGTTGCTACAGAACTATGGCAAAACTACCCTAAAAATTTCACCTAATAATTGTGAGAATATATATATGGAACCGCTTTTAAAACTTCTAATATTTTAGGACCTACAAAATTTAGGCTGAATTCTGACCCCAATCAATGGTCCACTAGTCTTTTTCTGGGTGAGTGGGTCACATTGGGCCTTTTTTTGGACTTAATTGGGCCAAGGGGTGACCCACACTCTCCCTTAATTTATCAAAGTAAGAAATTTTCTAAAATTTTCAGAGATTGTTTTTTTTTTTTTTTTTTTTTTTCTATGACTCCTTTTCACGAACAAGATGAAACTCCCATATAGTGTTTAGTGGAGTAGAATCCGAATATGTAGTTATTTTTATGACATTCTAAGTTTAAGATCATTTTTATGTTTAATTTACTTACTAATCTCCTCCAAAAATCAAGTTATTAACATCCTAGAGTAAACCATACACTGAAAACCAAAATTTATCAAAGTATGAAATTATTTCACACTCAATTGGCTTAAATCTTTCCAATCTTGAAAAATCCTTCAAACCTAAACTTCGAAATTTTAAAAAATTAAATATATTAGGAATGATTCTTTGGGATGTATCGATTGATCTTGACTCTAAAGTTTCCACTTGAATGTTCTCCTCATTGAAAATTTTGATTTGTATTCAAGCACAACTCCAAATAAGGGCGGAGGGAGGCGGAGGGAGGGGGAGGGGGGTCATGGCACCTCCTGGCTATTGAAAATCCCCCTCTCTCACCTATAATTATTTTTTCCTTTAATAGACAATAAGAATTTATATATAAAGTTTATCTAATAGCCCCCTATATTTTTTAAATTAGTTACACTACGTTTATGTAAATCAATAAACGGCAAATGACCATTTTTTTTTTGCTTATTACATTTATACCATACGCAGCTCATTAAATCAATGTATATTTAAGATATATTTTCTTAAAAATAGATAAGTTTATATAAATGATTAATGCATTATTTTTTCTTTTATTATCTTATACCATACATAGCTCATTAAACCAAAGCATATTCAAGATGTATGTTTAAAATAGATAAGTAAATATATATATATATATGTAAGGTTTTTTTTGGATTTAAAATTATTTTGATATATTTAGCTTGATCTCATTGAAAAAAATTATGGCTCATCCACTAACTCCAAAGGAGACTAATTTTCAAGAGTTACCTAACCTTATATGTTAGGTTTTCTAAAAGTTTAAAATTTACTTGTTGACTCCAATTGAACAGCTAATTAAATTTTTAGTTCAATATAATGAAAAAATATTAGATATTCATAGAGTAAACTAATGTGGTACTCCTTCATTTCACTTGAATGGTGAATTCCACTATAAATTGAATTAATAAGATTTATTATTATGTGAATGGAGGGAATACCATATCACTAGTATCTTTTTATTTTACTAGGATTTTACATCTTCACTAACCACCAAACTGGTTGAAGTTGGTTTAGGGGGAAAGGCCATCAACCACTACAGAAGAGCTTGTCGATGGCCGACAGAACCGGTTGGTGATTCTCAACAATGTTGATTCTGGAGGGTGACATCTTGGCCTGTACACCCATAACAAATATTACCAAATATAGTTCCACTTGGCAGCAATAATTAAACTAGTTTTTTGCTTATTTCTACTTTTCGTCTAAGTTTTTATTCAATATTTAAATAAGGTATTTTAGCTTTTATTGAAAAAAAAGTTACGTTGAATTTTTTTGTCTCAACTTTCAATAAATAAACTAATGACAATAAATGATACCAGTGTTATTTTCACATGCCAAACTAGAACAATATCACTTACACTTGTTATTTAATTTCACACACTTCTTTCTTTATAGAAGCTTTCAGAAAGATGGCGAGTTAGAGCAGTCCATTCTGCTCATTAGGTTTACAGAAACCTACTCTCCTAGATAAATTACAAACACATGTACATAAATAACACAGTACCATTCATTTAGCAGCAACAACAACAACCAAAAAAAAACATAACACAGTACCATATGATATTTATAGAAAGTTAATTTTGATTTTTGAGGGTCATGAACCTCCTTTGAAAACGGAGGCTTCCTAGCTATGAGTATGGTTTTCAGCATGACCACGAATATTAGCATCATTAATATATTGATGAACTCCATGATGAGTACGGTTTTCGGCATGACCACGAAATCCAGAGTTTATATCATCACCATCTTCATTGTGATGCCCCTCACCACCTAGCATCATAAATTAATGATATAATAGTCAAATATATTAGATGATTAATTAAGAGTATTAAAAGTTAATGATATTAAGTTAAGATAATGCATGTTAATGGCCTAGTGAACCAATAAGAATTAAACACATGTAAGTCATTAACAAAGAGAGAGCCAATAAGAGTTGGACACATGGAATCCACTCAAAATACTCCCCTTTAGTGGCTGGCCATCCAAGTCCTACCCCACTATTTGACTTTCTCATCTCTCTAGCATAGACAACAAAAGAGAGAACTCAAGCTCTCTTCTCCCTCTTGCACCCCACGGGTCCAGCAGTTAGGGGGAGGAAACAAACCCTTGTTTCCTCACATCTTCCTCCACAATTCAAGTTAGAGAAGGAGTCTAGCCCTCCTCCTTCAAGAAATCATAAGTTAGGTAAGGATTTTAACTATCAAATACTTGGATTTTGGGGAAATCTTAGGGTTTTTATTTTTTGAGGTTATGGGTTTGTATAAATATGATTTTGGGTTAAGGAAAATGAAAGATTGTGGTCATGCATGTGGGATTTGAAGTGGTAGTTGCTGGAAATTTACTGCTTTGTCAAGTCTGCGTGAACAGTAAAATTTCGTGGAAATTCTGTTATTTTTGAAAATAGATATGAGGAAACGGTTTTCTCTAGGGTAATCTATCATATGTCTAGTTTATGTATATGAAATTTCATAGAAAAATATTGAGTTTTGATAATTATTTGTTATTTTACAAGAAAACTGTGCAAATCTGTCCATTTGACAGATTCTGTGTTTGTTGGTTTGAAATTGCTTAATAAATCCAATACTTGGAACTTGAGTGATTGGAATATGTTTCTGGAACCCTAGGATGCATATGTTATTTATGGAATTAACCCCATACAATTTTAGTAAATAAGGAATTGTGGGTACTGATCTAAAGTTGCCTTCAAAACTGTGCTGGCAGATTTGAGTCTTCTGCCTTTGTTGAATTTTATAATTTTTTATAAAGCTCAAATAGAGCTGAAATTTTTAAGTAAAGTACTAGACATATAATATAACAAGTAAATGAAATATCAAGGAAATTGGATAGTGAATGGATAGTTAAATTTACTGTTCAAATGGTCTGCCCTGTAGTGGGACAGAACCTTTATTTCCTGAAAGAATGAGACTTTGAAGAATTTATTCTTGCAATTGGACAAGTGAATTGAGCTGAAATTTGGTATGCATGATAAATAATGTGTTTACTAAATGGGTGAATTTTTATATGTCCTAATTATACCATTTAGTATAGAAAAGAAATATTTTGAGTCCTGCAATACGGTTTCTGATTTAGGCAGTAAATAGAACTAGTTTTGATGTTTTGCCATTATTGCTTCGTTTGCTTGTTTGGTTGCCTTTGGGTTGCGATATAGAGACTCCTAGGAACCTAAATAGGATAAGGATGTGAGAAGGATTAGAAAACCTATAGAATTGATAGTTAAGGGAAACCATGAGTGCTTTTGTGAGTTAGAATGTCTGCTAATCATTGGATTTTAATATCCTTTGGTCTAGGGACTGAACAAGGAAAGTAGAGAACTCCACTGCAAGCTTTGAGACTGCTGTGCTGCTGCTGGATCGAGGTAAGGGAATGTGCCATGAAAATTTAATAGTCCATGTTTTAAGAATATATTTATATATGTTTTATCGATGCTTTCAATAAACTCAGTTTGATATTTGTTTATAGAGAAAATGTGCATTGATTTAGAAACTGTTTTGAGTTAGTACAGTTAAGACAGATTTTAGAAACAAGTTGTGGATATGCTATGATTTTGGCTTAGTAAGGCAAGAGAGAGATTGAAAAATAAACAAGCATGATATGTTTTAAGAACACCAAAAACAATTTTGAGTGTGATGCCCTGTAGACTGACAACCCAAGGCCACGAGGGGATCGTATGCCCTAAAGACATGGCAAGAAGGCCTCGAGGGGTTTTATTCCCTGTAGACCGGCAACAAGTAAGGCCACGAGGGGTTGTATTCTCTGAAGATATGGCAACCCAGGCCACGAGGGGATCTTCGGATCTTTGTAGACTGGCAAGAAGGCCACGAGGGGTTTCATACCCTGTAGACATGGCACCAACAAGGTCACGAGGGACATAGTCTTAAAGATAAAGTTCAGTTACATGTTCCATATAGTTTTGCTATTTTATGCAATAGTATGAGATAAGTTTTCTCTTCAGAACAGTTTAAGGGAACATGTTTAGTTTACATATAAAGGAATCATGCTATATGTTTAGATTTCAATAAATATATTATGCCTTACAAGTTATCAGATATTATGTTCATCAGTATGAAACATATATGTGCAAGAAACTCATGAAATCATTTTAGCATGAACTGTTTATATGCAAGTCATATCCACAAAGATTATTCTGTTTATCATGCATTCATGCATACTGTTAAATCTTCATGTCACAATTCCCTTCCTGAGCAAAGTGGGTTGCTCAGATTGCAGGAACATCCTATGGTGCAGCCAAGAGTCTCAGCATGGAGGAGCAATTTTGTGGTATCTAGAACTAGTCTTAGACGTTTTGAGTCTTTATGTATATAAAGCAGAAATGATGTATATGTTTAGATAGTCTTCCGCTGTATTAGAGTTATTATGTCCACATACTGATGTATTTTGTATAAACAGCTATAGATGCTCTGACTACTATCACTTCCTTTAGGTGGACTAGTATACTCATTCGTTTTGTAAAGGAGTATGTTTATAGTATTGGGAGTTCCCAACCAAGAAGAAGTTAAAGAATCAGGACGAGAGAAAAGAAAAGAAAGGAGAAAAATTTATACTCATTTTAGTTGGTTCGTGTTAATATCAGGCACAAGCTTGATATTAGCATGCCGGTCCGACTCCGAATCATATTACGGATTTGGGTCGTGACATTCATCGTCTTCATCTTGATCACCATTTTCGTCGTCTTCATCTTCACCATCTTTGTCATGGTCGTCATCTTCATCTACACATTTATCGTCACCATAACCTGCACTGTTTTCATCATAACCATTTTCATTCACTGTTTTCATCTTTGTCATTCTCTCCTTTTCCACTACAAGCTGATTGCCTTCTTTCCTTCCATCTTTTGAAACTACTTTTTTGGCATCAGCTTCTAAAGATAGAAAGCAAATTAACCCAACAGCAACTAAAACTAGGAAAAGCTTCTTCCTCATATTAGTGCAATTAAGGTTATGAAATCTTTACATAAATTGGTAGGATTCAATGAAATCTTTATATAAATTTCTTCACTTACTCTTTGTCAGTGCAAAGTAGATTGAACGTGGGTACCAGAACATTAGATGTAGTACTGGAGTGATCACAATTGTAGGCCATTAAGGTGATAATTCATTAATTTAATTATGTTTTAACTATGCTCCCTTATAATGGTGTTGGTAGTCCCACTTTGAGGGTTCAGTTTCCTTGCTCTATGCAAGCAATAGAGAAATATAAATGATAATGGTGCGGACACCAGGATCACACCAGATTATTTCCCATTTTTGATTAGTTGACTTGTTATGATTTGATTTCGTATTTTATGGTGATTTCTTAATTTATGTGATTGTATCTTCCCTAATTGATTATTTCCTTTTGATGTATTTCTGATATGGGATTGTATCTTCCCTAATTGATTATTTCCTTTTTGATGTATTTCTAAAGTCTTTTTAAACAATATTCCAGGAAAGGTTTAGGGACTAGATTTTGAAATAAAATTATTTTGAGAAATATTATTCTCTCGCTTGGTGTTGATTCCAGGCACCCCTAAGGTGGTGAAGCCTAGAGTTTGTTCTTTTGTTCCTATTATCCCCCCTTTCAATAACCGTCCAGCATCAAGCTGGTATCAGAGCAAAACCCCGATCTCCACACCCGCTGTTACCCCAACCAAACCAAAAAATAAAGACTCCCAACCCAACCCCATGACTAAGATAAACTTCATATACTTACTTCACGAAATCTGTGCCGCCGCCGCCGCCGCTGAAGTTGCCGCCAAATTAATCACCCCTTCCAATATCCCTACACAAACAAAACCCATCGCAAAACCCACCATTCCCCTTCATCCTCGGCTGTGAAGTTATCCTCAGCAACACACAATAACCCGAAACCCACAAATCAAATCCACCGTAACCCATAACCCTCACTCTTCAAAATACAGAGCAAAACCCACCGTGAACCCAGCCGTTATCAACCCACCCAAAGCCTGAAAATCCCGATCTGCTCCTCAGACCACCGATCTGCCAGTCTCAAGCTCGTGGTCCACCAGCACCTCTCACGACCCCGTCGCACCACCGACCTCGATCTCATGACTCCAGCACCATCCTCGCGCCGCCACCAGGTCGCGCTGGTGGTCTTGGTCTCTTACCTCGAGCCGCCGCCCCGTCTCCATCACGAGCCCACCTCGTGATCTCCTGGAGCCTTACTTTGAAATTTTTAGTGTTACGTTTATTTGTATTTGTTATTTGACATTACTACTTTTAGTTTTACTATTTGTTTCTGTTATTTGACATTACTACTTTTAGTTTTATTATTTACTGTAAAAAAAAAAAAGTTGTTTAATAAGAACACAACAGCCAAGGTACACACAGCAGCCAGTTGTTATTAAAAGGAGAACAGGACCCACGTGAATGAAGATTCCAAGATCGTCCGGGACCCACGTAGACTTGCAAACTTTGGCAGATTCAAATAATCTACTCAGGTAGACTTGCTCACTAAGGTACCATGCCATACTTGAGAACTTAATTTTGCAGAATTCAAAATATCACCAATAAATTTTTTATGTGTTTGTGGGATTGTTAGTTCACTTATCATATGTGGTTTTAGCCTTGTTCACAATACTTTATCCTTTGTTACTTGGTTGCTGGCACTACATGAATTTTTGGTAGAACTGTTTCAATACATTTACATCTATTAAATTACCACCACAGATTTTTTTTTTTTCTTTTTTAGACCAAAAAAAAAAAAATCCTTCTAGGTTATTAAAACTTAGTATTAATTGTTGAGCTTCTAAGTTAGTAGGAGTCATTGATTACCTAGTTCCACCCATAGCATTTTAAATTGCTAGCACTACTCGCTTACCGTTTGCCTCCTCTAATCATCGACTAGTTTCCTACGTGATTCAGCCTCGACTTTAGTTGTGCAATTTATTCTAGTGTATGCGCTTGCGTAGTGGCCGCGTCGTATTAGATCTTACATTCCTGTCCACTTTAGAACCACACTCTAGTTCAGAGCCCCACCCCTCAATGGAGCAAAACATGGAGATTATCATGAAGGCCCTTCAGGATCTTAGACAAGATAATCTTGAGCTTAGACAAGATAATCTTAGGACCAATGCCCGGTTAGATGACCTAACAACATCCATCATAAGATGGCACAAAGCACCTCACATGGAGGACACTGAGGAAGGCCATGATGCAATTCCCAATAGGCCACCCCGTCAAGGTCACCCTTATAGAGGCCAAGATCATTTCCATAGAGACCAGGATGAAGGGATGAGAGGAGTGAAAGTAGAAGCCCCCACTTTTGATGGTTGTTTAGATTCATGGGTTTTCACTGATTGGTTACGTCAAATGGAGCATTTTTTCGAATGGTATAATTGGGCTGAAAATAAGAAGGTTCGATTCGCAAAGATAAAGTTAATAGGTAGAGCCCAACTTTATTGGGATGAGATCACCAATAACCTTACGAGGAGACAGGAACCACCAATTTCTGATTGGCCAGAGATGAAGCAGGCCCTATCATGAAACTATCTCCCCACAACCTACAAGAGTACCCTTCTCGAGAAGTGGGATAACCTTTGGCAAGGCCCTAGGTCCGTGATCGACTACATTGAACAATTTCAAGAATACAAGAGGCATTGTCAAATAGTCGAGGAAGAGGTAGTGACACTTGGTAGGCTTAAGAAAGGATTAAATGACGATCTTAGGAGAGAATTGATCATTGAGGCGTCACCTTCTTAGACCAAGCCTACGACTTAGCAAAGAACTGTGAGTTGGCAGCCAAAACTCCTTTCATGAGACGCTCGGACTTTCGAGGAACCACCAATAACCTTCACCCTTCAAGTAACCGACCTCCCA
>OU015762.1:765646-805349 GCA_907173295.1 Fagus sylvatica
GGGTGGTTCAACGGTTTGGCATTTGAATCCAAACACGTTGAGGGGTGATTTGACTTGGGGACTACCCAAGCTGCAAATCGAGTGGTCCAACGGCTTGGCATTTGAATCCAAACACGTTGGGGAGGTTAATTTGAGACTTCAAATTTGTCCAAGTCTCAAATTGGGTGGTTCAACGGTTTGGCATTTGAATCCAAACACGTTGAGGGGTGATTTGACTTGGGGACACCCAATCGAGTGGTCCAACGGCTTGGCATTTGAATCCAAACACGTTGGGGAGGTTAATTTGAGACTTCAAATTTGTCCAAGTCTCAAATTGGGTGGTTCAACGGTTTGGCATTTGAATCCAAACACGTTGAGGGGTGATTTGACTTGGGGACTACCCAAGCTGCAAATCGAGTGGTCCAACGGCTTGGCATTTGAATCCAAACACGTTGGGGAGGTTAATTTGAGACTTCAAATTTGTCCAAGTCTCAAATTGGGTGGTTCAACGGTTTGGCATTTGAATCCAAACACGTTGAGGGGTGATTTGACTTGGGGACTACCCAAGCTGCAAATCGAGTGGTCCAACGGCTTGGCATTTGAATCCAAACACGTTGGGGAGGTTAATTTGAGACTTCAAATTTGTCCAAGTCTCAAATTGGGTGGTTCAACGGTTTGGCATTTGAATCCAAACACGTTGAGGGGTGATTTGACTTGGGGACTACCCAAGCTGCAAATCGAGTGGTCCAACGGCTTGGCATTTGAATCCAAACACGTTGAGGGGTGATTTGACTTGGGGACTTACCCAAGCTGCAAATCGAGTGGTCCAACGGCTTGGCATTTGAATCCAAACACGTTGGGGAGGTTAATTTGAGTCTTCAAATTTGTCCAAGTCTCAAATTGGGTGGTTCAACGGTTTGGCATTTGAATCCAAACACGTTGAGGGGTGATTTGACTTGGGGACTACCCAAGCTGCAAATCGAGTGGTCCAACGGCTTGGCATTTGAATCCAAACACGTTGAGGGGTGATTTGACTTGGGGATTACCCAAGCTGCAAATCGAGTGGTCCAACGGCTTGGCATTTGAATCCAAACACGTTGGGGAGGTTAATTTGAGTCTTCAAATTTGTCCAAGTCTCAAATTGGGTGGTTCAACGGTTTGGCATTTGAATCCAAACACGTTGAGGGGTGATTTGACTTGGGGACTACCCAAGCTGCAAATCGAGTGGTCCAACGGCTTGGCATTTGAATCCAAACACGTTGGGGAGGTTAATTTGAGACTTCAAATTTGTCCAAGTCTCAAATTGGGTGGTTCAACGGTTTGGCATTTGAATCCAAACACGTTGAGGGGTGATTTGACTTGGGGACTACCCAAGCTGCAAATCGAGTGGTCCAACGGCTTGGCATTTGAATCCAAACACGTTGGGGAGGTTAATTTGAGACTTCAAATTTGTCCAAGTCTCAAATTGGGTGGTTCAACGGTTTGGCATTTGAATCCAAACACGTTGAGGGGTGATTTGACTTGGGGACTACCCAAGCTGCAAATCGAGTGGTCCAACGGCTTGGCATTTGAATCCAAACACGTTGGGGAGGTTAATTTGAGACTTCAAATTTGTCCAAGTCTCAAATTGGGTGGTTCAACGGTTTGGCATTTGAATCCAAACACGTTGAGGGGTGATTTGACTTGGGGACTACCCAAGCTGCAAATCGAGTGGTCCAACGGCTTGGCATTTGAATCCAAACACGTTGAGGGGTGATTTGACTTGGGGATTACCCAAGCTGCAAATCGAGTGGTCCAACGGCTTGGCATTTGAATCCAAACACGTTGGGGAGGTTAATTTGAGTCTTCAAATTTGTCCAAGTCTCAAATTGGGTGGTTCAACGGTTTGGCATTTGAATCCAAACACGTTGAGGGGTGATTTGACTTGGGGACTACCCAAGCTGCAAATCGAGTGGTCCAACGGCTTGGCATTTGAATCCAAACACGTTGAGGGGTGATTTGACTTGGGGACTTACCCAAGCTGCAAATCGAGTGGTCCAACGGCTTGGCATTTGAATCCAAACACGTTGGGGAGGTTAATTTGAGTCTTCAAATTTGTCCAAGTCTCAAATTGGGTGGTTCAACGGTTTGGCATTTGAATCCAAACACGTTGAGGGGTGATTTGACTTGGGGACTACCCAAGCTGCAAATCGAGTGGTCCAACGGCTTGGCATTTGAATCCAAACACGTTGGGGAGGTTAATTTGAGACTTCAAATTTGTCCAAGTCTCAAATTGGGCGGGTGGTTCAACGGTTGGCATTTGAATCCAAACACGTTGAGGGGTGATTTGACTTGGGGATTACCCAAGCTGCAAATCGAGTGGTCCAACGGCTTGGCATTTGAATCCAAACACGTTGGGGAGGTTAATTTGAGTCTTCAAATTTGTCCAAGTCTCAAATTGGGTGGTTCAACGGTTTGGCATTTGAATCCAAACACGTTGAGGGGTGATTTGACTTGGGGACTACCCAAGCTGCAAATCGAGTGGTCCAACGGCTTGGCATTTGAATCCAAACACGTTGGGGAGGTTAATTTGAGACTTCAAATTTGTCCAAGTCTCAAATTGGGTGGTTCAACGGTTTGGCATTTGAATCCAAACACGTTGAGGGGTGATTTGACTTGGGGACTACCCAAGCTGCAAATCGAGTGGTCCAACGGCTTGGCATTTGAATCCAAACACGTTGGGGAGGTTAATTTGAGACTTCAAATTTGTCCAAGTCTCAAATTGGGTGGTTCAACGGTTTGGCATTTGAATCCAAACACGTTGAGGGGTGATTTGACTTGGGGACTACCCAAGCTGCAAATCGAGTGGTCCAACGGCTTGGCATTTGAATCCAAACACGTTGAGGGGTGATTTGACTTGGGGACTTACCCAAGCTGCAAATCGAGTGGTCCAACGGCTTGGCATTTGAATCCAAACACGTTGGGGAGGTTAATTTGAGTCTTCAACTTTGTCCAAGTCTCAAATTGGGTGGTTCAACGGTTTGGCATTTGAATCCAAACACGTTGAGGGGTGATTTGACTTGGGGACTACCCAAGCTGCAAATCGAGTGGTCCAACGGCTTGGCATTTGAATCCAAACACGTTGAGGGGTGATTTGACTTGGGGATTACCCAAGCTGCAAATCGAGTGGTCCAACGGCTTGGCATTTGAATCCAAACACGTTGGGGAGGTTAATTTGAGTCTTCAAATTTGTCCAAGTCTCAAATTGGGTGGTTCAACGGTTTGGCATTTGAATCCAAACACGTTGAGGGGTGATTTGACTTGGGGACTACCCAAGCTGCAAATCGAGTGGTCCAACGGCTTGGCATTTGAATCCAAACACGTTGAGGGGTGATTTGACTTGGGGATTACCCAAGCTGCAAATCGAGTGGTCCAACGGCTTGGCATTTGAATCCAAACACGTTGGGGAGGTTAATTTGAGTCTTCAAATTTGTCCAAGTCTCAAATTGGGTGGTTCAACGGTTTGGCATTTGAATCCAAACACGTTGAGGGGTGATTTGACTTGGGGACTACCCAAGCTGCAAATCGAGTGGTCCAACGGCTTGGCATTTGAATCCAAACACGTTGGGGAGGTTAATTTGAGACTTCAAATTTGTCCAAGTCTCAAATTGGGTGGTTCAACGGTTTGGCATTTGAATCCAAACACGTTGAGGGGTGATTTGACTTGGGGACTACCCAAGCTGCAAATCGAGTGGTCCAACGGCTTGGCATTTGAATCCAAACACGTTGGGGAGGTTAATTTGAGACTTCAAATTTGTCCAAGTCTCAAATTGGGTGGTTCAACGGTTTGGCATTTGAATCCAAACACGTTGAGGGGTGATTTGACTTGGGGACTACCCAAGCTGCAAATCGAGTGGTCCAACGGCTTGGCATTTGAATCCAAACACGTTGAGGGGTGATTTGACTTGGGGATTACCCAAGCTGCAAATCGAGTGGTCCAACGGCTTGGCATTTGAATCCAAACACGTTGGGGAGGTTAATTTGAGTCTTCAAATTTGTCCAAGTCTCAAATTGGGTGGTTCAACGGTTTGGCATTTGAATCCAAACACGTTGAGGGGTGATTTGACTTGGGGACTACCCAAGCTGCAAATCGAGTGGTCCAACGGCTTGGCATTTGAATCCAAACACGTTGAGGGGTGATTTGACTTGGGGATTACCCAAGCTGCAAATCGAGTGGTCCAACGGCTTGGCATTTGAATCCAAACACGTTGGGGAGGTTAATTTGAGTCTTCAAATTTGTCCAAGTCTCAAATTGGGTGGTTCAACGGTTTGGCATTTGAATCCAAACACGTTGAGGGGTGATTTGACTTGGGGACTACCCAAGCTGCAAATCGAGTGGTCCAACGGCTTGGCATTTGAATCCAAACACGTTGGGGAGGTTAATTTGAGACTTCAAATTTGTCCAAGTCTCAAATTGGGTGGTTCAACGGTTTGGCATTTGAATCCAAACACGTTGAGGGGTGATTTGACTTGGGGACTACCCAAGCTGCAAATGGTCCAACGGCTTGGCATTTGAATCCAAACACGTTGAGGGGTGATTTGACTTGGGGACTACCCAAGCTGCAAATCGAGTGGTCCAACGGCTTGGCATTTGAATCCAAACACGTTGGGGAGGTTAATTTGAGACTTCAAATTTGTCCAAGTCTCAAATTGGGTGGTTCAACGGTTTGGCATTTGAATCCAAACACGTTGAGGGGTGATTTGACTTGGGGACTACCCAAGCTGCAAATCGAGTGGTCCAACGGCTTGGCATTTGAATCCAAACACGTTGAGGGGTGATTTGACTTGGGGATTACCCAAGCTGCAAATCGAGTGGTCCAACGGCTTGGCATTTGAATCCAAACACGTTGGGGAGGTTAATTTGAGTCTTCAAATTTGTCCAAGTCTCAAATTGGGTGGTTCAACGGTTTGGCATTTGAATCCAAACACGTTGAGGGGTGATTTGACTTGGGGACTACCCAAGCTGCAAATCGAGTGGTCCAACGGCTTGGCATTTGAATCCAAACACGTTGAGGGGTGATTTGACTTGGGGATTACCCAAGCTGCAAATCGAGTGGTCCAACGGCTTGGCATTTGAATCCAAACACGTTGGGGAGGTTAATTTGAGTCTTCAAATTTGTCCAAGTCTCAAATTGGGTGGTTCAACGGTTTGGCATTTGAATCCAAACACGTTGAGGGGTGATTTGACTTGGGGACTACCCAAGCTGCAAATCGAGTGGTCCAACGGCTTGGCATTTGAATCCAAACACGTTGGGGAGGTTAATTTGAGACTTCAAATTTGTCCAAGTCTCAAATTGGGTGGTTCAACGGTTTGGCATTTGAATCCAAACACGTTGAGGGGTGATTTGACTTGGGGACTACCCAAGCTGCAAATCGAGTGGTCCAACGGCTTGGCATTTGAATCCAAACACGTTGGGGAGGTTAATTTGAGACTTCAAATTTGTCCAAGTCTCAAATTGGGTGGTTCAACGGTTTGGCATTTGAATCCAAACACGTTGAGGGGTGATTTGACTTGGGGACTACCCAAGCTGCAAATCGAGTGGTCCAACGGCTTGGCATTTGAATCCAAACACGTTGGGGAGGTTAATTTGAGACTTCAAATTTGTCCAAGTCTCAAATTGGGTGGTTCAACGGTTTGGCATTTGAATCCAAACACGTTGAGGGGTGATTTGACTTGGGGACTACCCAAGCTGCAAATCGAGTGGTCCAACGGCTTGGCATTTGAATCCAAACACGTTGAGGGGTGATTTGACTTGGGGATTACCCAAGCTGCAAATCGAGTGGTCCAACGGCTTGGCATTTGAATCCAAACACGTTGGGGAGGTTAATTTGAGTCTTCAAATTTGTCCAAGTCTCAAATTGGGTGGTTCAACGGTTTGGCATTTGAATCCAAACACGTTGAGGGGTGATTTGACTTGGGGACTACCCAAGCTGCAAATCGAGTGGTCCAACGGCTTGGCATTTGAATCCAAACACGTTGAGGGGTGATTTGACTTGGGGACTTACCCAAGCTGCAAATCGAGTGGTCCAACGGCTTGGCATTTGAATCCAAACACGTTGGGGAGGTTAATTTGAGTCTTCAAATTTGTCCAAGTCTCAAATTGGGTGGTTCAACGGTTTGGCATTTGAATCCAAACACGTTGAGGGGTGATTTGACTTGGGGACTACCCAAGCTGCAAATCGAGTGGTCCAACGGCTTGGCATTTGAATCCAAACACGTTGGGGAGGTTAATTTGAGACTTCAAATTTGTCCAAGTCTCAAATTGGGTGGTTCAACGGTTTGGCATTTGAATCCAAACACGTTGAGGGGTGATTTGACTTGGGGACTACCCAAGCTGCAAATCGAGTGGTCCAACGGCTTGGCATTTGAATCCAAACACGTTGGGGAGGTTAATTTGAGACTTCAAATTTGTCCAAGTCTCAAATTGGGTGGTTCAACGGTTTGGCATTTGAATCCAAACACGTTGAGGGGTGATTTGACTTGGGGACTACCCAAGCTGCAAATCGAGTGGTCCAACGGCTTGGCATTTGAATCCAAACACGTTGGGGAGGTTAATTTGAGACTTCAAATTTGTCCAAGTCTCAAATTGGGTGGTTCAACGGTTTGGCATTTGAATCCAAACACGTTGAGGGGTGATTTGACTTGGGGACTACCCAAGCTGCAAATCGAGTGGTCCAACGGCTTGATTTGAATCCAAACACGTTGAGGGGTGATTTGACTTGGGGACTACCCAAGCTGCAAATCGAGTGGTCCAACGGCTTGGCATTTGAATCCAAACACGTTGGGGAGGTTAATTTGAGACTTCAAATTTGTCCAAGTCTCAAATTGGGTGGTTCAACGGTTTGGCATTTGAATCCAAACACGTTGAGGGGTGATTTGACTTGGGGACTACCCAAGCTGCAAATCGAGTGGTCCAACGGCTTGGCATTTGAATCCAAACACGTTGAGGGGTGATTTGACTTGGGGATTACCCAAGCTGCAAATCGAGTGGTCCAACGGCTTGGCATTTGAATCCAAACACGTTGGGGAGGTTAATTTGAGTCTTCAAATTTGTCCAAGTCTCAAATTGGGTGGTTCAACGGTTTGGCATTTGAATCCAAACACGTTGAGGGGTGATTTGACTTGGGGACTACCCAAGCTGCAAATCGAGTGGTCCAACGGCTTGGCATTTGAATCCAAACACGTTGGGGAGGTTAATTTGAGACTTCAAATTTGTCCAAGTCTCAAATTGGGTGGTTCAACGGTTTGGCATTTGAATCCAAACACGTTGAGGGGTGATTTGACTTGGGGACTACCCAAGCTGCAAATCGAGTGGTCCAACGGCTTGGCATTTGAATCCAAACACGTTGAGGGGTGATTTGACTTGGGGACTACCCAAGCTGCAAATCGAGTGGTCCAACGGCTTGGCATTTGAATCCAAACACGTTGGGGAGGTTAATTTGAGTCTTCAAATTTGTCCAAGTCTCAAATTGGGTGGTTCAACGGTTTGGCATTTGAATCCAAACACGTTGAGGGGTGATTTGACTTGGGGACTACCCAAGCTGCAAATCGAGTGGTCCAACGGCTTGGCATTTGAATCCAAACACGTTGAGGGGTGATTTGACTTGGGGATTACCCAAGCTGCAAATCGAGTGGTCCAACGGCTTGGCATTTGAATCCAAACACGTTGGGGAGGTTAATTTGAGTCTTCAAATTTGTCCAAGTCTCAAATTGGGTGGTTCAACGGTTTGGCATTTGAATCCAAACACGTTGAGGGGTGATTTGACTTGGGGACTACCCAAGCTGCAAATCGAGTGGTCCAACGGCTTGGCATTTGAATCCAAACACGTTGGGGAGGTTAATTTGAGACTTCAAATTTGTCCAAGTCTCAAATTGGGTGGTTCAACGGTTTGGCATTTGAATCCAAACACGTTGAGGGGTGATTTGACTTGGGGACTACCCAAGCTGCAAATCAAATTGAGTGGTCCAACGGCTTGGCATTTGAATCCAAACACGTTGAGGGGTGATTTGACTTGGGGACTACCCAAGCTGCAAATCGAGTGGTCCAACGGCTTGGCATTTGAATCCAAACACGTTGGGGAGGTTAATTTGAGACTTCAAATTTGTCCAAGTCTCAAATTGGGTGGTTCAACGGTTTGGCATTTGAATCCAAACACGTTGAGGGGTGATTTGACTTGGGGACTACCCAAGCTGCAAATCGAGTGGTCCAACGGCTTGGCATTTGAATCCAAACACGTTGGGGAGGTTAATTTGAGACTTCAAATTTGTCCAAGTCTCAAATTGGGTGGTTCAACGGTTTGGCATTTGAATCCAAACACGTTGAGGGGTGATTTGACTTGGGGACTACCCAAGCTGCAAATCGAGTGGTCCAACGGCTTGGCATTTGAATCCAAACACGTTGAGGGGTGATTTGACTTGGGGATTACCCAAGCTGCAAATCGAGTGGTCCAACGGCTTGGCATTTGAATCCAAACACGTTGGGGAGGTTAATTTGAGTCTTCAAATTTGTCCAAGTCTCAAATTGGGTGGTTCAACGGTTTGGCATTTGAATCCAAACACGTTGAGGGGTGATTTGACTTGGGGACTACCCAAGCTGCAAATCGAGTGGTCCAACGGCTTGGCATTTGAATCCAAACACGTTGAGGGGTGATTTGACTTGGGGATTACCCAAGCTGCAAATCGAGTGGTCCAACGGCTTGGCATTTGAATCCAAACACGTTGGGGAGGTTAATTTGAGTCTTCAAATTTGTCCAAGTCTCAAATTGGGTGGTTCAACGGTTTGGCATTTGAATCCAAACACGTTGAGGGGTGATTTGACTTGGGGACTACCCAAGCTGCAAATCGAGTGGTCCAACGGCTTGGCATTTGAATCCAAACACGTTGAGGGGTGATTTGACTTGGGGATTACCCAAGCTGCAAATCGAGTGGTCAACGGCTTGGCATTTGAATCCAAACACGTTGGGGAGGTTAATTTGAGTCTTCAAATTTGTCCAAGTCTCAAATTGGGTGGTTCAACGGTTTGGCATTTGAATCCAAACACGTTGAGGGGTGATTTGACTTGGGGACTACCCAAGCTGCAAATCGAGTGGTCCAACGGCTTGGCATTTGAATCCAAACACGTTGAGGGGTGATTTGACTTGGGGATTACCCAAGCTGCAAATCGAGTGGTCCAACGGCTTGGCATTTGAATCCAAACACGTTGGGGAGGTTAATTTGAGTCTTCAAATTTGTCCAAGTCTCAAATTGGGTGGTTCAACGGTTTGGCATTTGAATCCAAACACGTTGAGGGGTGATTTGACTTGGGGACTACCCAAGCTGCAAATCGAGTGGTCCAACGGCTTGGCATTTGAATCCAAACACGTTGAGGGGTGATTTGACTTGGGGATTACCCAAGCTGCAAATCGAGTGGTCCAACGGCTTGGCATTTGAATCCAAACACGTTGGGGAGGTTAATTTGAGTCTTCAAATTTGTCCAAGTCTCAAATTGGGTGGTTCAACGGTTTGGCATTTGAATCCAAACACGTTGAGGGGTGATTTGACTTGGGGACTACCCAAGCTGCAAATCGAGTGGTCCAACGGCTTGGCATTTGAATCCAAACACGTTGAGGGGTGATTTGACTTGGGGACTTACCCAAGCTGCAAATCGAGTGGTCCAACGGCTTGGCATTTGAATCCAAACACGTTGGGGAGGTTAATTTGAGACTTCAAATTTGTCCAAGTCTCAAATTGGGTGGTTCAACGGTTTGGCATTTGAATCCAAACACGTTGAGGGGTGATTTGACTTGGGGACTACCCAAGCTGCAAATCGAGTGGTCCAACGGCTTGGCATTTGAATCCAAACACGTTGGGGAGGTTAATTTGAGACTTCATTTGAATCCAAACACGTTGAGGTTGAGTGATTTGACTTGGGGACTACCCAAGCTGCAAATCGAGTGGTCCAACGGCTTGGCATTTGAATCCAAACACGTTGGGGAGGTTAATTTGAGACTTCAAATTTGTCCAAGTCTCAAATTGGGTGGTTCAACGGTTTGGCATTTGAATCCAAACACGTTGAGGGGTGATTTGACTTGGGGACTACCCAAGCTGCAAATCGAGTGGTCCAACGGCTTGGCATTTGAATCCAAACACGTTGGGGAGGTTAATTTGAGACTTCAAATTTGTCCAAGTCTCAAATTGGGTGGTTCAACGGTTTGGCATTTGAATCCAAACACGTTGAGGGGTGATTTGACTTGGGGACTACCCAAGCTGCAAATCGAGTGGTCCAACGGCTTGGCATTTGAATCCAAACACGTTGGGGTGTGATTTGGCTTGGGGACTACCCAAGTCTCAAATCGAGTGAACCAACGGTTTGGAATTTGAATCCAAACACGTTGGGGTGTGATTTGGCTTGGGGACTACCCAAGTCTCAAATCGAGTGAACCAACGGTTTGGAACCCTTAATCCAAACACGTTGGGGTGTGATTTGGCTTGGGGACTACCCAAGTCTCAAATCGAGTGAACCAACGGTTTGGAACCCTTAATCCAAACACGTTGGGGTGTGATTTGGCTTGGGGACTACCCAAGTCTCAAATCGAGTGAGTCAACACATCATCAAATCGTAATTTAATGGTTAGACTTGGTCTGGAAATCCGTCCAAACGGTCTGGGACAAAATTGTTTATTTGATTGTCTTTTCCTATCATTGGGTTTTGAGTATGAAGTTTACCTGGCTTTTCTGGCTCTGGAATTACCTGTTGCTCTTTCTTGCAAATGTCTGACCGAGGTAGTGGTAGCGGAGATCGTCGCCGGTCCTCACGCCTTGGATTCTTGTGAATGTATGAACATTGAGGGTCAGATCTTAAGGAAGACCTGAGGTAGACTTGGGGTCATGTGAATTTAGCTCCCTCTTCTTGGGTTTGTCGCCGATGGTGGCATTCCATGTGGTCCATTCCTGAGGGACTTTGGCTCTGTGTGCTTTAGATGCCATGCGAGCTTCATTGAGGTGGTTGTTGCTCTGTTTGTTGGGTCGGAGTGCACTTGCATCCCATACTTTAGGCTTAGCTGTCTCACAGGTTAGCTGCAAATTCGAAACATTAAAGGGTTGGGTCTTATACATTCAAGAGGCCCATTTCTATCATCATTGGGTCTTACTCACTTACGAGGCCCATTTCTTATCATCATCGGGTCTTACTCACTTGCGAGGCCCATTTCCATTAATGTTGGGACTTACTCCTTCACGAGGCCCATTTCATCATCATCGGGTCTTACTCCTTCACGAGGCCCATTTCATCATCATCGGGTCTTACTCCTTCATGAGGCCCTTTTCAGCAAATCCTGGGTCTTACTCCTTCACGAGGCCCATTTCAGCAACTCTTGGGTCTTACTCCTTCACGAAGCCCATTTCTATCAATGTCGGGACTTACTCCTTCACGCGGCCCATTTCTATCATCATTGGGTCTTACTCCTTTACGAGGCCCATTTCTTCATCATCGGGTCTTACTCCTTCATGAGGCCCATTTCGAATGACTCTTTCGAATTTTTCCAATTTTTCTCCTGACAAAAATGGAAAAATTTGCCCCAGTGTGTAGCGTTGAATAAATTTTTCTAGCTTCTTGAAGATAGAAAAATTTTGCCCCAGTGTGGAACAATACATGCTGATGCAGAATCCTGGATTTCTTCCTCTATCTCCTTTGCATCGGACTGCGATAACCACCCGAGAGTCGAACTATTTTCCTTTGAAATTTTTCAAAACCCTCTTGAAAAATTCTGGCCCAGTATGGCATATCGAAACAAATTTTTCCAGCTTCTCGAAGATGGAAAAATTTTGCCCCAGTATGGCATTATCTTGATCGATACGAGTTTCCAAACTCTTCATGCACATACTTCTTGGTTTGGTCCAAACTAACTGCCCAAGTCTCGAACCAGCTCTTCGTCACAATTTTTCAGTTGACTGAAAAATTTGCCCTAGTGTGGAATCACACGTGTCGATGCAGAATCCAAATTTTCGCTTCTGTCCCTTTTGCCCTGGATCGAGACAGCCGTTCGAGTGTTGGGTCGCTTTTCCTTCAAAATTTTTCAAAACCCCTTTCAAAAAATTTGCCCCAGTGTGTTGTCAAATTCAATCATGAGACATTCCTTGGCTGCTTCTTAACTTTTCTGGTCTTCTCAGTGCTGACAACATACTTTTGGTCATCAGCTTATCTGGTCGGTCTGTCTAATGCTCTTGATCATTCGGTCGGACAACACTTTCTCAATCTTCGATCCGCTTGGTTGAACCTTTGATTCATCACATTCTTGAAGGTGGTAGTCCTCTCTTGATCTCTGGTTTGTCTTCTAATTTTTCCGTTCGCGGAAAAATTGCCCCAGTGTGGTACAACAAGATCAATGGTGAGACCCATGGATAAACCGAAGGTCTGTCACACGTTTTCCCCAATTCGGGTCTCATTTCTTTCTCAGAAACCTTTCTCGCATGGCTATTCAGAATTCGTTATTCCCGGGCTTCGATACTATCACCGATTTGGGAGATTCTGCAAAAGGTGTCCATTTGCCTGGATGATGTAGATCTTCAGTGACCTAGAAATCTACCTCAATATCGACCTCCATGTCTATTGAGTGTGTCTATGACGAGAGATTTCCTTCCCATTTTCTGAGACTTTTGAATACCACCCACAGCTTGGTAGAACCAAGAAGAAAAGATTGCCCCAGTATCAAGATTGAGAGTGGGGCCTGGCCTTTGTTTTCTATGGACAACATTCGACCAAAGCCAGTGTATGGGATTGTGTTTGGGGTATTTTCTGGTCAAGGCATGCTGTTTGAAGGGAGTCTAGGGAGAGAGTGCTCAACATCTTTCAGGGTTTTTTGGCCATTGGCTTGACTGGTAGTTTAGAGGGTGAAATGAATTTCATAGGTTGTTGCAATTCTGCACAAATCCTTCCTTGAAAAATTTTCCTCATTCAAGATTTCGAGGACTGTTTTTTAGAAAATCATTTTTCAAATCTTTTTATTCTTGGAAAATCATTAAAGAGTATAATCTTTTGAAAATTATTTCAAATGCATGCATCATTTGAGAAAGGCTCGGCAAAGCCTTGTTTCCTTTACAGTTAATGGGTGCCTCTGCTCAACAACCATCCCTTACCGAGAATGGAAAGCGTGGTCCCTCGGGTTAATCTGTTTGGCATTATCCTGTGAGCTTTTTGAGTGAGCTCTTCTTTTATTTCTTTTGAATTGGGGTGAGGCTTCAAATATTGAAGTCACTCTTGTTTGGCCCAAAGGCCATGGTGCAAAGTGGACGGTGCCCTTTATGAGATACGACCTCTTGAAGGTGCGTGATCTAGATTCCATCATTACCAGTTTTTGACCAAAAGTTCGTTGCTACATGACCAAATGATCATCGATGATCAGTGAGGTCTTTGTTGGCTCGTAACGTGGCCTTGGGGTTAAAAGGGTGCTTGAAACGAAGGATATAAGGCTCAAAATTACTTCATGATATTTCCTTGGCGCAAGCTCTTTAGGCTAAGCAGTCGCTCCCAGTTAGGAAGGACTTTCAAAGGACCGTAATGTAGGGCTTTGGTTCTCCTAGGCTTATGGGAGGATAATTTTGGCTTTGAAATTACTTGAGGGGTTTTCCTAAAGTCAAGGATTACTCTTCGTTTGAATTTCACTCCATTTAGCACTACCCTAGTCCTTAATTTGAACATTTCACTCTTCTATTCACTCAGTTTTAGCTTTCATTGGATTGACTTTTTCTTCAGTTTTTGGACTTCTTTTCCTTTTACTTTTTTTGGGGAATTCACTTGATTGACCTTGTTTCCTTCGAAAATCTCATTTACTCACTTTGTTCGCTTTTGCCTAACATGAGACTCCCACAACTATTTAACCCACCCCAGTGTGGGGGGTAATCCTTGACTGGTTTTTCATAGAAGAAAAACGAATAGGCTCAACTTGGTTAGCAAGTGGCATTTTTTCTACAAGTGGGAGGATAGTTGAACGGAGGCCTTTTCCGTCATCCTGAGTACTAACTTCTTAGCCTAGAGAGCTTAAGTGCCATTTCATAAATCCGAGTGAATTTTCTTTAAAAATATATTCTTTGGATCAGCGGGGTTTACAAGCGGTATAACTGTTTGGGTAGTAGAAACAATGCCTCCATCATTTCATATACAATCAATTGGTCAGTGAAGCTAGAACTTTTAGTCACTTACTGGTTTAGGACCACACCAACATTGGTCGTGAAAAGAAGGAATCATGTGCAAAAGGGTTAAGTGCTTCATGTGTTTGAGAAAAAGTGTTTCGGGCATGGGTGTTCAGAGAACACATGCCGCTCCTTCTCAGTAGTGGATAGCAGTCTTACTTGGACACCTCATTTTCCATGGGTGGAATTGTGGTGTTGACTCGTCCCTCTCATGGATGCATGCATTTCAAACAAATTTTTTTTTTTTGTGATTTTGAATTTATTATGCACATTTTTTTTTTGGAAAATTTTTACAAGGTTGCAACAAACTACTCAACATAGATATAGGAAAGTTTGTGGGATCATGATAGGATCTTAAAGGTTCTCTTGTGCTTTGCCTTCCGTGGGTGGTATTGGTGTCCCCTGCTGGTGGGGGGGTCAGTCCGCTTAATGTGTACTTCTTCCTCTTCAGTGGTGGTGATATCTGGGTCTTGAGAATTCATCCTTGGTGATGCGGGATCCAGGCTCCGGTGCTCCTTGAAATGGTTCGCTCTGTCTGATCTCTTGATGGCTCATTGGCGCGAAAGCCAAGTGTTGACCTAGCCTTCTTCATGGGAACAGTATGCATACTTGGCTTCCTAACTTGAACCATGGCGGGTACTTCTAGCTCCGAGTGACCAAGCTCTTGTATCTTCCGTTTGAGTGTCACGCATCTGCTAGCGCGGTATTCGGCTTTCTCCTTATCAGAACTGCACTGGTCATCTAGATTTCGAAAGTTCGACATAAGCTTTGGTTGAGTTTTGGGCACTGTATGCTCCCCTACCTTTGAGAGTGTTGGTAGCGTGGTCAAATGAACTGGCTGAATGCCACAGGTAGTGGGCCCTTGAGACTGAGGAGAAGGGATGACAGTTTCATCTTTGCGACGCTCTGGGGGCCATGCAATGATCACACTTGGAGTAGAGCCCTCATTGATTCTAAGAATCCCATGATCAACAAGGTCTTGTACCTTATTCTTTAAAGCATGGCAATCCTCTAGCGAATGGCCAGGTCTTCCAAAATGGAATTCACATTTTTTGGATGAATCATGAAGAAGATGAGGGCTTTGTTTCAAGAAAACCGGTGAGATTAACCTCTTCTCCAACAACCTTGGGTAGAGCTCATCCATAGGCATAGGCAAAGTACAAAATTTTCTCGGCTCTGACTTTAGTTTTGCGACGGTAGAAAGATTTCGACCGGATTGGTATCGCTCCGTGTGAAGCATGAGAGTTTCTTGCCTTCGGTGTCTTCTCGTTTCCCTTTTGCTTAGTGACTTCGTACTTGCCTGTCCTCTAGGAGAGTGAGAGGCAAGGTCCCTGATTGCCTTTCTATTGTCTTTCAGCAAAGTGCCCGTAAGGGTGATCAGCTGGTGCATTGATTGGACCACTTCATCGAGTTTTTTCTCTAACTGCTCAACTCTCTCAACCACATTCTTGGGCGTGTGCCGCTTGTGAGGGGTCATACGACGATCAACTTCCTTTGGCTCTTCTTTCTTGCTAATCGGACTTTGAGCTTCTTTTTCAGATTCTTCACTGCCCTTTGAGGAATGCCCATCTACGTCAGAATGGGGTTCAATTGTATCTCCTTGGTCGCCAGGGTATAATGGTTGTCCTTGCAAGCTTCTAATGTCAGAATGATCATCTTCCTTCTTATTCACCACATTCTCTTCTTTATTGCCATACATTTGCAGAGACTGGGGGCCTTCAAGGGTGTTCCAATTCCCTTTTGGAGATGGGTCGTTCTCGGGTGCGACGTTGGGATCAACTGTTCGCGCTTCATTCTCCACATCAGGCTTGGCCAGTGCTAGTAAGGCTGATGCATCCACCATCTTTGTACTCCTCATAGTCTTTTCGACCTTGGCATCTAATTGGAAGTCTCTTTCTTTAGGCTTTGAAGGTTGCACTGGTGGTGGGCCCAAATTGGTGTGAGAATGTCCTCCGGTGTTATCTTCGGATGTATCCTTGTTAATGTCTTCTACTTGCTTCTCACTTTCCGTGTCACGTTTCACCAAAAGGCGTACGAAATTCAGAAGGTCGTTGAACTTCTCCTCGAATGAAGCCATGCGGATATCCTGTGCACTAGGCCCACTTGTTTCTCCCATCATTTGTTCGTGAATGTAGATAAAACCTAGAGAGGATTCAACAACGTCAAGTTAGATTTTGAATTCACGGTTGAATGCACGACCTTGGCTCGCTTTGTGGGTAAACCATGGCTAAGTATTTATGCGTATGCATGCTATGCATGAGCGCAATATGTATGGACAAACAAATGGGTCCTCCCATTGGGTTGCCAGAAATTGGCGAGCCTTTCGGCCCATGGTTTTTATTTTGAAATTTTGGGTGACCATCATCAATCAATATGAGGATTGGGATGACACAGGTAGACATCTATAGAGTTAAGAACTCGTGTATGTACATAGTGGTATCGTCAACGGAGAAATAGGCTTTTACACCGACAAAATTCGACGAGCCTTTCGGCGCTCGGTTCCATTTTGAAAGATTTTTTTTTTTTTTGGGAACCAGTGTCGATAGGTGTGAAAGTCGTATTCTTAGTTGACGGACAACACAATGGGTAAATATCTACATTCCTATGCTGAGTTGAGAACTCTTTAGGGTTGACACATGTATGGACTTTCCAACGAAGAGATGGACTTTCACACTATCAAAATTTGACGAGCCTTTCGGCGTTCAGTTCTATTTTGAAAAATTTTTATGAACCGATGTCAGTTAGTGCGAAGGTCATACTCTTGGTTGGACAACACAATGGGTAAATATCTACATTCCCACATAGAGTTGAGAACTCTTTAGGGTTGACACATGTATGGACTCATCAACGAAGAGATGGGCTTTCACACCAACAAAATTTGACGAGCCTTTCGGCACTTGGTTCCATTTTAAAAGATTTTTGAGAACCGATGTCAGTTAGTGCGAAGGTCATACTCTTGGTTGGAGACAACACAATGGATAAATATCTACATCCCTATATAGAGTTGAGAACTCTTTAGGGTTGACACATGCACGGACTCATCAACGAAGAGATGGACTTTCACACTATCAAAATTTGACGAGCCTTTCGGCGTTCGGTTCTATTTTGAAAGATTTTTTAAAACTGATGTCAGTAAATGTGAGGGTCGTACTTTTGGTTGAGGACGACACGACTCTATACACAATGGTTACAATCGTATCAATGAAAAGATAGGCTCCCACATTACCAAAATTCGACGAGCCTTTCGGCGTTCGGTTCCATTTTAAAAATTTTTGAGGGAACCGGTGTTGGTAAATGTGAGGGTCGTACTTTTGGTTGAGGACGACACGACTCTATACACATCGGTTACAATCGTACTAACGAAAAGATAGGCTCTCACATTACCAAAATTTGACGAGCCTTTCGGCGTTCGGTTCCATTTTGAAAGATTTTTGGAAACCGATGTTGGTAAATGCGAGGGTCGTACTTTTGGTTGGACGACACGACTCTATACACAATGGTTACAATCGTACCAACGAAAAGGTAGGCTCTCACATTACCAAAATTTGACGAGCCTTTCGGCGTTCGGTTCCATTTTGAAAAAAAAAAAAAAATTTTGGAACCGGTGTCGGTAAATGCGAGGGTCGTACTTTTGGTTGGACGACGCGACTCTATACACAATGGTTACAATCGTACCAACGAAAAGATAGGCTCTCACATTACCAAAATTTGACGAGCCTTTCGGCGTTCGGTTCCATTTTGAAAAAAAAAAAAATTTTGGGAACCGGTGTCGGTAAATGCGAGGGTCGTACTTTTGGTTGGACGACGCGACTCTATACACATCCCCATGTAGAGTTGGAAACTCTTAGGGCTTGAGTGGTTTGCAACGGGTATGGACAACGTGGTTATCCTATCCCTTTATCAAATAATGACATGCAAACAAAGGTTCGAGGAGATAGAACCTGGTTCGACTCCATTTATTTTATCACCACCTGGAAAATAGCACAACGCTTTTCCCTTGACTCATTTTGAAAAGACACATCCTATTTTTGGGTATCCTATCTTAGGTTGGATGTTCACTCGGTTGGCTTTTACCAGAGCCCTCACAGGTAAGCTTTCTACTCTATAGCTCACTATATGCAACATGGTATGACACAGCTTGGAATTCTGTTTCCTAAAGGGGCCGATGATCATGCCCGTTTCGTCCTCCCGAAGGAAGTCAAAAGGGTATTGGATCACCGGGGAAGCACTTGCACGCCCCCCTCGATCTCCACGGGTGTGGAGGGAGAAGGGTGGATTCTCGTGTTCCATGTCCTAGATATAAAAGGGTTCGTGGTGGAGCCTGTACTAGCCCAGCCCCACCTGAGTCCGGGTTCGACCCAAAAGTCCAATGAGGGTAAATGTCATGATTTTGAAAACAAAAAGGGAAAAGACTTTTTTTTTTTGGTACAAAGCACAATATATGATATGTGTTGCATAAAATAAATCTCTATCCTATGTTCGCAGTTTATATGTACAAGAATATAGACATGCTAAAATCAAAACAATATACAAGATGAAATAAAGAGGATAAATCAAACAATGAATACCAACAAATATATACACACATGCTTAGCAAAGAAAACACCGAAAGACTATAGGCTTAAACCCTCTAAGTCCCCAGTGGAGTCGCCAAGCTGTCGACACCAGCGGAAAATCCGACCTCTAAAAAAGAAAGTGTTTAAGGTCTTTTTTCTTTTTATTTTCCTAGATACCGACCCCCATTTGGCGAGTGTGTGTGTGATCTCTATCTCTTTTCCGTTTCGAGATATGAGTTGTGTGTGTGTGTGGGAACTTGTGTACGTGTGTGCGTGTGTGCACAAATTTGGAGTCGCCACCAACCATGGGAAATTTAAGGTGTGATTGGGCACCTATGTCTAATAGATTTTATCTTATTTAGACATCTAAAACTAAATGGTCTTGAACCAGAGATAGGTTCGGGGGTTTGCTTATGCGTGGGGAAGGTGTTAGGCACCCCACGACATCCGTTTAAGAAACGGTTACCTCCTTTCTAGTGTTTCCTTTTATTTGCTAAGCCTAGGTTTGTTGGTTTTAATTATGTACAAATGTCCCAAATTCGGTCGAGCAATATACCAAGAGTGGCAAATGCAATTTAACCTCATTTGGTTTTGATTAGACTCTTTATTTCACCATCCCTTTATCTTTGTATCTTTTAAATTTCCGGGCATTTCGGTGGTAGGATATACTTGAAATCCTAACACCTAGTGCCGGGACAAACAATTAATGTTTTTGGTGCCATATTCGGGATCTCTTTACCCTTGATTTCCAAGAGTAAAGCGGTCCGTCAAATGGCGGGGTTTTGGATGATTAATTCACACTTTGGGGAATTTTAGACCATGATCCTATGGGAGTTAGAACGTGTAGAATCCCTTACACGAAAGCACGTACCAGCCACGCCCCCGTGTAAAGGACTCATACCATGGTGTCCAAAAGCCAGGGCGAGCCGTAGCCCTTGGATTGCACCAATTTCGTTTCTAACGCCCACATTACCATGTTTACTCTTTTTAAAGTTTTCATGGCAAAGTGTATTTTAATCACATTTTTATATCAAAGCGATAAATAATCAAGCAAGTAATCACGGCATATTCACAAATTACAAGAAAGAGTATGAAAGCAAGCAAAATGTTCAAACAAGTAATCACGGCATGCTCGCAGCACATAAATCACAAGTATGACATAATAGGGGATGATCATGGCATATTAGCAGCGTGTTAATCATAAACATGGAATGACATAAATGCAACACCTAATTGAAATGGTAAAGTGTGATTTATGAAAATTATTAGGGAAAGGGTCAAGACCTCGTGGGGTCGGGATTCGATGCTATTTGAAAGGCTTATTCGAATCTCGACACCACCTTAGGATTTACATGAATAAAATAAAGCAATCTAAAGAGAATTCAATGCCTCTCGGGCTTACACGGGGGTTTAGTACTATTTGAAAGATTTACCTAAACCCGCGAAGCCAAATAGGACTTATATGGGAAAAATCGTTTTGAAAATGGGTTTCAATGCCTTTTCGGGCTTACACGGGGGTTTAGCACTATTTGAAAGATTTACCTAAACCCGCGAAGCCAAATAGGACTTATATGAGAAAAATCATTTTGAAAGTGGGTTTCAATGCCTTTTCGGGCTTACACAGGGGTTTAGCACTATTTGAAAGATTTACCTAAACCCGCGAAGCCAAATAGGACTTAAATGAGAAAAATCATTTTGAAAATGGGTTTCAATGCCTTTTCGGGCTTACACGGGGGTTTAGTACTATTTGAAAGATTTACCTAAACCCGCGAAGCCAAATAGGACTTATATGGGAAAAATCGTTTTGAAAATGCATTGGTAATTTTGTGGGTCCAACGCCTCATGGATTTACATGGGGTTTTAGTACCGTTTGAAGGATTTACCTAAAACCGCCAATACCGTTCGGTATTTTCATGCCCAAATCAAAATAGAAGAATGGACAATAATTACAACAATAACGTAATGACGAAAATAACGAGGTTTAAGGAAAAGTGTTTTTGTGGGTCCAATGCCTTATAGAATTACGTGATGGTTAATGCCTCATCGAGGTCTCACATAATCCATCACGACCAATCGGGATTATCACGCCCAAATCACAAGAGAATAAGGGAGAGAAAATGGCAATATTCACAACGTGGTAAATGTAAATAAAGCGATGAATGACTTTAAAACAAAGATTTTTCCAAGGGTCCAATGCCTATGGGATTACATGGTGGTTAAAGCCTCATTGAGGTCTTACATAGTCCACCACGACCAATCGGGATTATCACGCCCAAATCACAAGAGAATAAGGGAGAGAAAATGGCAATATTCACAATATAATATGCACAACGTAGTAAATGTAAATAAAGCGATAAATGACATTATTTACACATGGGGATGTATTTTTCGGGTCAAATACCTCGTAGACTAACATGGTTGTTACGGCCTCGTTAGAGGTCTTACGCACTCCGCCAAAGCTACTCAATATTTGCCGTACTAAAACATGAGGGAAGGGATAATCACAATATAATATTCACAAATACGTAGTAAATATAAATAAAGCAATAAATCTACTTATTTAGACATGGGGATGTATTTTTCGGGTCAAATACCTCGTGGGCTAACATGGTTGTTACGGCCTCATAGAGGTCTTATGCACTCCGCCAAAGCCACTCAATATTTGCCGTACTAAAACACGGGGGAAGGGATAATCACAATATAATATTCACAAGTACGTAGTAAATGTAAATAAAGCGATAAATCTACTTATTTAGACATGGGGATGTATTTTTCGGGTCAAATACCTCGTGGGCTAACATGGTTGTTACGGCCTCGTTAGAGGTCTTATGCACTCCGCCAAAGCCACTCAATATTTGCCGTACTAAAACACGGGGGAAGGGATAATCACAATATAATATTCACAAGTACGTAGTAAATGTAAATAAAGCGATAAATCTACTTATTTAGACATGGGGATGTATTTTTCGGGTCAAATACCTCGTGGGCTAACATGGTTTTTACGGCCTCGTTAGAGGTCTTATGCACTCCGCCAAAGCCACTCAATATCTGCCGTACTAAAACACGGGGGAAGGGATAATCACAATATAATATTCACAAGCACGTAGTAAATGTAAATAAAGCGATAAATAACTCAGATCTACAAATAATAGCAATAAATAACTCAGATCTACAAATAATAGCAATAACAAGATAATAAATGGACTAGGAAAACATAAATCATGTATAAATGGACTAAAAAGCATAAATATAACATGAATGAACTAATAAATATAAACACTAGTGGATCCTTGTGAATCCCTTCCCATTTTAGGGATCATCACTAGTCACCTCCACTAAAAAAGAAAAGAAAAGAGAGGAGAGAGGAGAGAGAAAGAGCTTAGAGAGAAAGAGTACCTAGAGAGGAGTCTCTCCCTCTAAAAACTACCCAAAACCCCTTAAAAACCCCTTAAGACCCCTATTTCTGCATATTCTAACGCTCAAGGTGCCTAGAACCCGAGCCAAAATTGTGTGCAAATGAGGGGGGGGAGGGCTGGTTTTATAGGGGGGCGTGCACGCCAGGCGCGCCATCATGGCGCGCGGCACGTGATGATGGCGCGCCTCGTGTGCACCTGCCACGTGGCGGTCTTATCCTTCCACGCCAGCCCCCCACCTGATCCTCCTCGATTTTCGCACGCGTACCCTTTTTTGATCCCATTTTTTAGGGCAGTTTTGGAAGTCTTCCTATGTTCAAAATGGGTCATGCAGCATATCTTCGGAAAGCTCTCGACGTCTTCTTTCCAACGGTATAAATTTTGCGCGAATCGGAGTTCGGACAAGAGAGTTATGGCTCCCGGAAGTCGGGGTACCGGAGCTGTTTTTGTGTGTTTTTCCGGCGAAGATTCCGGTCAAACGGGGGATGCTTTTGGCGAACCGAGAGTTCCACGTCGTAGCCGGAGTCGTTATCTTTCCAACGCACCCGGGTCGCGGATCAACTTGTTGTGAGTCGGAAAGACTCTGCGCGCAAAGGCGGCTGTCCCGGAGGAAAAACGCGTTTTACTCCCAGCGCGTTTTTTCTCAAATCTTGTCCCAGTTCGCGCGCGTATTTGACCTAGTTCCCGATGTCGGATTTCGACGTTCTTGGTACCGTCGGAAAGCTTGCGCTGCCTACTTTTGCAAGGTTCTGGATTCGTGGGAATCCGAGCTTGGGCTTGTGAGATATGGTCCCGCGAACAGAGGCCACCGGGGTGTTTTTGGTCCGTTGGAGGACATTTTTCCGATCGGGATTCCGGCTAGACCCGGTAAATTCTTGGCGATCCGAGAGTTCCACGTCGTGCATGAATGTGTCTTCTTTCCAACGTGCCCGGGCTTGCGGATCAACTTGTTGCGAGTCAGGAAGACTCTGCGCGCAAGCGTGGCAACGTCGGTGGGAAAATTCCGGAATTTTCAGCACAGCCTTATTTCGTCGGCCTGTTTTCACGTGCGTGGTAGACGTAGCTCCCGATGTCGGATTTTGACGATCTTGGTATCGTCGGAAAGCTTATGCTACCTATTTTCCAAAGGTACAGGCCTTGCACAGAGGCGAGCTTGGGTTCGCAAGATATGATCTTGCGAACGGAGGCCGTTGGAATGTTCCTTATGCCAAGGGGTCATCTTCTGATTGAGATTCCGGCTTGACCGGAGGAGCTCTTGACGATCCGGGAAGTTGCGCGTCGTAGCTGAAGTGACCCTCTTGCATAAAGGGTCTTGGCTCGCGGACCAAGTTACAGCGGGTCGGAGAGAATCTTCGCGTAAACGTTGCCTCCCAAATAGGCTGTTTTGTCAACAACACTTAGCAAAATTTGGCTAAGTGTTGGACCGTTTTTTCACCGTTTTGACCATAACTCCCTCGTTTCTCGTCCATTTTTGGCCCGTAAAGTACCGAATTGAAGCTCTCATCATGTTCTTCAGAATGGTCGAGAAGCGGTCAGTTTGATTCAGCCTTTGGTCTGGTCAATGGTCTGGTCAAACCTTGGTCAAACTTGGTCAACCTTGGTCAAACTTGGTCGAATTTGGTCAAAGCTCTCCAAATTCTGGGAAAGGCATCCCGGACCACATTTTGAGGGTTTCTGGGCATGGCGGACCCTGGTCGAGTCGGAAAAGGCTCGGTCAAACCTGGTCAAACTTGGTCAAACTTCAGGAAATGTGTCCCGGACCTTCTTCTTGGGGTTATTTGATGTGGCGAGCCCTCGTTGGTTCAAGCCGGCTTGGTTCGGGCTGTCTCGTTTTGCGTGTCGATACCCGAGAAAATCCCGGGGGTAAAAATGAGGTTATGACAATTACCCCTCCTTTCAATAGCCGTCCGGCATCAACTTGGTATCAGAGCAAAACCCCGATCCCCACACCCGCTGTTACCCCAACCAAACCAGAAAATAAAGACTCCCAACCCAACCCCATGACTAAGATAAACTTCATATACTTACCTCACGAAATCTGTGCCGCCGCCGCCGCCGCTGAAGTTGCCGCCAAATTAATCACCCCTTCCAATATCCCTACACAAACAAAACCCATCGCAAAACCCACCATTCCCCTTCATCCTCGGCTGTGAAGTTATCCTCAGCAACACACAATAACCCGAAACCCACAAATCAAATCCACCGTAACCCATAACCCTCACTCTTCAAAATACAGAGCAAAACCCACCGTGAACCCAGCCGTTATCAACCCACCCAAAGCCTGAAAATCCCGATCTGCTCCTCAGACCACCGATCTGCCAGTCTCAAGCTCGTGGTCCACCAGCACCTCTCACGACCCCGTCGCACCACCGACCTCGATCTCATGACTCCAGCACCATCCTCGCGCCGCCACCAGGTCGCGCTGGTGGTCTTGGTCTCTTACCTCGAGCCGCCGCCCCGTCTCCATCACGAGCCCACCTCGTGATCTCCTGGAGCCTTACTTTGAAATTTTTAGTGTTACGTTTATTTGTATTTGTTATTTGACATTACTACTTTTAGTTTTACTATTTGTTTCTGTTATTTGACATTACTACTTTTAGTTTTATTATTTACTGTAAAAAAAAAAAAGTTGTTTAATAAGAACACAACAGCCAAGGTACACACAGCAGCCAGTTGTTATTAAAAGGAGAACAGGACCCACGTGAATGAAGATTCCACGTTAGACTTGCTCAGCTAAGGTACGCACTGCCATACTTGAGAACTTAATTTTGCAGAATTCAAAATATCACCAATAAATTTTTTATGTGTTTGTGGGATTGTTAGTTCACTTATCATATGTGGTTTTAGCCTTGTTCACAATACTTTATCCTTTGTTACTTGGTTGCTGGCACTACATGAATTTTTGGTAGAACTGTTTCAATACATTTACATCTATTAAATTACCACCACAGATTTTTTTTTTTTCTTTTTTAGACCAAAAAAAAAAAAATCCTTCTAGGTTATTAAAACTTAGTATTAATTGTTGAGCTTCTAAGTTAGTAGGAGTCATTGATTACCTAGTTCCACCCATAGCATTTTAAATTGCTAGCACTACTCGCTTACCGTTTGCCTCCTCTAATCATCGACTAGTTTCCTACGTGATTCAGCCTCGACTTTAGTTGTGCAATTTATTCTAGTGTATGCGCTTGCGTAGTGGCCGCGTCGTATTAGATCTTACATTCCTGTCCACTTTAGAACCACACTCTAGTTCAGAGCCCCACCCCTCAATGGAGCAAAACATGGAGATTATCATGAAGGCCCTTCAGGATCTTAGACAAGATAATCTTGAGCTTAGACAAGATAATCTTAGGACCAATGCCCGGTTAGATGACCTAACAACATCCATCATAAGATGGCACAAAGCACCTCACATGGAGGACACTGAGGAAGGCCATGATGCAATTCCCAATAGGCCACCCCGTCAAGGTCACCCTTATAGAGGCCAAGATCATTTCCATAGAGACCAGGATGAAGGGATGAGAGGAGTGAAAGTAGAAGCCCCCACTTTTGATGGTTGTTTAGATTCATGGGTTTTCACTGATTGGTTACGTCAAATGGAGCATTTTTTCGAATGGTATAATTGGGCTGAAAATAAGAAGGTTCGATTCGCAAAGATAAAGTTAATAGGTAGAGCCCAACTTTATTGGGATGAGATCACCAATAACCTTACGAGGAGACAGGAACCACCAATTTCTGATTGGCCAGAGATGAAGCAGGCCCTATCATGAAACTATCTCCCCACAACCTACAAGAGTACCCTTCTCGAGAAGTGGGATAACCTTTGGCAAGGCCCTAGGTCCGTGATCGACTACATTGAACAATTTCAAGAATACAAGAGGCATTGTCAAATAGTCGAGGAAGAGGTAGTGACACTTGGTAGGCTTAAGAAAGGATTAAATGACGATCTTAGGAGAGAATTGATCATTGAGGCGTCACCTTCTTAGACCAAGCCTACGACTTAGCAAAGAACTGTGAGTTGGCAGCCAAAACTCCTTTCATGAGACGCTCGGACTTTCGAGGAACCACCAATAACCTTCACCCTTCAAGTAACCGACCTCCCAGGACCGGACCAACTCCGACACCCGTAGGAAAGGATGTTAAAGGGAAAGAAGTCACTCATGACCCTTCCAAACCCAACATTCGTACCCAATGCTTTAAAAGTCAAGGTTTTGGTTATGTCGCTGCTCAATGCCCCAACCGCACCCTTTTCATTACAGAGGATGAATGTGAGGATGACTTGGAAGAAGAAGTTTATGAACCCAAATGCCTTGAGGATCTTGATGATTATGAAGGCGACACAAAGTGCTTAGGACGTATTAGAGTCATATCACCCCATGGAAACCTCCTTGAGGATGCCACTGATGTGCCGAGACTAATTGTTGTCAGGTGTGCCCTAACCCTACCTAAGGAAAGTGAGGATTGGCGTAGAAGCAACATCTTCCACACATACGTCAAGTGCGGTTCCATGAATTGTAAGGTCATTATTAACAGCGGAAGCTGCATTAATGCTGTCTCTTCAAGCCTTGTTACCCGTCTAGGAGTAAAACTCATCTCTCACCCCAATCCCTACAAGGTGTCATGGGTTGATACCTCCTCCATAGACATCAAAGAAAGATGCCTTCTCCCTATCCAATTCATGTCATATAAGGACGAAATATGGTGCGATGTGATTCCAATAGATGTGAGACACGTCATTTTTGGTAGGCCTTGGCTCTATGACTTAGATGTCACAATCTATGGACGGACAAACTTGTGTTCCTTCACATTCAAGGGAAAGAAATTCAAGCTTAACCCCTTGCAACCAAGGCATATCATTGAGAGGAAGAAGCGTGAAGAAAGCAAAGGGAAAGGCTTGCACATCATAAGCCCAAAAGTGACCGAAAGACTGGTCACAAAAGGGGCAACCATGTTTGCCTTGATGGCCCGACAGATTGAGCCCATTGTTCATGAGGATCCCCCAGAGGACGCACAGCCCATACTTAAGGAATTCTGTGACATATTCCCTGATGAGCTCCCAGACGAGCTACCTCTGATGCGTGATATTCAACATTCTATCGACTTCACTCCGGGAGCAGCCCTCCCAAATCTGCCTCACTATCGGATGAACCCCACTGAGCATGGTGAACTAAGGTGACAAATAGATGACTTACTTCACAAATGATTTTTACGTGAGAGCTTAAGCCCTTGTGCTGTACCTGCACTTTTAACCCCAAAGAAGGACGGATCTTGGCGCATGTGCGTAGATAGTCGCGCAATCAACAAGATCACAGTGAAATATCGTTTTCTTATCCCACAGTTAGATGACATGTTGGATATGATGGTCGGGGCCACAATATTTTCGAAGATTGATTTGAAGAGTGGCTACCACCAAATTCGAATCCGTCCAGGGGATGAATGGAAAACGACATTTAAGACTAAGGATGGTTTGTATGAGTGGTTGGTCATGCCTTTTGGATTATCAAATGCTCTTAGCACGTTTATGAGAGTAATGACGCAGGTGTTGAGACCCTTCATGGGTAAATTTGTCGTGGTGTACTTTGACGACATCTTCATATATAGCAAGTCCAAATATCAACACTTGACCCACCTGGAGCAAGTTTGTACCGCCCTTAGGAAAGAAAGCTTATATGCAAACCTTAAGAAATGCTCATTCTTTACCGATAAGGTCATTTTCTTAGGTTTTATGGTTTCTTCTGAAGGAGTATCTACTGACTCAAAAGATCAAGGCCATAGTGGACTGGCCTGAGCCTAAGAACATTCATGAGGTCCGGAGTTTTCATGGTCTAGCCACATTTTACCGGCGTTTTATACACGGGTTCAGTACCATAAAGGCTCCCATCATTGACCATATGAAGCAAGGCGAGTTCAAGTGGTCTAAAGCTGCTACTCGAGCATTTGAGGAAGTAAAGAAGAAGATGACTGAGGCGCCTGTAATGCGTTTACCCGATTTTACCAAACTTTTTGAGGTGGAATGTGATGCATCTGGTGTAGGCATAGGCGGGGTACTCAATCAAGAGCGTCACCCAATAGCCTATTTTAGTGAGAAGTTGAATGATGCTAAGTTGAAGTACTCCACCTATGATAAGGAATTCTACGCAGTCGTACAAGCCTTACGACACTAGTGCCACTATCTACTGCCTAAGGAGTTCGTCATTTACTCTGATCACGACGCCCTTCGCCATCTCAATTTCCAGAAAAAAACTCAATTTTCGACATGCTAGCTGGGTCAAGTACTTGCAGCGCTACTCTTTTGCCTTGAAACATAAATCTGGGGTTGAGAACAAGGCCGCGGATGCTCTTAGTCGTCGAGTCACTCTACTCTCTATGATGAGCACGAACATTACCAGATTTAAACAACTTCGAGATGAGTATGAATCCTGCCCCGACTTTGGAAAACTCCATGCAACCCTAAGTAGCGCGCCGCATCCTATCATTGAGGATTATACCATTCAGGATGGCTACTTGTTTGAAGCTAACAAACTTTGCATTCCCCGCACTTCAGTGCGAGATTTCCTCGTGTGGGAATTGCATGCGGGTGGACTTGCCGGACATTTTGGTCGAGATAAGACCATTGAGGAGGTAGAGCGACAATTTTATTGGCCAGGCCTTAAGCGTGATGTCGCGAAGATAATTGGGCATTGTCGTCAATGTCAGTTGGCCAAACACCGTAAGCAGAATGTCGGTCTTTACACCTCTCTTCCCGTTCCTGATAGACCGTGGCAAGATGTGAGCATGGATTTTGTGCTAGGTCTCCCCCGCACCTTGAAGAAACATGACTCCATTTTCGTAATGGTTAACAGATTCTCAAAAATGGCTCACTTCATCCCTTGTTCCAAGACTTCGGATGCTTCTAAGATTGCCCAGCTTTATTTTGACGAGATTATCAAACTTTATGGTCTTCCTAAGACCATCATGTCCGATAGAGATATTAAGTTCATGAGCTACTTTTGGAAAACCCTGTGGCACTTAGTTGGTACAAAGTTGAAATTCTCTGCGGCTTATCACCCCCAAACTGATGGTCAAACTGAGGTTGTCAATCGGAGCTTAGGGAATTTGTTAAGGTGTCTTGTGGGCGACCATGCTAGGACTTGGGACTCTATTCTTCCTATAGCTCAGTTTGCGTACAATAACTTTGTCAATAAGACCATAGGCATGAGTCCATTTGAGGTTGTGCACGGTTACAAAGCTAGGAAACCTTTAGATCTCTTTCCTATGTCCCCACAAGTTCGCATGTCTGAATCCGCTGAAGCCTTTGCTCGGCACGTCCACGATTTACACAAGGACATCAGCAACCATATTAACTCGAGTATTACACGATATAAGGTTCAGGCTGATTCCCGTCGACGACATCTAGAGTTTGCTGTAGGAGATTACGTCATGATTCGTATTAGGCCTAAACGGTTTCCCTCAGGAACCGTTAAGAAGCTGCAAGCCCGTAATGCTGGCCCGTTTAAAGTATTGAAACGGATTGGTTCTAATGCGTATGTTATAGAACTCCCATCTGACTATGGTATAAGCTCAACATTTAATATTGAGGACTTAATAGCCTACAAAGGTCCAGCAACCATTCCTGATGATTCATTTACTGAGCCTTCCCCTACCCCCACCATCACCATTAGCCCTGACTTTGACACCATCCCCCCAAACATCCCACCCACACATAAAGAATCTATTGATGCTATTTTAGATGAGCAGGTCGTTTTCACTAGAGATGGAACAGTTCAGCGTTTCTTGGTTCGATGGCACGGATGACCAGAGTCAGATTGTACATGGATTGCTAGAGAGGACCTACAGCAGCTCGACCCAGACCTATTGGAGTACTACCAGAGCCGCATTGATGCCCTTCCATCGACGAGTTATCGCCCTCCCACTACACGAGTTTACAGGCGCAGGAACAAACATTTAGTTCCTCCTGTGACCTTATGGCTGGACGACGACGATTCATTTGCTGTTTGACTGAGGACCATCTTGTTCTACTCGACAGGATCAAGTCTTTTCCACCCCGAGAGAGTTGGTGCGGACACCAGGATCACACCAGATTATTTCCCATTTTTCATTATTTGACTTGTTATGATTTGATTTCGTATTTTATGGTGATTTCTTAATTTATGGGATTGTATCTTCCCTAATTGATTATTTCCTTTTGATGTATTTCTGATATAGGATTGTATCTTCCCTAATTGATTATTTCCTTTTTGATGTATTTCTGAAGTCTTTTTAAACAAGACTCCAGGAAAGGTTTAGGTACTTGAATTTGAAATAAAATTATTTTGAGAAATATTTTTCTCTCGCTTGGTGGTGATTCCAGGCACCCCTATGGTAGTGAAGCCTAGGGTTTGTTCTTTTGTTCCTATTACCCCCCCTTTCAATAGCCGTCCGGCATCACATTTTATGTAACATTCTTTCTGGGACAATTACATGTTAACAAGTGCTTCATATACTCTTACCTGAGATTTTTTTTTTTTTTTTGAATGTAGGCAATTGATTATTAACAAATTAATGATTTCAATGGGCTTTGATGACTCTCCTTAAGAATTTTCTCCTAGAAGAATTTATGCTTTCTTTCTATTTTACTATTTTTATTAATGTGTTTGTTTGATTCATTTCATATTGCTTGCTTCTAGTACAAGATTAAAATGAAAATAAAAAGGGAAATAGCAAGCACTTTCTCTGATGCAAGGTTTCTGTAGGTGGCAGGTTAGGCTTAGAAAGAAAGAAAATGAGATGGCTAAGTTGTATTGAAAACTATACTAGGCTATCAATTCTTCAAATCTCAATCTTGGAACAAGCTTTAAGCTTTTGGTTTATTCATCAACAACTGAACTTTACAATACACTATTAGGCTATTTATATGCCTTAGCCTTGGCTGCCAACTAACTACCAATAGGCTTCAGTACATGGCTAACTAACTGTAACTGCCTTGTAACAAACTAACAGCCTTAGTTAGCAGCTCTAACTAGCAACTAACTGCTCTTAGCCACAATGATTAGGCTGTTTATCATTTAGCAATACAAAGTCCACTGCATCATTCTCTAACTGGTGATTGGATCTATAAGTGGTTTTGCACATATGTATCAACTGAAGCTCCCTCCACTGGCTTTAAGTTGGTTAATACGTAAAACATAAATTCAGCATGTTCATGACATGTCTTTTATGAAACATAAAAAATGTCTGATATACACTCCCAATATTGAAGAAAATGAATTAAATTCTATTCGTTCTTTAAATTAGTTCTTATCTACCCCATTTACTAGCTCCATATAGGCAAATGGTTTCAGAAGAAAGTACAAATACAGATTTCATGTATCATTGTTATGTTTTCATGTCCTACACTAGACTGTATGCACATATTATAATTGCCTAGGGCTAGGTTTTCATATCCAGTTATTCTATCTCCTATATGGTTGAAATTCGTATACTTCTACAAATTTTTTGTTATATACAATTGATCTTTTTTTGGGTTGTTTGGGGGCATGGAAATAATTCTGCTTCCTATTGTTTCCATGATAGATAGACAGATTTGGACATTTCAAAATATGGCATTCTGCAGGCTCTGTTTTGGTTGCCGTTTCATTTTCATCTGTTTTTGGTGGTTGTGTACCTTGTAAGATCTTTGGTACTCTTCATCACTATTGCAAACTGTTGGATACAGCTTGTTTGCAGCAATCTTCAATGTCGGTTGGGCTGCTACTCAGGTTTCACACATGTAATAACCTTCTCATTCTACAATTTTCCAGTTGAAATTTGCAAATCATCATTTCTGTTTTTTATCCTATATAAGAACAAGGGAAAAGGCCCTACTGCCACTCCTTTAAGTGGTTATTATTCTGTGAACACTCATAATTTTTTTGGCATTTAATTGAAGCTGAAAAAACTAATTGGTAATCAAATGGCTATTTGGTTCTATTTCTGGATTTTTGTATATGCGGAGGGACTAGCCTGAGACTTTGAGAAAACAAAAGAATGATCACATAAAACGGGGGGGCCATATGGAAATACCTTAAAGCATGGGGGCACCAGTGAACCCCTTCACCCCTGCCGATCCACGTTGGGAGAAAAGAAAATGGATGAAACACATGTCATTGGATTTGGAAGTATTTTTCACTAATCCTATGAACCTTAACTTTTTTATTGAAGGTCTATGGTGAACTGCATCACGCTGAATTCAACGAGTAGAGTAGTGCTGACTAGCTGTCGTAATGCATTTACAATGGTCAGCTTCTAACTGAATTTTATTTGTTTGTACTTGTCTGTATGTTGTTACATAGTATCAATGAAGTTTTTTATTTTATTTTTATTATTATTATAATTAAATTTTTTTATAGGTTGCCAACCTCAGCCTATATGCAGTTGCTCTAATAGTCTTTGGTGTCACCGCAGCAAATACACAAGCTGATGTTGAAAATCAGGTATGTCCACTAAAAGACGTTTTGATCTATTTTTAAGAGCTTTCCTTCTCGATTTTAAACACATTATTCTACCAAATGAGCAGTATCGCTGGATTGCATATTCATCAATTTTTTTTGGATGCTGCTTCGTGGTCATATTCCTTCTTGGAACCAAAGAGCCAAGGTGACATAAATAGTATTAATCTTTTAAGTTTCTAGGAAGTGTTTTCATAATGCTTTCTTGATGTGTAATAGTGTTATCATTCTCAATTTTTTTTGTAAGAGAAGAAAAATGACTATGGGCATTAATTTCATAATTTATTGTTTGCCCTTGATACTAGCTGGATAAGGACCTCATGTTTCTCACATTAAGTAATTGAAGCATTTGGTAAGATGTGAGAAATTGTGACATCATAAATTCATAAATGTTCTTCATCTTTCCGTTAAGCATTAGACATAATTCCAATTTTCAGTTGAACCCCTCTCAAGGCTGTCATGCATTTACGTGGGCAGAACAAGAATTTCAAGGTTTTTTTTTTTGGGGGGGGGTGGGGTTTACCTATATCCTTAGTGCAGAATTAAACTGAAATATAAAGGTAATATTTGAAATTTTAGAAAGCCCCTGCATATACAACAAACTTGATTACAACAATTATTTACTTCTCTTATGTAGATCGAAGGTAGGATTACAAGGAAATTTTCATGCAAGGATTGCATGGTCTTATTGGTTCAAGCGAGTTCTATATTATGAAGTTGCTCTTGTTTATGTGCTCACCAGATTAGTAGTCAATGTGTCACAGGTCAGCACATTTTCTTGCTTAGTGGTGGTCATTTTCACAAACAGAAAGGAAAGAAGAAACATAGCTTTATTTTTTGTAACAACATATGAGGAGCTAATATTTTTAGGAATATCTTAAGCCTACAAGAAAAAATTTCCCTTGGATGGGGCTTCCTCTTGGAAAAATCATTCCACTAATATTAGCACCCTATAAAAGAAGTGATTTGCCTAAAATTGGTAAGCTACCTTTGTAGTTCTGATATCAAGATGGCTTCTTGTGCTCAGGCATATCTAGCATTCTATGTTATTAATGATCTACGGATGGCCCAATCAGCTAAAGCTCTGGTACATGCACAAACCTTTTCAAATCATATTTCTTTTAATGTTATAAATATTTCACTTGGAAAATAATGCATGGCTAATTATTCCAAACTAATGGGAGCAGGTTCCTGCCATCATCTACACTTGCAGCTTCATCGTATCTGTTGTTCTACAGGTCCTCTTGTGAAACTCAGTTCTTTGGTTGAAACTGTGTTTTGTACAAATTCTTTCTTAATTAATATCTAACCTTTGCAGGAGGTCGCATGGACTGGTCAACGCCTGAAGGCCTACTACTCTGCTGGAGGCATTATTTGGATATTTTCTGGTGCAGCAATCCTTTTCTTACCTAGAAGCATGAGTGCCTTCATGTACATTATATCAATATTTATTGGTGTAGCAAATGCTTTGATGATGGTATGATCTAACATTCTGTGCTGATTTTTTCTTCATTTCAAATGATTTATGAGTCCATTTCACTTCAGTGACATTTTAAGAACACAAGTGAAGCATTGTCCTTATTGTTGATTTCTTATCAATAAAAGAAAAAGAAAAAGCATTGTCCTCATTGCTGATGGAAACCATTAATTAATATCTGTTCATCGAAATTAGTAATAATAAGCCAATAATGGTTTGGGTGTGGTCTTTAAAGATGACCTAATCTGACGTGAAATATTAAATGCCCTGTCAGCATTAATACATTGGTAGAGGAAAGTTTTATGTTGTTTCTGTTATAGTTAGTTATTTCTCTTGCATTTTGTTGGCACTCATGTCAAAAGATATACTTAAGCATGGCACGTTTCCCTTATGAAGGTGGAGTTGATTGGATCTCCACATCTGATTTTTCTTATTACTATATTTGTGTGGACAATGCATTAGATTTTAACTGTCCTTATAAGTTTCATAGAATGGACGTTCATGGACTTTGTTACCTCTTACAACCTATTAGAGCAAGTGTTTGTTTTTGAAATAACTTCTATATCCAGAAATGAAAGAACTTCTATAGTTTGGATATCTTTCATACTTCTTTTAGCCATTTCAGAGTTTTAAAATCTCAAACCAATCACAAATTTAGATGGAACTTTTATACAAATTCTCTCATTTTCAATGCACTTGGGAAAAGTTGGGATTTTGGCTTAATTTTTTATTAGAATCATCAATATCAAACTCATATCAATAAGCAGCTTGGGTTGGATTAGAAGAATACAAATGTTCTATAATTAATGCTTTGTTAGCAAGATTATCTGTTATGAAGCATTACTGTTCATAGGAAAATATTTTAAACTGTAAGGTTGTCAATTTACTGTAAGAATTCCTAGGAGGCTGGTTGTTTATTGTGTCATAATATTTTGATTCTCATATCTATAACTTTTTTCTCAAATATAATAGGTGACTGGAGTAAGCATGCAAAATGTTCTAATTGGTGAGAATCTCGGTGGCTGTGCATTTGTTTGTGGATCATTGAGCTTCTTGGACAAAATCTCATGTGGGATTGCCTTGTATGTTCTTCAGTCATTCCAAAGTAAGTTGTTTGAATCTTCCATCTTTGCTACAGCTTTAACACAAAAGGGTTCTTTTATATGATACTAGGTGCTTTGGGAGTGTGCATCTTCACACTCTTAATTATGAAACAATTAGATTTGTACATACATACAAGGATGTGTATTTATGAATAACTGCAGAGGGATCTTGGCTTGAATTCATTAGTTGTGTCTCTAGATCTTAGATCTTTTCTTTTGAGAGAAGAGAAAATAGAGGGGGGGTGGGTGTGGGTGTTGTGGAGGTTGAGAGAACACATTTCTTATCCATTTGGGCATGATTAGAGCTTTAATTAGGTTAGAAGGAGATTGAGTTTACGTACATATACTAGGAAAAGATCCACCCACTATTTGAAATTTCAGATGCCAATATAGAAAATTTACTTGAAACATTACTCAACTGTAGCACTGACATTGTTTCTTCTTCTCCTTCTTCTCTGTATATGTGTGTGTGTGTAAAATTCACGAGTTCTTATTCTCAAATGTCCGTTCTCAGTTTAAAATTTCTGTTTGATGCCTTATATATACTCCAATGCAGGTTCCTCGCCAGACCTTCAGAGAACCAATCCAATACATGTCTATATTTCAGTTACAAGGTTTGGTTTAGGTCTCTTACCGTCATTTTGTACACTAGTTGGGGTAGCAGTTACATACAGCATGAAACTCCATACCCCTTTTTCAAAACCTATAATGGAGCCGCTGTTGGAATAGAGTCTGCGAAAAACCAATTTACTTACTTTAAACAACTCTGACTGTAAGATGTTGGAGCATTTGCTGTAGTTTTGAGTATTTACCTGAAGGAAAGATCTATAGCATAGCATTTCTATAGGAAAGGACACTTTTTTTAGATAAAGATATGATTGAGAAAGCCATGAGATTTTCTTCTTCTTCTTCCTTTTTCCCTTATTTTCTTATTCTTTTTTATTTCTTTCAGTGAAATCATTGTTTTTTTTTTTTCCTACAGAACATTATAATGTGTATAATCAAGATGTTATATTTATTAATGAAAAGTCAATTCATTGAAATTTTACAAATATGAATGTTTACTCTCTCCAAAAAAAATGCAATGCATATTGTTAGGTGATGTTATCCAATAATGATACCTATTGATGGTGAAGAGTAACTGTATCAATAGCAAAATGGAGTTCACATTTTCATCTTTATTAAAATATGGAGTTTCTCCTGGAAGTGGTGATTATCTGAAAAAATTCCTGAAGTGCATTATGCAAATTAGAACCAAAGTATGCATACTTGTAAATTCAGGTAACAAAGGTTGGCATAGCATTGACCAAAGTACAAAGCATTAGATTTTGAAAGAAGTGAGTAATTATAAGCATCTTAATTACACCCAGGTAATCTTCCATCCAAGACATGAAACAATTATAATCCAAACATGTTACATTAATCACATTCCCTCTGCTTCTAAAAGGTTAAAACTTAACAAACCCTACTTTTTGTTCTCTTGGAACAAGAGAGAGTGATTTTTCTCATATCCTCCTCCCCATCCCATGTAGTCCCTCCTTTTGAATGGTTTCACATCTTCACTAATCCCACAACTCTAGAGCGTAAAACTTTTTCCTCCTTTTCAAGCAATTAAGCTGACTGCTTCACATAAAATTAAATCCTTGCCTCCAGCTACTGCGGTACTCGACACTATCATTGTATATGTAATCAACAAGAAGAGGTGTAAGCATTTAAGAATAACAAACGCAAAAATGTTTCACCAAATACATGTTAGAAAGCCTAAAAATTTATTCATAAACAAAAAAATAATAACATAAGCCTCTTGTAATCTTATTTGAGTATAGGTAACAGGAACACCATCAGACAGCTTAATCAAGGGGCCAAACCTTGATAATTACAGTAAAACACCTTCTAATTCTATCAATCCTACGTCTTTCATGGGTAGTTCATAAATAATAATGAATTACAATAGTGTTAAAAGGCTGTTCTTTGAAGGAAATTATTACATTCATGCAACTACAGTCAGAATCAAGCTTCAAAAGTAAATTACACGTTGTAAATTGGTTCATACCTTCCTGGTCTTTCATTTTTTATCTCTTTTGAGACCTCAAGGTGAGTCTCAGCATTATTGTCTCGACTCTATGGAAAATGTAAAACACACAAATTTGTTATATATAAAGCCACATCCTCATCCATAACTCGACTCTATGGAAAATGTAAAACACACAAATTTGTTATATATAAAGCCACATCCTCATCCATAGGTATGGCAGCCAAAACATCTTTTGCATCTTTGGGGCGTAGCACCTCCATAGTTGTATATACCGTTCCGTTCCAGCCGAAACGGCCGAAAAATCTCGTATCAGTGTGCAAACCGGAATGAGAAACCCCCTTGTTCCACCTCGGAAAAATTTTCGGCCCATTTCGGCGAGTTTTGGTCATTCCGGCCAATTTCGGTCGGTATGGGCATTTCGGCCGGTTTACTTTTTGGGGGAAATTGAGCTCACTGCAACGGTCCAGCTCGCCTCCAGCTCCCCCACATCTCTGACCAGCTCGCCTCCAGCTCCTCCCTCGTCGTCCCCGGCCAATTCCTCATCTTCCAAACTGCTTCTCAAAGTTTACTTCCATGGTGGAGGCTTCATCCTTTACAGTGCATCCTCAACAATGGAGTTTGGTCATGGGACTTTGGACATGGAGTTTAAAGAAAAAAGAAATTTCCGTGGGTGAAGATGGAGAAGAAGGAAAGAAGAAAGAGAAGGAAGTGATTGGTTGGTTAAAAGTAGGGGTGAGTTGTCATTTTTCTAGTGGTGGAGGAGATTTAATTAGGATAGGGGTGTGCAGTGAACTTTTTGTTTACTACACTATGGGCAATTTGGTCACTTCAAATTTTTTTTAAAACTCCTGCTGATATGATTCACTTTTCCTTAGGTTTCATATTTCTATTATTTATTATTCAAAATACAAGTGTAAGCTTATTATTATTAATAATAATATTAAGATTGATATGTGCTTATAATTTGAAAGATTCCTAACTAACAAATTATAAATTTTGATGAATAAATGTATAGAGGAAATCAATATAAATCAATATATATATATATATATATATATATATATATATATTTGCGGTAAACCCGAAACGGAATGCCGGTATTGACCGGTACCGAAATATCTCATTCCAATGGCCAAACCGAAACGGATGCCGAAACGGTATATACAACTTTGAGCACCTCACAACTACTACTGAGAGACTCTCCCTCTCCTTCTCACCCACTGATAGTGGGCCAGCTGTGCACTGCTATGACTCTCTATCTTTCACTTGTGAGTTTCTCTCTATCATCTTCATCTCCACTCAATTCCCCTTAACAACCCACATTAAGCCTCTCTCTTCAGCATCTCACCAACTCTATACTCTCTCTCTCCCTCCCTCCCTTTCATGCTCTCTAAGTCAATCATCCCCACTGTTTTCTGACTCTTCTCCCGCAAAAGACCAAAAATAACCCATGACTCTTTAGCTCATGATATACCTATAAGGGCAAGGACGTGTATAACACTTGGCCCTAAACCATCTCATTTTATCAAACAAAGCCGTTCTTCAATCAAAATGCTCACGTTGGTGTGCTTTGCTATTTAGTCAAACGATGCATTTTATTACACCACCAAAAGAAAGCCCCATTCTCCTTTTTAATATATAGTAAAATAAGAGTAGAGAAATTCGAGTTAGGAACAGATATTCAAAATCCCCCATATTTTCACTAAATTCGTTTCATCTACTTAAAATTTCAACATGGAATTTTCTTTTCAGCTATATCTTTTTTATATTAATTGTATTAATAAACCCAATATATGATTTATATACTAGAGAATCTTAGGCTAACTAAATTAACTATAAGCTTAATTTACTTGTTATACAAATACATGAGCTCATTGAGCTGCTATATTTTTAGTTGCATGTGCAAGTGAAGCGGGCTCGAGGAGAATCATAGTGGAGGGGGACTCTTTGAACATGATTGCCTTACTACGGAATTGAGTTTAGCTTTCGTTCAATGCTCCACATGTATTGGGCAGGACATTGGGGCAACACATGCCCCATTTGGGACTCGTGTCATGTCATGTCTATGTCCTATCCAATGCACGAAAGCACTTGTCAAAACCCAAACTTTGATGAATTATCCCATTACTTTGGGACTGATAATGCACATCCCAGCATCAACTCTTGGACATAAATTATTCAAGGGCAAGTGGTACGTACGAAAAACTCAAATGCAAGAATATGTTATAGAAAATGGCTCATTTCACCGGTCATACATACGGTTCTTTTTATTCATTGATCAAGGTAAGGGAATACTAGTAACAAAAGCACAATTATTAGGACACTAATCTTCCTTTCATGATATGCCTTTTTAAACCTGGAATATGAACGTTCAAGATGTAATTCTCCCAATTTATGCTCCCTACATTAAATCCAAAGTCTTTCATCTCCTCAAAGGACATGTCTTCCATCATTTTCTGGGTATTGCGATT